>CM026069.1:22255000-22747500 GCA_014839685.1 Anableps anableps
TAAAATTTGCTTTTGCTTTTTTTCAAAACAAGATCGACACTCTTAAATATCTTGCCGTCTATTTCCATACTTCCTGATCCATCACTTCCTTCTGCCATCTTCAGTCTGACAAAGAGCTGACTGACTGATATATTTAAACAGGAGAGTTCATTACTGAATAAGGAGCAGATGGCTTATTGGAAACTAGCTATGAGAGAAGGCAAACAGAGAGACTGTAGGGAGATGAATAACTAACACGGGAGCTGATCTGAGACGTAAAGAAAGAACAAAACAAGGGGGGAAAACAATCCTAATTGAAGAAATCAAAATCCAATAAGCATAAAGAATAGGACACAAGAACAAACACAGAAAATAAATACAAAGGAATGACCATATATGGCAAGACCTAAAAAGCAATAATAATGAACTGAATATGGCAAGACCTGTTGAGGAGTAATAAAGAAACACAAATATAAATGAAACCCAAAACTCAAGCACCCAAGGATTGTGACAAAAAGTTTGTCTGAAATAAGATTTTCAGATATGTTTTTACTGTTTATCTCAATTTTTACTGCCTGCTGAGTAAAAGTTTCACAGTCAGTTGCTGTAACTGATGGCTAAATGATTATTAATTAGAAATGATAACAAATATTTAACATTAGCTTAAAAATGGGCAGATCGGCATTCAAAACAAGTGTAGTATGTATGTAGGTTGAGCTAATTTAAAAGTTTCAATTTACAGCACTTGTTAGAAAAACATCTTTATTGTCACATATTGTTTTTATTTTTGGAGCGCAAATTTTTTTCAGCAAAAGTGAAAAATACCAAGCAATGTTATTTAAAGCTTTTGTTTAACATCTAAAATTAATATAAAAGTCATCTTACTCTTTTACTATGCTGGGCAGAGCTGCAGACATAAATCCAAAAACGAGAGTCCAGTGTGAATGGAAAGTTTGAGTAAACAACTCAGAAACAGCTCCTCCTCTAGAAACTAAACCTAATGTATTTAGATATCAAAAGACGCAATCTGGGAAAAAAAACTTATTCTAATTTAGAAATATCCTGATTGAAAAGATATAAAAAATATTTCTCCTGGAAGACAGAGGCTGATGAAAAGTGAGAAATGATATATTACACTAATTAATAAGATTAATTAGGGATCAAAGATTGTTTCACAAATTTAGAAAAATCATGCTCAACCACCAGATGGAGACAAAGACCTCTACAAAAGTTTTAATTGCAACACATTGCATAGCATGTTGTTTTCTAACTGCAGGATTTGTACTGAAGAGATTACAGGTTTATTTTGATCCCCAGAAAAAGAATACACTCTCTGTTTGTTTGATTCATCAGTATTATAAATTAACTGTCTCTGGCACATGTTCAGCTTCTTGGAGGACAGCATTTGTGGGTTTTATGGTAAATGGTAAATGGGCTGTACTTGTATGGCGCTTTATCAAGTACAGAGGACCCAAAAGTGCTTCACGCTACATTCAGTCATTCACCCATTCACACACACTCTCACACGCTGATGGTGGCAGGCTGCTGGACTGTAGCCACAGCTGTCCTCGGCAGTCTGACAGAGGCGTTTTACCTTTGTTGACATTGATGTTCTTTAAATACCTATTTCATCTACCATTGTCCATTTCCTTTTCTATACCCGCTTGATTGTTCAGGGTCATGAGGAACTGGTACCTAGTTCCAGTGGTCATTGGGCAAGACATTCAGGACAAACAAACCATGCAGGCACACACTCATACCTAAGGGCAATTAAGAGAGACCAATTAACTGTCACAGTACGCAAGATAGACCCTGACAGTGATGTTTTTGGACTGAGGAAGGAAGCTGGAGTACCCAGAGATAACCCATGCATGCACAGGGAAAACATGCAAGCTCCATGCAGAAAGACTCCAGGCTGGTATTTGAATCCAGGACCTTCTTGCTGCAAAGCAACAGTGCTATGAACTGCTCCTATGTAAAGCCCCACAAATGCCATCAGTTATAAAATTAAACTTTATCAATCAGAAAAAAAAAAAAACCCTGACGATTATGCAGACCAAACTAGTGGCTGCCCAGTAGAATCTTTAATTAAAGCCATATTTTGCAGAGATTACAAAGAATAAAAATTACTTAATTTACAAGGAAATAAGTCAGGAGAAGGTACAGAAAAACATCCTGTTTCTATGGCATGGTTCATTCAGTGAATTTAGTCTCCAGTAACTAGAGAAAACATGGGTAATGGGTATTAGAACATGTTTCCATAGAACTGATGACAAAACAAAACAAAACAGACACTGATCAGGGACCTAACCAAGAGGCCAACAGCAAGAACTGAAGAAATGGACTCTGATTAGGTTTATCTGCCTTGTCAGATCACTGAAGGCACATTAGTTGTCTATTGGTCTATTTTTAAGCTGCAATTTTCTGATATAAGATAAATATGTAATCAGGGAGAGAAAGACAAAGATGTCATGTAGTAATGAATTATTACAGATTTCAAAAAGACTACTTGTATCTTCAAACCTAAAGTCATACCTGATCTGCTCAGAACAACTCTGTTGACCCTTTGCAGATGCCCACATTTCTTCTATGGTGGTCTGTGATAGGCCAAGCTAAGCAGATCGTTGGTATTTTCTTCCTCCGTGGGCATAAAGAGCATTCCTTCAGGGCTTTCAGTGGTGTCTTTGAATTTAGATTCATCAGCCACATTTATCTTGATTCCTCATCTGTTGGTAACCAATGGAAAATAATACACTGATCACAAAAATAATCCATTTTTAACATGCACCAGCTAAAGCCACATGTTAAGATTCATCTGATTAAAAGTACAGCAGCAAACAGAGCAACAAGTAGGCATGTTTGGTCATTTGGATATAGTTACCATGGCTCAATGAAGGCAGTCATCAATGCATCACATTACATTGCAAAAATTGTCAGCTTCTCCAAAGTTCTTGGAAAGACTAGATAGAAACTGGTCCAGCGGGCTGCCCAGATCACAGAACTGAAGGAGCTGCAAAAATTTCTGTCTGGTATTGGTTGTGTTAGACATGTAACAACGATCTCTTGTTGTGAGACAAAAGTTTTTCTCTCAAAAAACAAAAAAACAGCAACACTTGTGGGACAAAACATTATGATCTGATTAAACTAAACCTGAATGTTTGGGCAACAATCCAAAATGTAAGTTTGTCACAAAAACTAAATTGTGCTTTACCAAACAAATACAATAGCCACAGTAAAACATGGTGGTGGCAAAATCATGACCAATGGGTTTTTTTTCATGACAATTGCAATTATAAACAACTGCAAATAATAATCTATTTTAACTTTAAAATCTTCAGTCGTATGCTAGAACGTTGAAGATACAAAGAGATTTTATGTTTTCCATCACAATGAGTCCAAGCACACATCCATATCCACAAAAGAACAACTCCTCGAGAAAAAATGTTAAAGCCAGAGTCCAAGATCTAAATCTGACTGGGTCACTTAAGGAGGACTTTGCTGAAACTGAATGTTTGAAAAGCCAAGATCTTGAGAAAATGAGACCAGGATCAAGATTAATATTTTTTCCACTTTTGATTGTGACACATATCTTACAGTTCCACTGAACAACCTAGTCTGTGAAGGAGAAGAATGTAAAAAAGCAAACACAGCTGCAGGAGCCTGGTACATGCGCACAACCCAAAGCGATTATCAAGGTAATAGGGGAACACACATTTTTCTTAGATCAGCTGTATTCTAATGTTCCATATATCACTTCATTTCATGAAAACCTTGTTTCTGTCTTCCTGTTTACCTGCTGGTTTCTGATTCTAGTCTGTTTACTGGTCTCTCCTGTTATTGTTGGTGTCCTCCGACCTCTTCTCGTCTCCTGCTGAACATGTCCTTACCTGTCTACAATTTTTACTGTTTCTTCTTCAGCAACATCTCCTCCGTTTTTTTTACTCCTGAGTTATTTTTATTTAATGCCTGACTCTTTTTAACAGCATGGCTTTCAGAGTCAACTGAGGCATGTTTGGATGCTGTTAAGATTGGACCTTTTTGCTATTGCAGTGTCTTTGTTTTATTTTTTAGCTTTTAGTTCCCAGCTAAACCATCCCAGAGAAGAAAAAAAGACAGAATCAACAAAAAAGAAAAACATAGCCAACACAAATAGTACAGGTAAATAACACAAGAGGTAATGAAAGGTAATTGTAAAGTGTTCATCAAGTGTTGTGAGGGAGTAAATGTCTACTGTCATTGGTCTGCATGCATTCTTTTGGATTGCACGAACATTTATTGCACTGGTAAACCGCCTGATGTCATGCGCGTTAACCAATCCTGGTCCTCTAAACCTACAGTTATGCATATTTGTACTCAAGACACTCCCTGTGTCTTAATGCACTTATTTCTTTACACAACACATACTATCTTAGAACAAAATAAAAACTTTTTAAAATATTTCACAATTTAGGACTTTTATATATACTATATACAATATACAAGTAAAAGTAAATGTTTAATGGAGTATCACAAAAAGAAAACAAATACATATAGTGCCTTGCAAAAGTATTTGTACTCCTTGAAGCTTTTGCATTTTGTCACGTTCCAGCCACACCCCACAAAACTACTGGTACTCTTTGACTGAGGAGATGCAGCAGGAGAAGAGAACTTCCTCTGTTTGGTTTGAGTGATTCATTTGTGACAAATCCCTGGTGCCACTTGAGCTGTTTCTTGAGTCAGCTGCACAGTTAGGATTTACTGCAATCCACTGGCAGATATTGTAATTAATAAAGAAACAAAAGAAAAAACAAGAAAAATCAAAATGTATGTTGAAAAAAGCAACAACAACAAAAAAAAAGTATAATCATGGATCATGTCTCCTGCCTCTTTCCATATTATAGAAATCATAGTTTGGTACAGTTCAACATAGTTCTGACAAGGAAATGTATGTGAAAGAAGATTTTTTAAAAATTGTTTCTAATGTTCTGTCCTGACAGCATAGACAAACAGTGTGGTGGGTCTGGTTGCCTTATGGTTTCAGAGGCAGATTTGATTAAGAAAAGCAGAAAAGTGAGAGATTCCCCCAGTTGTTTGATTGGCTTTTTAAAAAAAAAAAAAAAAAAAAAATGGTGCAACAGGCATTCTTACCTTAAAATCAGTTACTTATAGCAGATGAACAACTTTCTTTAAATATTAATGATATTCTTTGAGACTATCTTGTCCTCTGATCATGTGACTCCCTATGCATCATGTTTTCACTGCAGATTTGTCTAGCTTCTGCATTTTCCTGTATTTTTCCTTTATTTTTATGTTTTATCCACTGCACTAACCTCCACAAACTTATTGAGCTCCAAATCTTGAAGTACCCTCAGCAATTACAAGTAAAAATGTGAATAAGAGCCATAGAGTAACACAAATCATTAATTCAGATAGCCTAAAAATATTTCATGGTTAGTGATAAGTTATACAACAACAATATTGGTTAATGTGTAAAACCTTGAATGTGAATCTTTTTATTCAGTAACAATAATTACATATTTGAAACTGTAATTATGAAAAGAGCGGCAGTAATAAGACAGAAATCTGGCTGGAGTGAAAGATTATTGATATTTTAGTAGTTTTTTCAGTCTAAAGAAAAGGTTTTCTTTTTAAAAAAAAAAAAAAAGTATTCCAGTTTTTCTAATTGACTGTCTAACTGTGACATAACTATCATATTAATTATTGTTAATGGTCTGCCTCTGATTGGCTGAGCAGTCCTTCCTGATCAGCTTTTAAGCCCACTGAGTTAGACTGCGACTCACACAAAGAAAGAAAGAAAGAAAGAAAGAAAGAAAAAACACTAATAAAAATATGAATAAAAACAGATATATACATTTTTCAAAATTTACACTGCTTTTACATTGTTTTATTTGTTGAGTAGTCTATGTTTTATTTCCTCTCAGAAACAAACTTCTACCCCCAGGGGTTTGAATAATTTAGGGCTTAGCTGTAGCGTTCTCACTCTACAGCAATCAAAGATGGGTTTATTTTAAGGTTGTTTTTACACATCTTTCACAGGAGTGCAAAAAATATAGAGAGGGCTGTTATTTACCAGGAAACAAAAATACTGGACTTCCTTTGGATTTTCATTCAGATTAGTCTGCTTCTTGTTTTGTATTAGGACTGTGTTATATATAAAACCCACATTAAATAAGTACTTGTAGAAAATATTTAGAAATGATAAAAATCAGAGAACACATCTTTCAACCATAAACTCAGTTTAATGATTTCATAGTTTAACAATAAGGAAGCCCCAACAATAACAGTTTCTTTGTTTTTTTTAAATAGTCTACATTTACAGTAAAGTTTCAATACACTTCTCCTAAGGAACATTTATTACATTTTTCTACATGTTCTTTTTATTGCAGTTGACAAGAAAAAAGTAACAGAAGTGCTTACGGTATTGCTACATTTCCAGTCTCCAAAACTTTTCTTCTAATGATTCCCAATTCCTTATTGAAGGCTTTTGATAGTTATTTTTGGGGGATCAGAGTACACAAGGCAGGCCAGAAAAAAAAACAAAAACAAAAAAAACTGCTACCCAAGTCCAATATGATCCAAAAATGTGACCTTTTTTTGGTTTCTTTAACTGTTAGTCTTTGCATACATCTACTCAACAATGTGTGTGGTCCTGTACGTGTCCCTTGATTAGCATTACGCTGGTGTCTTTCCTCTTGTTTCCTCTCTCCTCCAGTGCAGTTTCTGGTGAAAGGTGGTTCTTTTATTTTGTGCCCAGATTAGAGGGCCCTGTGACAGAAGTCATGAATGAGTTGTTGTCCTGCTGTGCTCACAGTGTGAAAGTTATTTCAAGAAGACACTGAAAGCTTCTGTGCAGAGTGGAGGAGAAAATGAGACACCAAAAATACGTACTTGTGTGTGCTTTGCAAGAGTTCTGTCAGAATGGTAGCTGTTTGAGGAGATTCAGCAAGAGTTCATTGGTACAATATCATCACTGAGTAAAAAAAAAAAAAAATGAAAATGATTTTCTTTTTGCAATTTCTCCATTCTTACTGCATTGTACACAGAACACAAAAACAAATACTGACATCTGCATAGTGCAACAGCAGTTTCTTCTTTACAAATTCCTATGTATATCACTTCAGCTTTAAGATGCAATGTAAATTCCTATCATTTACTAGTTCCCCTTCACTTCTTTTTTGTGTCCCACAGAGGCCGATATATGTCAGCCATTAAAAGGTAACCGAACAGTAACCACAGAGAGTCATTTGCAAATTGTGTGGGCCACAAGATCAGAACGTTACAGTGGGTACAATCCAATCTACTATGACAGCTATGGTATAAGTCCAGCTAATTTCAGACGCATCTACTATAGCTAATTCTGTGTTTTATAATATAATTGCTGTAAATGAAGAGAGATGAACATAATAAACAAAAGAGAGGTAGGGTTTTAAGTCCGCCACATAGGTTCTTAACAGTACCTTTCAGAAAGATTTATAACTCTTGAACTTCTTAGAACATTTTTTGGAACATTTTGTCTTGTTTTCTTAGAAGTGATAGATCAACACAAAGTGGCACATAACTAACGAAGAAGGGAAATTATTAATGTTTTTAAACTTGATTTTACAAATAAATTATGAAAAAAGAGGATGGTGCATTTGTATTTAGACCCCTTTACCCAGAGACTCCTAGAGAAAATTGAGTACAACCAACTGCCCTAACAAGGTTAGTTAGGGAACATTAGTTAACGGACTGCATCACTGAGCTCAAGGAACACAGCAGAGAGAAAGTTGTGGAGTAACTTGAAGCAGAGTTAGGTTATAAAAACAATCTCATGGTTTAAACATGTCAGAAACACTGTTCAGTACAGCGCAACTACAAACCCACCAAGACATACCCCTCCACTCAAAGTGAAAGGCTGGGCAATGTAACCATTAACCAAGTTTGAACTTTTCGGCCATCATGCAAAGCACTATGTGTGGAAGAAAACTATTGATGCACATTACCCTGAGCACATCATCTCCACGGTGAAACATGGTGGTGGCAGGATCATTGTGTGTTCACAATTTTCTTGGGCAGGGACAGAAAATCTGGGCAGAGTGGCTAAATATAGAGCAGTCCTAGAGGAAACTCTATTTGAGGCTGCAAAATACTGGAGACTGGGTTGGAGGTTCACCTCCCAGTAGGACAGCTACCAGTGGTGATGGCACAGTCAAAGTACAGACCTAAATCTGATTGACAATCTGTGGTAAGATGTGTAAACTGCTATTCACATATGCGTCCATCCAGTCTGACTGAGCTTGGGCTCCATAAGACTGAGCAAAAACGTGAGTTTCCCTATTTGCAAAAATGATAGAAAGACTGCAACAGAAGGTGGTTCTAGAAATGTTTACTTTGAGGGGCTGAAAACAAATGAACACTGCACTTTTCAGATTTTTATTTTTGTGTTATTTTGTGAACTTTGTGTTGGTCTGTCACATAAAATCCCAGTAAATCAGTTCAAAAACTTCAATAAGAATGAATACATTTGGAAGGTGCTGTATAAGAGCTGAAGACATCTAAACTGCAGACTTGAAATATTTGAAGACGCCATCTTCAAATGATCAGCTCACAGATTTTGATCACCAACTGATACTCTAAACTAGAGAGGATAGAAACATCTCAACACAATGAGGATTAATATTTATATCTTCTATAAATAAAATAAAATGTGCAGCCAGACCAGCCAGTTTGGCTCTCAATGGCACGTTGTTGCCTCCAGTTCACAGTGTGCTTCTTCCTGATTCATCTTCATTCCTTCACTGTTAATAAGGAGTGAAGAGGATGGGCCCATGTGTGGTGCGGATGGGACCTGGGGCTGGCCTCAGCAAGTTGAGTGGTGTTCCCTGTAGCAGGTGTGGGTGAGGGTGGGAGGTCGGTCCAGGAGGCCGTAGGGCCAGTTGATTCGATGATGCTGCTGCTGCCATTGCTGCTGCGACGGCCAGAGGACTTGGTAAAAGTCCAGGCCCTAGAGTTTTTGGAAGTTCCTTGGAGAAAGTTCAGAAAAAAGGAGAATGTCACTTTAGCTACTGGTACATTTGAAAATAAACCCTGACCAGCTGCAGAAACATTAGAAAAACAAAATAAATATATACCATAAAGTCTGTGCGCTTCTTGTGCCGACTGAGAAGAGGATTAGGTTTACCCGCAACTCCGTCCCGATGTCTTCTACTTGATATATGCTGCAACGTAAAAGAAAAAAAGAATAAACAGAAGTTTTTAGTAAGCCATCTCTCATCCATTGGTCTTCAATATGTGTTTGAGGTTTTTTTTTTACCTGTTTAAGCTGCAGCTCAGAGTTGACTCTGACGTTGCATATCTCACAGTGGAAGGTGCGTTCCTGAGTGTTTGGATCAGAGGAGAGCTCCCCTCCCTGCTCAGGGCTGGGTTTAGGACCCAAGCGTGGGTATGCTTTGATGGGTCCCAGTCCACTTCGAGCCTCCAGGATAGTTTTGTGTTTGGTTCCTGGGAACAACAGAGCAAAAGGTAATATTTTTGGCTGCAATGGCATATATAGTGTATATAGTGCCACTTTCAAATTAGACCAACACTATTTTATTTTAGTTTATTGTTCTTTCAGCGGCCAAGAATGAACTTGTTTTGTATGATAATTTCAGAGAAACTGTAATTCCTTAAAGCACCATCTGCATTTTTTTTTTTTTGCAAAAATTCTTAAAATAAATGTATCTTTAATTTTAGTACACTGAACTATCTAGAAATATCCAACCTATATTTTGTTCATGTATTCAGTTTGTGAACAAACAAATAAATATTTAACTAATAGTTTGTTACTTCATTTTTTTCTTGTAAATGGGAAAGACAAGAGCACATGCCCTATGAATGAAGTGAGATGTGTATCAATTTTGATAAGTCAGGGAATAACCAAACTTGGCTAAATCTACAATCCGAGCAAGAATTGAAAAGTTTAAAACTGCTTGAATTGAGACAAAAAGCTGGATGAGGGTTCATATTTATGCTGGAACCACACACAGCAATCAAACAGGAGGAAAAATGTCCCTGAAGGTCACTGTTGGAGAACAGTACCAGACAGCATCATAGAGGAGGTCATCAAATCTCAATAACATCAAGCAGATGCTAACTAGATTCCAGCACCTGATGCCTACTGCTATGGGTATGGTGGAGGATCTGTGATGCTCTGGGCCTGTTTCTTTTGC
Organism: Anableps anableps; assembly: GCA_014839685.1. NCBI lineage: Eukaryota > Metazoa > Chordata > Actinopteri > Cyprinodontiformes > Anablepidae > Anableps > Anableps anableps. Next base: position 22,265,170 of record CM026069.1, read on the forward strand.
AAAGGCCTTAGGAACCTTAGAGAAATTCCAGGTCATTTTAAATAAAAAGCTCGGGGATGCTGTTAGAAAACTGAAAATGGGTCATCAATGGATCTGCCAGCAGGGTATTGATCCAGAACATATAGCAAAACAAATATGGATCACTGGACACAAAATTAACTTTCTTCCATTATCATCAGTCTCATTTCCCTTGTTTTGAATCCTGTAGTCAGCCTTTGGGGAGAGCTGAAGAGGAGAGAGCATAAAAGAGGACAAATGTCTCTGATCTACACCAGTGGTCTCAAACTCAAGAGTTACTGTCCTGCAGCTTTTAGACACTACATGCTCCAACTCAACTGAATCAAATGAATGGCTCATTACCAGGGCTCTGCCAAACTTGATGGCATGCTGGAAAGGTAATTAAATCATTTGATTTAGCTGTGTTGCAGCAAGGATGTAGTACCTAAAAGTTGCAAGGTGATAGCTCTCTAGGACTGGAGTTGACCCCTAATCTAGAGATATTGTACAAAGAGGAACAATGAAGATCTCTCTTTGTCAGTGTTTCTCAATTTCGGACCTCAGGGACCACTGCCCTGCCAGCATATTTTAGATGTGTCTCTGTTCCAAGCACCGGATTCAAATGACTGCATGACCACCTCTGCAGCCATCAAGTGCTGCAGAAGCCTGTTTTTCACCCACTTATTCAATTCAGGTGTGTGACAGAAGGGAAACATCTAAAACATGCAGGGCAGTGGTCCCTGAGGACCAGAACTGAGAAAAACTGCTGTACATCCCTATGAACTATCAAAGGTGTACTGCAGGTGATTTAGTTAAAAAAATATATATTATTTCTAAAAATGGGATTCCTTCCCAGAGAATAGTTATAAAAAATAAATGTATTTTAAGGCTTTCAACACATCTTTATCTAGAGTACCAATGATTTTGAGGAGGGGTGTGAAACAATTGTCATTGAGTAAAAATGTTCCACTTTTCTCTTGTGAAATAATCTGTGTATTTGAATAACATGCTTTAAAAGTTTTTCAAAATCATGAATGAAACTCAGAAGATACATTTAGTTTTTTTCTGAATACAAGGAGTGGGTGAGTTTAGTTTTAAATTGAGTCATATTCAGTAAATTAGAATATGATTGAAATGTTTATTTTACTTCCTCAATTCACTAAGTGAAACACACTATATAGATAATTGCACACAAACTTATGTTTTCAAGCCTTTATTTCTGTTAATTATTATCATTTTCCACTAATACATAAACATGGGCTTAATGAAAAGTATGTTTAATACATGCTTCAAGGTTGTTTTTTTCCAAAAGGTACTTTTAATCTTAATTGAGCCTTATCAGAACACATCTGATTTACTGAATATGACGGTGTGTGATGGGATTTTTATTCAGTGAAACAAAAAATGAAACAAAATTTCAGATCACTGAGAGGCACTAAAACATTTTTGTTCATTTTACAACTAACATCTAGTTTCCTAGCTGCTTCTAAAAGCTCTGAATGCTGCTGTCTTTGTGATTTAGTGATGCTTCTACATAGTGGACCAACCTTTGTTATGTGCCTCCAGCTGTGAAAGGGAATTAACGGCTACTTTGCAGAGAGAGCAGTAGAGAAGCTTCTTGGCTTTCTCTTCCTCTGACTCTCCTGAAGACGGGCTTGGTGCTGGGGAAGGGGTGTCAGGTAGAGCAGCCGCTGCTGGGTCCCCAGAGGAGCTACTGAGGACTGCTGAGGAGGAGGGAGAGGATGGCAAAGGCGCGCCGACAGATGATTCTGCATCTGCTGAGTTCATCTGAGTTGTTAGGAGGTGGTTAGGGGTCAAGGGTGACTCTTTCAGGCTGGGACAGGACTGAGGATCATCTGTAAGCAACACAAATATTTCTGGTCAATGAATTATTTATTGGGAACCAAGCATGACTCATACAGTGATGATCCAGGTGTGAAATAAAAGTTTAGAAAAAAAACATGCAATGCTTCCAGCAGTAGTGCTGTGCTTGCTGTTTCCCTGAGGTCAGACAGACTGCAGTGAGACTCCATCTGGATGTGCAAACAGCCGGTCTGACCAACCCACTGAGACAGGACATGTTTACATGATGATGCTTGGCAGGGTTTGTTTAACCAAATATTTCTTTGACAGGTGTGTAGATAAAAACAAAACAAATAACATGTATTATTTGTAAACCAATTTGGAATTTAGCTGAATTTGGAATTTAAAACAAAGCAACCTAAATATTCTTAGCCTTTTATTTTATATCACTTTGCACAACAGATTAATTGATTTCCAGTTTTTCTCTCACTTGTGTGTACACCATACCTTTTTTAAGTGACAGTCTTACCCTGCTTGTTGGGATTAGGATCAGACATCGGGCTGGATGGTGGGAGGCCTGGAGGGGAGGGGGAGGTTGGAGGCTGTGGCTGCTGTTTATCACCATCTTGTAGACGTGATGTCTTAGATGTCTCGATACCCTTCACTCTTCGAGCATGGCGGTTCCCTTTATAGTGTGCCTCTGCTTGACTCTGGGTAAAAAGATATACATGGCATGATTGCATTAAATAAAACTACTGTGATTATTCTATTTTCCTTTTTGACAGCCATATCCGCCAGCCCCACATATTGAACTGGACGATGTCTCGGTCAGCTACTTGTATTGAGGAATGCTGATGAGTTATGATTTCCAAAACCACCAAAATTTTCCATCATACTACTATGATAGATACCTTAATGCTGTTTTAATGAGATATCAGCACTACTGCACTCTTCTGAGCAGCAGGCTGAAAGAAAGTTGTTATTGTCTTCTCTCTCTTGCAACAAATTATAAATGCTCTTGGGTGGAAGTCTATAAGTTGCATGTAGGTTAAATAGCAACTGCATGCTCACTACCTTAGCAGAACAGTCAATCAAACTTTATTTTTTACAGCACTTTTCAACTGTCAGGTGTAACACAAAGTGCTTTACAGAGGTGACAAACAGAAGTACAGAGACTGAACCACTAGAGACGTACACCATAAAATGATCAAAATGATTGAATCAGGTAAATAGAAAAAAATTAATAATTTCATATGTAATGAGAGATATCAATCAATCAATATAGAGACTGAGGAACTATACAAATGCAACTATGTAGATTAACAAGGAGATAGTGGTAATATATTTATATTTTTAGAAAAATGAAAATAAAATTACCAAATAAAATTTATAAAAACACAAAGGTTAAAGCTATACATAGTGATACAAAAGAATATGTGAGTAGGAAACAAAAAAATTTAGAGGAGTAAAGAAAAGATTATCAGAACATATGTCAGTACTTGCCATAAGTCTTAATGACTTAAACAGCAATACAATTAAACATAAAAAGATCATATAAAAGTTGGTAAAGCTGAAGTCTAAAAGAGATCATAAAAAGCTTTAAACTCCATCTAAAATTCTGGACTGAATAGTTGCATGTTTGGTTTTACTTTTTAAAAAATCTGGACCACAGATAGCCTAACGAATTAGGCAGCTGTTACACTCAGGAAAGATAATATTCTGCTGAAAAGGTACATTTGCAGGAAAACTACCTCTAAGTTTAGTGTTTATTCTATAATATTGCTTAAGTCTATGCATAAATATTAAAGATAACATTATTATTACTGTGACAGTCAATATGTTATGTTACTTTATCAGAAGCAAGAATAGTTGTTGATTTTTATTGTTTTTAAAAAAAATCAGCAAAAATAAACTGTACATTATTTCATGTTTTCCACCACTCACTGGTTTCCACTCACTTCAGATATTTTAAAAACAAAAGGAAAAAATTGAACTTTACTCTTCAAAAAAATGAATGTCTTCACTAATTGTCCTTGTTAATCACAGTGTTTCTGCTTCAGCTGTCCCCCAACCTGCTCAGGATACTTCCTGCTAATCCCAGTTAAAAATGCACTGATCAGATTGAAACCAATTTTTAACTAAACTAAAAAAAAAAGAAAAAAAAATGCTGCAAGTTCTTTGTTTGAGGTAATAGTTTTAAATCTCACAGAACATTAATGAATAACAAAAATATCCCATTTATGCATCAAAACATTTGTTCCTAACCGTTATCAAATTTTTATTTATTAATGTGCCCGCTGTGGGTTGATGCTTTCATAGACTGAAAATGGTGGGAGTTTGTAAGTGTGATACTTTTAAATAACAGCAAAAAATCAGATTTTTCAGTATAACCTCCAGTGAACTCTGTTTTTGTCCACTGCAGGCACTGAGTTTTTCCTTAGTTTGAGGGTCCCTCTGCTGATGGCACAGGCTTAGCTGATGGTTTTGCTGGTATGATGTGCTGATGAGGCTGTCAGTGAGGATTAGCCTCTGAATTTTCATGTCCTCCTTTGCCACCAAACCACAGTGGTGAGTTGATGATGATTATTGAGTGGTGGGATTATCTAAAATGGGTTTTGCCAGTGGCAGTCAGATGGCAGCTGCTGATGGAAAAGATGCAGGAATTGCAAAAAGAAGTGAATGCTACAAAGTTCAAAACTGGTGAAAATGTGAAAAGTTTGTGATGCTGAAATAGGCTTTTGTCCTTTTTAATAAATGATTTGTTTTTTGACTAGGATAGTGATTCTTATAGCAACATCTTTTCAGAAAGGTCACTTTCTTTCATGATAAAAATTAATACCTATGAATATATGACTTTAATCATGAATTCAGTGTCATGGAAAATATTCATAGTCCTTACACTTTTTCAGATTTTACCACATTATTGCCACAGACTTCAGTGCATTTTGATGGGATTTTACGTTAGAAACCAATATAAGGCACAGTATAATTATTAAGTCAAAGAAAAATGAAACGTAAGTTTCAACAGCTTTTATAAATACAAATTCAGAAAGTAACACTGCTTAAACTTCTCTGATTACACACAAGTAGACTTCTAATCGGAGGACTTCTGAATGCAATTAGTTGGACTTTATTAGGGGAGATTTATGAGGGGATATCAAATTAATAGGGGCCTCACTGTTCAAATGTTTATTTCTTTCCTTTTTAAATTCACAATTATGCCGTGCTTTATCGTATATAGTCCCTATAAAATACATTAATGTTTGTGGTTGTAACCTGGAAAATGTCAAGAAATACATGGGATACAAACAGCTTTGCAAGGCAGTGTACCTTCAACAATGTCTGCTCTTGATGGTGCATTAGTTATTAAGAAAATGTATTTATTGTGGCAAATAGATTGAAGATGTGGTTTCTGTAGTGCTTCACATTAATACTGATGTTAGCACAGTTTCCTCACAGTAAGAAAGTTTGTGGTTAAAATTACATCAAGTCTGGTTTCCTCCCACAGTGTGACTGTGCCTGATTGTCTGTCTTTTATCTTGTGTTACTGGAGATCTGTTCAGGGAGTGCTTTGGCTGTTCCCTGCTGATTGCTGGTATAGGCTTAATGCCGTCCTAATAATGTTACAGAGACAGATGGACATAATTTGAATGAATGGAAGTCATTTACTTTAAAGTCTAATTAACTGTTGGGGAGTTTTTAATAAAGCCACAAATCAACAACATTTGATGAACATTGAGCTTTAAGTGGGCTTTACTTTGCATTAACTTAACTCGAAAGATGAAGTCTGTCACCCAGAGCAAAAAAACAGTACAACCACCACACTCTCGCTTTCTGCCTGACTACACATATAGTTATACATGTTTCTTATTATATCCATTACACAGCTTAGGGACCCAAATAAAGCATGTCAAAGGTACATGATGGGGACTCTAAGGAAGGAGGACAACTGGGATGTGTCCAAGATACCTCCGTAAGTCTGAGATATTAACTGCCAGTGATAGTTACCCATGTTGCTCTCATCCTGACTGGCGATGACAGATAGGCAGATATAGCCCTGCTAGTGTAACCCTACTCTTCTAGCTTCTGTTCCCTGCAGCCCAGTCAAAGTCATAAAGGTCTGCGAATCAACATGCAAATGCTATAAAGGAGGAAATGCTTAATATTACTTTTCACCTGCATTTGTACCGTTGCCTTTTAGAGTGTTAGTTCTCTTTCTGCTGCCAGACAGGTGTATTTTTTTTCCTTTAATGTAAAGCCCAGATCCCACCAATATCCACCAATGTATAATTAGAGGAGTAGAATATGATTCTGACACTTATTGAACTGGTTTTCATTGTATTTTAAAATAATGAATTAAACAAATCTCAGCAAGTTGAGCTTGTGCTCACCCATACCCTCTGAATTGTTTCAGTCTAACTCAGCCTGTGTGCCACAGTCTGATTTGGGAATAAAATTTGCCTAATCTCAGCATGATCTGCTTAGTCAGAGAGTTCACAGCCATGGAGAGGTCAGGTAAAGATGCTGAATCTGGAACAGCTCCTTAGGTGGTATGACTGCACTGGATCTCACTCACACATTGTGAATCTTTAATGACCTTTAGTGACTAGAAATCAAGACTGAAAAGCATGTTATTGTCCTTCCAGATATACAGTATACCATACAATTAAACAAAATAGTTTTGCTCTCAGCCTGAGTAAGGAGAAAACAAAAACACTGAGCATCAACAGCTTTGTTCAAGCAACCATTTTTGAGCATCAATAAAACTTTGGCAGATAAATTAGGAGCTGCTTTGTTGTCTTTGTTGATGTAAAGAAATTAAAAGTGAGTCAAATTTGATTAGATATCTGAAATATCCGACCTTAAACTTGGCAATAAGGCCAAATTACTTTTAAAAATCTCGAGTATTCATTTTGTTTTTAATAAAGGATTGAGTTGTATAAAACTTTTGCAAATCTTGTTGAGGTTTTCACTAAGTACTAATGTTAGAGCCCTAAGTTATCAGCACTGAAAAGTACTTTTTCATTCATCAATAAGGCCATTAATTTTTGCATGTAAAGCTGAAGAAGGGCAAAGCAAAATCAAGCTGAACAGAACAAAGAAAGCAGATTTTAATTCTAAAAATGAGCCAAATTCAAGCAAGACACTCCATTAAACAGGTCAAACAACATGAGGATGTTTTGCACACATCAATAGAGCTTGTCTAAATGTTGGGACAATTCTCTGTGAGATTTGCTTTTTATGATGGTTGCTTTTAGTTCTGCTGTCCTTGATGACCTTCATGTTAAATGCTTAATTAAGGCTTTGCAGCTTAATGAAATCATACAAAATTTCTATATCAGTTTTTGAGAGAAAGTAATGTAATCAAATTGTAATGTACTATCACAATTTATGTCCTCAGTGACAATATTGCTAGAATTGAAGTAGGACAATATTTTTTCAGCACAGTTAGTTGAATTGACCGTAAAGTACTATGACAGAGTCATGCAAGGAAATATTTAAATGACTGAGGAAAAAGAAAAGGGATTTAAGGAGAAAATAAGAGCGAGAAAATGTTCCTAAAATCCTTTTTCCTGCTAAGCAGGATGTGCTTTCATGTTTTATCTCCAAAGCGACAAAGGCACAGAAAGCAGATAGAGTGGGCTGAGGAGCCAAATCTACTGTGCTGAAGACGAGCAGCGGCGACAGGAAGAGAGGGAGGAAAGAAGCTTGAGAGCGAGAGAGATGGAGATGGTACACAATGAGGACCCTCACAAAGGGAGAAGCAGTAAAATGGAAACTGATGAGGGAAATTAAAACATTATTAAACAGGCAGTGAAACATGGTAGCCAAGTGCAGACCAAGAAAAGAGAGAAAGGGACGAGAGAGAGGAGTCCAGTGTGGCACAGCAGCGGTGACGATGGCTAATGCAGCACACTGTGACGTCAACCTTGCAGCAGAGCTGAGCTCAACACTAGAAGGCTAATCTGTCCTCTGTGGCCTGCAATGAATTGCAGTGTTATAATTACAACACATGCGGGTAAAGCACCTGCCTCTCAATTGCGTCTCTTAAACAACTGACCTCTTTCACTTTGTAGCTAATAATATCCAATAGCACCAGCTTCTGTTAGACATCAACACAAAATAAATGTATACTACTGATATACTTTAAAGAGCATATATCACAACTGGTCAGCATTGTTTCTCCTCATAATATCTATACTCATTTCCATGACCAAAATATGCAAAAATGCATAAAGAGAAAAAAGTGAGTTCAAGGTAGCCGAGAACACAGGTAAAAGTTGCTGAGGAGTGATGATGTAATGTTTGAAACCCCATATTTAGGCATCAATGCATAACATCATAGTGATGCATTGAAAAAAAAAGGAGAAATGTTGTCTGAGAACGTTCACCTTGGAGACCTAAAAAAAAACAGCACCCCTGGAGACTTAACAAAAACTGTAATTTAAATCAATAAATGCCTGGCAACATTCAGGTAGGTGGTATAATTTGTGTTCTGGTTCTGACCAGCATGTTTCATTTAAAGATAGTCATGCTTCAGCCTTTCTATTTGTACAAACAACTGCATCACCTGAATACTTTTTATCAGAGGACCATGCAGTTTTTGTTTAAGTCATACTTTAATCTACATAATCAGGCCAGGTTTTACTCATGAGGGTTTATCACCAGTGTAGTATTGTAGCTGTCAGTATGTCATTGCTAGGACACATTCTGTCACACCACTCCAAATTGAAGTCCAATAATTTTCTTACAACAGCTTCTCATTTGGTCCTAAAAATCCACTTTAAGCTAATGCTATAGATGTGGTGGACAGATGAGAAGGGAAAATGTTTTGACAGCGTTGTCTGATATTCTCTCCATCATTTAAGAAAAACACAGAGAAAAAGTGAGTTGCAGCTGCTGGTAATACTTGCAGGCAAACATTTAGAGAGATCAGATATCGATTGATTTAATAATGGAGTTTGTGTGTTTCAGCAGATGTTTTGTACTGACACGGGATACACAGTAAAATAAACCATTCTCTGATCTGTTTAAGTTTATGCTTATAAATTACAGGTGCAGTCACCTCATGATCTGGCTGTTGACTCCCTGCTCCAGTTATTGAGCAGCTTTCTTGCTACCCTTAAATCTAACACACCAGTTGTTTCAAAAAGTGTTTCCATCAGAGCGGCTGTTCTTTAGCAGGTGAGGAGGAATCATTCTCCCTCCCTGTGCTTACGTCGATGGAGTCAAAGGTTTTCCAAAGAGGTCACCTTTGTTGCTAAGTGCTTTATATGTCCTCTTTCTGTGCCACAAGTAAACATATACACATGTCAGTTTGATATATTCCCATTTAAAGTCCTTTTTTTCCCCAGAAAGGTTCAGGTATCTGTCTAAAGTCATGGAGTGTAACATCTTTAAAGTGGTGATGCAGCATTATCAACTATGGTTATGCCTTTCTACCTTAGTGGATGTGACTCAAAAGGCCATTCGGTGTCAGAAAAGTGGGTTGTAAACTGACTTATGCCTTAAAAATCTAAGTGAACTCTGATTGTTATTTATTTATGTTTCAAACTTTCAAGATTTTTAGGTTTTCTCTAATATAAGACGATGTTTTGTCTTCAATATTAAAAGCCCTGAAGATGTCCTGATGAAAAGTAAAGTGCCTATCTGCCTTTAAACTGCTACAAACCCCAGCCACAATGAGAAGGCCAAGAACTACTGAAAGCAGAGCATCTGTTCATTATTAAAGAATGTCCACAGTGCTTCAAGCTCCCAGTCTCTCGGGTTACTGTGGAAGGAGCTGTAGATCTGCAGCAGAGCAGATGCTGCACGCAGCGTTACGAGAGCAGGGTGGACAAACAGGTGCTCTGGTATAAGACTTCACACACACACACCCATCAAGAGAGCAGAGAAACCCTCACAAGGATCTGTTTTACACATGAGCACTAAGTGAACTCAAAGGTGTTAAAAATGTAAATATAAACATGCTGGAATAAATAAAAGTCCTCTCGTATCAAGCGCAACACACTCTTGTAGATCATGTGAGAACATACAGGTCTGCACAAGAAGGAGACATAATTGATGGCTCCTTAAAGAGAAAAAAGGCCTGAGCCTATAAAGATTTAAATGCCTGTCTGTGTCCTTTACACACCACTGACTTTAGAGGGCAACTTCTGAGCACTTAACCCCAGTAATAGAATCATAATTTCTGCCCGAAGCTACATATTAGGCTTCAGTTTGATTCATCTTCATGCTTAGGTTAAAGGTTGCTGTGACAAATAAACACAAGATGTTTCCATTTCATAAAGCCATGGTTCTCAAACCATAGTAGAAGAGCATCTGCCTTGCCTTTAATGGCATTTTTGGCATAAACCTGAACATGGTAAACACAAAGCTAGCTCACTGTAGTGTAGAGCTGATAAGTAAAAATTGACTAAAATATGAGTTGATCGTGGCCCACTAATCCTTATTTTAAACAGAAAGTGCTCAACAGGGAAGTAAAGTGGGGAGTATTTTATTAATTTCCTGTACAAACTGAAGTAGACAGCAGTGAACCAAGAACACTAGAGGTCACTTATTTACCTCTAAAGTTGGAACTGGAATTTCTTTGTATTTTATGTGTTCAAACACCACAGCATTGTGTTCACTAAAAGAGGTTGCAAAATGATGTGTTGGAAAAATACTGATTAACATAAAAGCTGTTAGAAAGGCAAAAAGTAAACCTGCTGCATTTTTACCTTTTTAACATGCAGCAGCCATTTGGGATTTTAAGGTCAGGGTTAATAAGAAACCTGTGAATTTCCTGTGTTGAATTTCAACTTGGTGACGCTTTGTCTGCTTTTCCAACATGGAAACTGGAAAATTTAACTTATAAGGAAAAATAAAAAGCATAAATAATTCCATCTGTAAACCAAAAATGAAATGCCAATGCATAAGAACAGCATTTTTTTCTAACTTCTCTTGTCTGGCTAAAATAAACCTATTGTTTCACCAGTGTTAGATTCTAATCAAAAATGCTTTAATATCTATGTTCCGCCAGCAGATGGTGATAATGACACTACATACATCAAAACTGAGCATGGCTGAAGCAGTGCTAAGTTAAAAATTGCTGTTTTCTTTGACACGATATATGTTTTCCTTTCAGTCAATAACTGGGTCATGAGACACAACAAAACTCCTTGACTATTCTTGTGGTTTGTAGCAAATTACTGCCTCTGTAGTCACTTGTAGCAAATATTATTTCTGTCAATAAAAAGTCAGTTTGCATGTGGATGGGAGGCTCAAATGAAGCAGAAAGCATCTGTTTCAGAAAAATAATCTGGGTTAGTGTAGTTAAGGCTTCAGTGGAAAGTTCTGATTTTTTTGAAATTAGGTTTTTTTAAAAAAGTTTATGAATAGTTGATATTTTATTTGCAACTGATGAGACTCTTGCGATTTTTGTTTAGTATAAATCCAGATTAGCAGAACCCAGACGAGGAAGGTAACAGATAATATGAGATTGGTCAACACTAAAGCATACTTTGGCCATCCTCAAACCTCTCCATTGTCAAAAAAGTCATACCAGTTTATGCAAAGTTTATAATAAACCTTTAAATTGTTGTAATGTTTGCATTAAGTGATTATTCACAAAAAAGCTGATGATTATTTACACAGAAAATGGAAAAAAATAGGTGTTGGAACATAAATAATCTCCCCTGAAACACAGTGAGAACAGAATGTGTTTTTCTGGTCAGAGTAACTACAAAATCTAAAAGTAAGGCAACAGAAACCAACAAAAAATTATTCACTTAAATCACTTAAGCCACTAAATCATGTTTGCTTCTTGTAGTGCTTCACTTTTTTCATTTAAACTAACCAGAAACTTGTGATATGCTCTCAGTAAGCATGTCATGGGGAAGATCATTGGTGGTGCATCGCATCCGACCTTCATTTCCTGTGTAAGCAATCATCTGCTTCCTTCTAGCTGACTGCTAAATGCAAATGTGGTGATGGTTTCATGGTTCATGAAACAGTTTTCGCATCTTTCTGAGACTGGAGTTGTGTAAAGACAGCAGGAGTTCACTTTGCCTCACTCAGACCAGCGACTAGCAAATCTTGATGCATACCAAATAAAGACCCCATGAGTTACTGCAGGTAAGACATTAACTACTTAGAACGTCTTAACAGAATCTCTGTTCATTAATCCTGAACTATCACCCAAAGGGATAGTCAGATTCAAGTCTTTAAAACATTTTAAATTAAATAGTTTTTTTTCAAAAATGAATATAGCCTGAACATTTTGATCAGAAGTGCTTTGATAATCAAGAAATTTTTGATAACATTATTTTTTATCATGTAAAGAACACAAAACTTCCCCTGTTTACATGTAACCACTAACATCACCCTCTATAAACAGTCCAGTAGACTCAGCTCATGTCAGTCATGCTAACCAGTAGGTTTTGGACCCTTGCATTATGAGTTATTTGCTTTTCAACTTCAGTTAACACTGCTGCCTCCTTAATGGGGGCACTCAGATCCTTCATCTAAGGTTTCATGACTTCAGGCCTCTTTAGTTTCAGTCTCTCTGTCCCATGTTAGCAAAGTCCTGCCTGTCAAAAGTGAAGGGCAGAAAACGTGCTTGATCAGCACTGGGGTGACCTAGAGGACAAGCTGTGGTTCCTCCTCCTGCTGCTTCACACCAGTCCTCAAACATCTTACAGTCCATTAAAATCCCATCATAACATCTCACAAACCAATCTTGTCATATTCACAGATTTGCAATGAACTTCTTAGGAAATGTTTCTGGAGCCAAGTGCAACCTGAGATATTCGAATGCAGAGCCTCTGAAATATGTTTTTGTAAAACCTATCAGTTCCTTGTTTACTGATCTTGATATATACTCATCTCACTCTACATCACACATGCTGATACCACCTGTCAACCAAAGCAAAGGTTCTCCCAGACATTGCAGTGTAAGTTAAGTAAGCAGGGATTTCTGTCCTTCTATGTTCCCTTTCGCAACAAGCTAAAATTAGAGCTGAGAAAGACTTTTCACTTTCTACGGCTGTGCTGTCAGTCAGCAACCTACACAGGGTCCGGAGAATTTATGCTTTAGGTCAACATTTAAAATAAACAATGCTCTGGTGCAGTGGACCTAAAAGGCTTTAGAAAAATATCTATATGACAGCCTCAGTTTTTATGGCGTTCCTTGATGATGGTCCACCTGTGGATCATTCCACAAATCTTCCCCCTACAAGTAAAACTCCTCATTTTCAAAAAAAGGATCTTGTGGGTTAAGATTGTAATGGTGCAAACTGACCTCTAAAAATTAAATTGAGTGCTCTGAATCATTGTTTCATACAGTATGACTTCTTGTCATCTAGTATTTCTCCAAATACAAAACAGAACCAAACCATGATTCTAGCACTACTGTGAGTTTTGCAAGAACTAAAGTCTAGTTTTTTTTTAGTTAATATAAACGATTCAAATAATTTGTAATTTGTTTTGATTATGTGATTTTCAGCCATTTGCTGTGGCGCAATGTTTATTTTAAAGAGCACTTCCCTTTGTCAAGCAGCCATGCCATATGGATATTATTATTAATTATTCTAAACTCTCATGCTGATGTCCTCAGAAATCTCCTTTGTTCATGTACTGAACTTAGCCAAGCATTTGGTGAGGATAAACAACAAATAATGTCACCTCACACTCCTAAATCCTATATCCTCAATAGTTGAAAAAAGCCTACTCTAATCACTTTAAAATTATGTTTTATGTTTTTGTATATTGTTTTTCAGAGCCCTCATATGAGAAGCACTTGACAAGTCAAATGGGTTGTATTTACAGTCCTGGGTTTACCAGCATTTTTGAAAATGCAAGGCCCAGACTGAAAGCTTCTTCTGTAATAATAAAATAAATGCAAATTAGTTTGAGAAAATACTTTTTACAATTTTAGGTCAAGGTATACCACATTGTTGTGCATGACTGTAAAGTGGAAGGTAAATGCAAATGTTTAAGTTTTTTAAAATAAAAATCTGAAAGGGGTGCTTTGCATTTGTATGCAGTTCCCTTTACTCTGATACCCTGAAATAAAACCCAGCTGCCATGAGAAATCACCTATTAAGTATTTCAAAGAACTCTGTCCAATCCATCATCCAAAAATGTAAAGAGTATGGCACAACTGAAAACCTACCAGGACATGCCTGTCCACCTGAACAGACAGCTCAGGAAATGATTAATAAGAGAAACAGGTGAGAAGTCCATGGTAACACTAGAAGAGCTGCAGAGATCCACTTCTCAGGTGAGAGAATCTCTTATCAGGACATCTATTAGTATGTGTCATAAATCCTGTGTTTACAGAAGTGTGTCAGCAGAAAGAAATTGTTAAAAGAATGAAAGATGCAAAAGTCCTGTTTGTTATTTGCTGCAAAATATCAAGATGGTCTTCTGGTCAGATAAAACCTAAATGAAACGTTATGCTCTACATGCAAAATACTGTGTGTGTCACACTGAACACCAATAGTTCCACCATCCATGAGGTAAAAAATACTGTGAGAATGCTTTTGTTCAACCTTGGTGGGGGGATGTGTCTATTCAAGGCTACAAAAAACTGAGAATAATGTGAAGGTTCACCTTCCAGCATAACAACAACCCTAAACACAAAGCTACAAAGAAAAGGTTTTTGATCAAAGCATATTATAGTGTTTGAAGGGTCCAAACAAAGTCTGGAACTAAATCCAGTGTAGCTTATGTTGCAAGAGCTGAAAATATGTGAAGACCCTTTCAATCCAATCTAATGGATCTTTAGCTATTTTGCAAATAAGAATGGATTAAAACTTTAGTCTCTAGATGTGCAAACCTGATAGAGGCAAACATACCCTGTACTTATTCTTTTATTTACAAAACAAAAATAGTTTAAATTTCCTCCCACTTTACAATTCTACAATACTTCACATTGGTCTGTCAGATAAAAACATCATTAAATAGACTGAAGTTTGTGGTTTTATTTTGACAAAATTCTAAAAAGTTTAAAGAATGTGAATACTTTTGTAAGACACTGTGAACAGTGCAAACTTTCATACCTCTGAGTTAAAGCGTATTTGACAAACATTGCAGGAGATTATTGGCCTCTTTGTCTTCACAATAGGTGGCCCAAAGGTGTGTGTCATCACAGCCTTCTGGACCGGATCCATCTGAGGAGAGAGAAGCCAGAGGTCACATCAAAGATTCAGCAGCACAAGGGAAATTCAGGCAGGACGGTTTATCCTTCCTATAGAGTATATAAGGGTTCCACTGAGTAAATGTGGATGAGAGTTAAAAGAGAGAAGGTGACTGACTGACAGGGGAAGCTGCAGCAGAGGAAGAAAGTTGGAAGATGTTTCGGAGGGAACTGAAACTCGATCAGTGATTTAATGCCAACCAACACTTTAAGTCATGTTAGGATCAGAAAGCCCTAATTACAAGCTCCCGACCCCCAACAGTTCTTGGAAATATTCATTTATTTAGCAGACGCTTATTTTTAATTTTATTGTCGAAAAGGGATGATATTTTTCTTCTAAAAAATAGAGATACAGTCTTATAATTAGGTTTACAATAAAGATCCAAAAAATAAATCAACAGTAGGATAAAAGAAAAATAGAAAATGTAAAGACATGCACATTTTTAATATCATAGTTTAAATGTAAAACATTGTGCTATAACTTAAAATTAAACCATTTAACCCAGTCATTTTCAAATCAACCGCATACATGTGGCCTGTCATTTTCATTGAAGGTTTTTCCTGCCAGCTCCCTGACCTGTTGGTGAGGTTTGAAAAACCACAGAGCTGGGTGTTGCCTTGGTTAAACAACCAAGAGTATACTGAGGTTTTACTCAGTCTGTCATCTCCGGCTCACGCTGAAAGCATGTTGCTATATTAGATCGTTTACACCACAAAGCTTTAGGCAGCAGCGAGAGCTGTAATTAGTCTGAAATCTTGAATCTTAAACTGCAGACACCTTCAAGTTATCTTTAGAAGGAGCAAATGTAGTTGTATTATTTATGGAAGGCCAGTTTATTTGTGCAGCACATTTCAGCAACAAGGCAATTCAAACAGATTTACATGATGAAAACGTAAAAAAAGAAAAAGGAATACACATTTCAGTAGCACGGGGCGATGGTGGTAGGAGTTTGTTCTATAATCAGTGGGTTGCTGGTTTGAGCCCCATCTCAGTTGTTCTGTCCTTGGGCGAGACACCACTAGCAGCAGCAATGCCTGGTAGTGGTGGTTAGAGGGCCCAGAGGTGCATGGCAGCCTTGCTTCTGTCAGACTGCCCCAGGGCAGCTGTGGCTACAATACAGTAGTTTACCACCATCAGTGGGTGAATGACTGAATGTAGTGTGAAGTGTTTTGGGGTCCTCTGGACTTGATACAGTGCTGTACAAGTACAGGCCATTTATACATAATAAAGTAAAGAAAAGATGGACAACAGACTAAAATGACTGAAGTCCCAACTCTAAACAAATAGGTTTAGTTTTCTGGAAGTTTGTTCCAGATTAGAGGAGCATAGAAACTGAAGGCTGCTTCTCCATTTTTGGTTCTGGTTCTGGGGATGCACTGTCGACTAGAACCAGAAGATCTGGGTTGTCTGGAAGATTGATATGACAAAAAAAAGTATTTTAAAGTCTATTTTCTGAGCTGCAGGGAGCCAGTGTAAGGACTTTAAAACCGGGGTGATGTGCTCTATCTTCCTGGTTTTAGTGGATCAACTGCAGCAGTCTGATTGACTTTTTAAGCAGACCTGTGAAGACACTGTTTCAGTAACCAGTGCAACTAAAGATAAATGCATGGACAAGTTTCTCGAGATCTTGTTGAGACTTCAGTCCTTTAATCCTGGAAATGTTTTTCAGATGATAGAAGGCTGACTTTGTAATTGTCTTTATGTGTTCTTGAAGGTTCAGGTCTGAGTCCATCACTACACCCAGATTTTGGGCCTGATCACTAGTTTCTAGCTGTAATAACTGAAGCTGCACGCTGACTCTAGATCGTTCATTCTTAGGTCCAAAAATAATAACTTCAGTTTTGAAAAACATCAGTCATAGTTTAACCCAGTTTTTTTTTACCCACAGTAGTTGATACAGCTGGTAGTTTCTGTCCAAACAACCTCTCAGTTGGTCTGTTTTTTCACATAGAGTTTTGTAACAAACTCAGAGTTGTTTATCTACATTTGTGTGTCACTGTGCCAACACTTTGGGGGCAAGAACCTATTCAGTGCTTTTACAAGCATTCAAAACCATTCTTTACACAAACCTTTAATTAATTTTATTTGACATGTAAGCAATAGACCAACACAAAGTACTAAATGACTGTAAAGTGGATGAAAAATGATACATGGTGTTCAATGTTTTCCCTTACAAATAAAGTTTGGTGTGAATTATATTCCAATCCTTTGAGTCAATGCTTTCAAATTACAGCTACAAGTCTTTTTGATTGTGTCTCTACCTGTTTTGCCCATTCTTCTTTGCAAAATAGCTCATCACAGATTAAGTGATGAACATCCATGAATAGTCACTTCAAGTCTCAATCCCCACAACATGATTCTGCAACCATCCTGTTTCAGTGTGGGGATGGTGCATCCATGTTGATGTGCATTGTTAGTTTCCACCACAGAAAGTGTTTTCCATGAAGGCCAAAGAGTTAAATTGTGCTATCATCTGAGGGGTGTGAATATTTTTGTAAGGAACTGCTGCTGCATTTCTGTTATTTACAAGTTTTGTAAGTAAGGCAGGGAAAAATAAAATACATTCTGTTTCTTACTTTTCTCCACAGTCTGATATTTCCAGTGTTGCATCTCCTCACTGCATTTCGTTGGCAACCTGTTCTCATCAGGATCTCCATCTGTGCACCTGTCCCTACTGTTACGACCTCATTAACTTATTTTATCTACTCCCAGTCTCTTCTTTCACTCCTTCATACACTGGAGCTTTTGTTGCACCCGCACTCTATTATGTTCTCTTTGTATCACATTTTTCACTATGTAGTGCTTGGTTTGGTTGCAATTACTTAGCTTTAATTGTTGTAAATTCTAAATTAAATAAGATTAAACTAATTTTACTGCAGTGACACTTTAAAGCTTTAGTCAACCTCAGTCTGTTCATTAGGTAATGATCCAGTGTTTTGGCATTTTGCCTTGATCTCCTCTTTGATCTCTCTAGGAAACAGCCTAGAGTAATTCAGTTTTTGAGATCATCAAAAACTGTCACTGCTTAGAAGTACATTTTCACTGTGTAATCTTGAGATTAGTTACTTTCTTATTATCTTGAGGTAATAGAGCTCATTTTCTGAGGATGACAGTTAAGAAAGTCAGTTTTCTCTGTATCAGAAGTTAAAATAGGGTATTTAGTTACATTGATCTGTGTATTTATTAATGACAATTCAAGGTTGTTTCAGAATCACAATAAATCAAAAGAGATGGTACTCTGTCAGAGATCGTAACAGACATGCTGACAACTGATTCAAGCAGAAAATGTGAAATCAAGGAACATTCTTCATTGATCAACTCATTAATGTTAAAGATCATGTGCAAGTGTCCCAAAATTGATAATGAACAATAAAACTGGCCATTCATTTTTGGAAGATTTGTAAGAAGTAGTTACCTGAACAAAAATGAGTGTTTTTGTCTTAAGTTAACTAGATACAGTTATCTAGATGTCTTAAGAGTTGTCAGCTCATAACTTTAAACAGCCATGGTTGCTCTTAGCTTCTGTATGCACTGTGCAGCTTCTGTCTCAGGAAAAGGAGTGAGTCCTCCTTACTCTACAATACTAGGATTGTTTAAAATTAACCCAATGTGACAGAGAAATATTTGACAAAATGTCACATTTTGTATAAATGTTTGTCTCCAAACAGAGACCTAGCTGTGCTCACAAACATAATCAAAATAACAGTTGCTTTTTTTTGAAAGTTTGCACTTTTCAACTTTCTTTTTTTTCCTGAAACCTCTAAAGCCAAACCTCAGACTAGATGTTACATTTTAAACACGTAGCTGAGGCCATCTGTCTCCAGCTGATGACAAAATTGTAGACTTGATCAAATTTTTCCTGCACAAAGAGGGAGTGATTTGAATTTAGGTACTTTCACCCTAAATGTCTTCAATAAAGCAGGGTAATTCATAAAGCTTTGCAGAGGTCAGTTTGACTGAGTCCATGCAAATGAGAACATTGATATTGTGTTTATGCTTCTTTGTTTGTGACCAGTCTGACCTTCACATGAAACCCAATCTTGAAATGAGAAGGAGCCGCAGAAAATGCTGACTGTGGAGAACACAGCCCATGCCTCTTATTTAATTGATTAGCTGTAACTCATTTTATTGCACCAAACTACTCAGCTGTGCATCTTTTCAATTATGCTGAAACTGGTTGTGCTGAATAGAAAAACAGCTGTCACTCCATCATTTTAGATGACATAATGTACAATAAGACAAGATGGGCTTTATTGTTCCAATGGGAAAAATTTGCCTTGGTATAAATAAAAAATAAACATAAACAATGGACATAACTGTAAACTGTGCAACCACCTCCAAGATGTTTGCTCTCAAGAGCAGGTGAAGAGTTAATAATACAAACAAAAGGGGACAGTTTCTGTGTACATATTTTAACCTAAGTGCAAAGGGACAAGGGAATGTTTGAAGCAATTACTGTATCTCTGGGGAGCCTTTTACTGCCAGCCTGAAGCATGAATCTCATAGACTGAATTCAACCACATGGGAAGGAACTAATATTTAAACCTGTCTAATTATGGCTTATAGAAAAATAACCTAAATACTGGGACACTGACAAACTTACAAATTAGTTTTTTGGGGATGTGTGTAAGTGAGGTGAGAAAATCTGAACACGTTTGAAATTAAATAGCTAACACACCTTTGATGAAGTTAAGCATAAGGATTTCCATTGTTTTGTTGTTGCTGCTTTAGTGTAACTTATAATGACATGAAACTGGGCGCTTTAAGCTTGACACCCTTTTGTATCTAAGTTTGAGACTCTTAAAGTAAGGTAGGGAGGAGTTCTTCAAATTGAGTTTGCTAATATCAGTTGTACTGATTAAGAGACTGGAAAAGCAGGTGGTATTGTCTACTACTCTGCTAAATTGGTTCATATCTTATTTGGGAGATAGGGCTACTTTGTGCCATTTACCAATTATAAATCTGAGCTAAGAAAGATCACATATTCCCTTCTTGGGCATCTATAATTCAATATCCTCTAGCGCTTATTATGGAGTCAAACAACATATCTTGATATAAAAATGCCAATGACACCCAGCTTTATACAGTATTTCTGTGTCAACACATGACGCCGGTGTATCAGAGACCAAATTAGTGTTTCCATAATATCAATGACAATAGATGGGTCAGAATTTTCTCCAACTTAATGCATAAATGACAGAACCTATTGTTTTAGGTTATTGTTGGAGGGCTTAAAAGCATAACTGAAACTAGTGTCAGTTCTTGCATGAATTGTGCCCTGGGCTCAGGTTTTAAAGAATCTATGATCAACACAGAGTGAGACTGCATTGGACCAGACTTCACTCTGTGTTGCAGTTTTCACCTTTTTTCAGTCTAAGCTGGTCATATTGACAAATAAGAATGGATTATTAGGCATATATACATATATGAAAACTCACCAAACTTCACCCAAAATTGTCCCCCAACTGAAATTTTGGTATTTTAATGGAATCAAAAGTGGGCATGGCAAAACGACTCTACAGCCCCCCCTAACGTGAGATAGACTAACTGGTAAATGCTGGAGGGCTGAAACTTAGCACATAGGTAGAGCCCCCTAAAACAAGAAAAAAAGACTCTTGGAGGTATGCCCTAAACCCAACAGGAAGTTGGCCATTTTGGGTCAAAGGGTCAGTTTTGGCCATTTGTGAATTTTCATACCTGTCTTACTTTAACGAACTCCTCTTAGGGGTTTTGAGCTATCAGCTTCAAACTTGGTCAACATGCAGTTAAGGGATGGGGGAGTAAAAGTTATCAAAATCTTGAGTTTTTGAGCCTGTTAAAGGGACGGAGCCAGGCCTCAAAGTTGGCCTATTCACCATGAATTTTGAACCGCTATTAACTTTCACACAATAAAGGTCAATTGGGACCAAACTTCATATGAGTCATCCATAACGCATGCCCGAAGATCCTCTTTGGTCATGTGCTGATGTCATCTAAGCCCCACTCCCTCTATGTTCACAGTGCCCAGTGCCAGTGCTAGTGTGTGAGAACTCACTGCATTAAAGTTGTGGAAGAGGCCGATGCTGGCTGGGTGAGGTGACTCCAGGGGAAACTGGAGGAAAGGCTTCATGTCCAAAGGGGGTGGGAGGACAGGTGGGTTCCTGAGGAAGGCAGGGACCGGCGCCGGTCGGTTTACACTTCCTGTTGTAGATAATGAAGGAAACAAACACGGAAACTCTTTATATGAAAACAGAAATCAAGAGAATGGAAAAATATTTTCATTTACATACATTATTCCCTGTCTAAATGTTCCATCCATCCATCCATTCATTCTAGGTTTTAATGGTCATCATCATAATTTGTTTCAAAATCAATTAAGCTTTATTGATCTATAAGAACAGAAAATCAATACAAAACAAGGTCGAACTCATATGACTCAGTTTTTCCCCTTATAGGTGTTTAAAAGGAGACTCTACTTCTCCACTTTATTCTAAACCCACTCCATCATCTTCTTTATGATTTTCCAGCATTGAGCACCTCTTCCCACCCACACCTCTCCTCTCTCTGCACTTCTTGCTCACTTTACTCTCAGTTGTAGCTCAGCGGCAGTGAATGCCTGCTCTTCAGGAGTCTGCTGTGATGGGCAGGAGGGCTAAGCTCCTTAAGCCTCGCAGCTGGGGCGCTGCAGATATCAGTCTATCCTCAAATTCTCTCTCTCTCTCTCTCAGCACAGTTTTCTGTTTTCATTTCATGGTCGCTTACCCTGCCTGCCTCTGGGTCCCACATTCACCCTCTTAGTCCAGCACCAATTCTTGTGTTTTGTTCATCTTCATCTTTTACTCTCCTTGTTTCACAGCTGTCCCAGTGTTTATTTTTTTGGCTTTTGAAGATAATCAACCAAAGAAAGTGGCGTAACATTTTCTGTGGTGATTATAGATACAGCATTGCTTAACTTCGCCATTTCATGATGAATGCTCAACAGCTTTTGTTCAGAAAAGCTGGCAATTTTGATGACAAAAGGGGAGGCTCCTTGTTTTGGTAACACAGAAGACCTAAAGAACGGGATGTTGGAGGGAAAGCCCTTCTTCTGGTAGTCTACTCTTGTGCTGCTGTATTTCATCCCAACCTACTTCCATTTTGTGCCAATATACTTAACCATTGTGAATCATTTTGTTTCTCCTTGAGGTTTGGATTTTGATAGGCTATGGCAATAAATAATCATTCAAATCCTTAAATCTCATTTACAATTTTATTAGTTATCATATATTTGTATTACATCCTATTTTTCATTAATATGAAACATCCCAGACTCAGGTATAAATTGATGCCCATATAGAACAACTTAAACTGCTAAAATATGAAATGTTCAAAGTGACTAAGGTGCTGTACAGTGGACTCTCACCTATTCACAGATTTTTCTGTGAAACGTGACTCCAAGACTGTAGATGTGAGCTTCTGCGGTAGTGCTAAGACGATTTCCATTGTGTGCATTAATGCATATTAGGTATATTTGATGTGTGAAATATTAAATTAGGCAGTCCTAGGTGCTTTTAGAGGGGGTCTCAAGTATTTACAGATTTTAACTATTTGTGGGCAGTTGAGGTTTCTAACCTCGGTGAATGCCAGGGGTGCACTGTATGTCTAAACTGATCAAATGACATAAAAATATATTGCAAATTGAAACCAGAATTTTATATAAAATGGGGGAAAAAAACTGAGTAAAAAGTAACATAAATGAAAGAAGGAACATTCTCTTTTTAAAAAGCCACAAAGTAAATGCTGGTTTTTAAGCAGGATCTAAAAGTGACTAAAGAAGGTGAATTGACCAGGACCAGATTCAGTCCTGGTGAGCAGGCAGGGTCCAAGGTTGTATTGGTTGGTCCTAAGCAGAAATTCATTTGGGATTTGCTTATTGTAGTTGTGCTAACAACTATTCGCAATACAAGCTAATAACATTTGTCTCAAGAAGTTCACAAATCAGTACTGTGAAGTTCAATGTATGCTACTTGTTTAATGGTACAAAAACCTTCAAAAGTGTTGATGAATAGTTCATTCTTGCAACCTTCATTGCCTTTTTCTATATGCAGCTGCCATATATGATACTGAATTAGGAGTTGCATGGTGATCTTCAACTTTTCAATCAGAATTCAGATTCCAGGGGGCGCTCTTTTGTGTTTTTCTCAATGAGAACTCTGAAGCCAGAATTTCCAGTAGAAAGAAAATTTACTAATATCGACTTGGTAGAAAGGGAAGGAGGGTCAAAGTTTAATTAGCTGTTTTGTTCAAATGTAACCACAGGGTAATAGGTTATACTCTTTATGAGACCTCAGTTTGGACACAAGAAGCAGAAACACCAAAACACCAATGTGTTTGTCTTTGAAATTGGAAGTCAAACCTAAGAATAGCATTTCACCCAAGTTAAGCTTGCTATTGAAAAAAAAGAAAAAGAAAAAGTGGGATTTGCTTCTTTTCCCACTATGAAAAACAACTTAATTATTTATAGACTTGTCACACTGGAGTTCAAGGGCTGTAGGGGCCCAATGGTCTAACATGGGGCTCTAAGCCACTAAGCCAAGTTCACTTAACTCTCAGGCTGATTTTGGTAGAGGTATTTTTACTTGTATTTGGATACTTTGGCTCAGACTGCATTTCAGAACAATATCGTTCAGAGACAAGAAGAAGAAATAATATGAAAGTCTGATTGCCTATTACACACACTGGATCCCACAGCTTACCTCTAAACCATCCACAGCAAGGTTTGCTTAGGATGAGAAAATGGCCATGTTTAAACTCTTATGTTTACACTCATCTACTAAAATTTGTCATGATCTGTTTCTTTTGGACTTTTGCTTCTGTTATTTCTCTGTATTCATTTCTTATTTTCCCACATCCTAGTTTATTTATTGTTTGTCCTGTCCTTAGTTGAGTATTCAGTTATTTTAAAATTATGTTTGTTATTCCTTGTTGTTTTGTTTATTTCAGTCTTGTCTTATTCTAGTTATTTCCTTATGTCTAGTTATTCTTGCTTATGTTTAGATTTCTTTCTTTGTTCTTTGTTGCTCTCCCTCACCCCCTGTTTCCATTCTCTCTCTCCTCAGCTCCCCTCTAGTTAATTGCCCACACCTGCTAACGTTTAGTTAATCAGCCCCAGCCAAAGTAAGAACCAAGCAGAGATGCTTATGGAGGGCAAGTTGACACAGCAGATCCAGCACCCCCACTCCAACTCTGTTTTACCACCAGCTGTTTTTAGTTCTGCCACCTCACTCCCTGCTGATTTGGTCATGGACTCTAATTTTCTGGATTCCATGTCTGAAGCTGAGTTCCAGCGCCTTTTTGATCAGTTTATGGATGATTCTAGCCTTTTGGAGGCTGTCTTTGATCTTTATTATCAGGTCCTTCAGAGAAAACGATCATACAAACACTTAATACCCACTGTTTTTTCTGACTTCACAAGCATCTTCTTTGTCATAATCCACTGCTTCTCCGGGTGGTCAGGCGGGATTCTTCACTGCTCCTCGTCGACTTTGCCACCATCTCCATGATCCACAGCTTGCTCCACATTTAAGAACTTTAAAACCAGTTCCCCGCCTCAGACACACCGCTGCCCTGATCAGACCTCCAGCAGCCTCTCCGCCGCCTGCAGCAGAGCCAGTAGTCTCCAGGGCCCTTCTGTGGGCGTTCCTCGTCTCCTGGGCCTCTTCATGGGTCCTACCGGCCGCACGGCCGACCTCCAGATCCTCTTCGTAGGTTCTTCCGTCGCCTTCCTGGGCTTCTTCGTCACCGGCCACCTTCTCAGGTCTCTCTGAACTTTGTGGGACTCTCGTGGTTTTGTTTCTGGCCCTCTGTCTGAGGCCCCCTCTGCCCACCCTGGTTGGGTTGTTTTGTGTTTTATTTTTGGGCGTCTGGTAGCTGCCCTTGGGGGGTGGGGGGGGTCCTGTCATGATCTGTTTCTTTTTGACTTTTGCTTCTGGTATTTCTCTGTAATCATCTTATTTTCCCAAACATTTCTTGTTTGTCCTGTCCTTAGTTGAGTATTCAGTTTTTAAATTTATTCCTTGTTTTGTTTATTTCAGTCTTTTCTTAGTTATTCTAGTTATTTCCTTATGTCTAGTTATTCTCCCTTATGTTTAGATTCCTTGTTGCTCTCTTTGGCCCCCTGTTCTCATTCTCTCTCTCCTCAGCTTCCCTCTAGTTAATTGCCCACACCTGCTAACATTTAGTTAATCAGCCCCAGTCATTGTTCCAGCATTCACTCCCTCAGTATTTAAGCTCCTCTCCTTTAGCCACTCCTTGCTGGTTCCTTCTGTTTGCTGCAAGTCATTCCTTCCCTTTATTACCTTATGTTGCTCTGCTTGTGATCTTCCTGTTTTGCCACCTGGGTTTTTTTTTTTTTTTTCTTCTTCTTCTTCTTCTTCTTCCTCCTCCTTTTTTTTTTTTTTTTTTGCGCTCTATGGGTTCTTGCTCCCTGCATTCTCCAGTGTTTTTGTATTCTTTAAATCTTATACGACAACTCACTGGCTCAGCCTCTGTGCATTTTGGTTCAACCAAGCACACATCATGACAAAATTAATGTGCAAATCCTTTGTAAAAACAATTGATTAGTCTGTTGCAAAACTAATGAAGACTTGTTTTTATTGCTAAATTGACAAACTTAAAACATCTAATATTATGCTAAAGTATTTTTCTACAAATAACCTGATACTGCAACAGATACAGAATTGCCATTCAGCCACTGGAAAAATTACTCTTACTTATTCATTTTAGCTTAGTTTGTTGTACTTCTGTGGTGCAAGCTTACAACAAAATCATAATTCAATTAAATGTAAGTAGTGTCTTTCATGCAACTGAACAGAAAGAGAACAGAGCCCCCAAAGGAAGCCCAAACAATAGCATTGATTCATTTTCTTTGCAGCAATTCTTTGCATCACTCATGCTTAAAAATGAGAAGTGTGTACTATACATCCATTTTCTTTATCCCTGCAGAGTCACTGGCGCTTATCTCCTGTGGCCTAATGGATATGAGTAAAACCTTGACAGGTTGTCAGTCTATCACAAAGTGACATAACACACACACACACACACACACACACACACACACACACACACACACACACACACACACAAAAATATTTTGGAGAGTTAACCTGTATGCTTTTGGATTGTGTGAAAGCGTCATAGTACCTGGAGAGAACCAATGCAAGAAACCCCACAAACAGATCACAGCTTCAAACCCAGGACTTCCCTGCTGCGAGGCAACATCACTGTGCAAATGATCCACTGTGCAGACTGTACAGCATATCAGGCTGTTTAAAAAAAAAATCACTGAAACATTTGCCCTTAAAGATTTGGGCATAATGAAGAAATAAAAACAAGATGATTAGAAGATGTTCCTTTCTGGAAACATGGCTTCTAACACGTTTTGCTCCACATGGTCCCAAACGGTTCAAAACACATGATTTTATGTGCAACAATAACTAATGGATGGGCACATGGATGACAGGCATTTTTAAAGAATAACTGTTCAGATCTGCAGAACCAGAAGTACCAGTAGGTGAATCAATACCAGAGATGGATGTTAACAGGCTTAAGTAAAGTTTGAAAGTAACACATTATTCTGTGGTGTGTGGCAGATTTAATATGTACTTCAGCATGATGCAGGACAATTTCATAGTGTCCATCTTCTATCAGTCTCTGTGATTCTGTGTCCCTAACTCTCTGCTCTCTATAACAAAGACCTTATTTTTAAAATTTGCATGCAAATATTACACACACACAGTTCAATCATCAGCAGCAGGCATGTCAGATTAATTTTGGCCTTTTGAATATTTACACAAACAGATCTTATTTAGAAATGGAATGAGTACACAACACCCAAATTAAAACTACATTTCTTCAAAGACCTTAGCTGTGTTCTGATGAAATTAAAATTAAAGTGTTTGACCATAATGACCATTGTTACATGTGGAGTAAAAGTGTGAAGTCTGCAAGCCTGAGAACATCACCCTAACTTTTAGGTACAACAATGGCAGGATCATATTGTGTGGATGTTTAGCTACAGGAGTCAGTGGTGCACTGCATAGTATAGATGGTATCGTAAGGAAAGAGCATTGTGTGGAACTATTGAAGCAACATCTCAAGACATCAGCCAGTAAGTTAAAGCTTGGCCACAGATGGGTCTTCCATTTGATGGAAACCCTAACTAGACTCAAACAGGAAAAGTTTAGTCTGATTTATTATCAGACAGAGAGAAACAAGGTTTTATGTTTTTGTTTTTTTTGTTTTTTTTTCATACAGAGTATGTACAGGTATATCTCAAAAACTTATAATATCGTGAAAAGGCTTATTTCTGTCAAAAATTTCTGATAATGAAGCTCATATTATATATGGTAGTCACCATGTAGAGTGAAATATTTCAAGCCTTTATTTCTTGTGATTTTGATGACTATGGACCAACATATAATAAAAACACAACATTCAGTGTCTCAGAAAATTAGAATATTGTGAAAAAGTTACAGTTTGGAAGCTCATGGTGTCACACCCTAATCAGCTAATCAACTCTATAGATCTGCAAAGGTTTCCTGAGCCTTTAAACAGGCTCTCTATCTGGGTCAGTCGTCTACACAATCATAGGGAACACTGCTGATTTGACAGATGTCCAGAAGACAGTCATTGACACCCTTCACAAGGAGGGTAAGCCACAAAAGGTCATTGCTAAAGAAGCTGCTGTTTCCAAACATATTTATAAAAAGGAAAAAGTGCACCAGTAATAGGAAATAACCATTAAATAACCATTCCCCAAGTTAAGTCACTCCTGAACCAGAGACAAGATCAGAAGCATCTTACCTGGGCCACTGAAAAAAAGAACAAGACTGTTCCCCAGTGGTCCAAAGTAAAGTTTGCATTTCATTTGGAAATCAAAGTCCCAGAGTCTGGAGGAAAACTGGAGAGGCACAGAATCCAAGTCCAGTGAAAAGTTTCCATAGTCGGTAATGATTTGGGGTGCCATGTCATCTGCTGCTGTTGGTCCACTGTGTTTTCTGAAGTCCACAGTCAACGCAGCGTCTACCAGGAAATTATAGAGCACTTCATGTTTCTCTCTGGTGACAACTTTTATGGAGATGCTGATTTCATTTTGCAGCAGGACTTGATACAATGACCATGGTGTCACTGTGTTTGATTGGCCAGTAAACTGGCCTGACCTGAATCCCATAGAGCATGGCTGTCCAGCTCCAGTCCTCAAGGCCCAGTGTCCTGCCAGTTTTAGATGAGTCTCTGTTCCAACACAGCTGATTAAAATGGTCTAACTACCTCCTTAACATGGCAAAGTACTGCAGAGGCCTGCTAATGAACTATCATTTGATTCAGGTGGGTTGAACCAGTGAAATAACTAAAACATGTAGGATACCAGCCCCTTCAGGGCTGATTTTGGTCACCCCTGCCACAGAGAATCTATAAAGCATTGACAAGAGGAAGCTAAGAGACACCAGACCCAACAATGCAGATGAAGGCTGCTATCAAAGAAACCTGGGCTTCTATTGCACCTCAGCTGATCTCCTCCTTGCCACCAAGCACTGAGGCAGTAATTTGTGCAAAAGGAGCTCCAACCAAATACTGAGTGCATAGAAATGAAGATGCTTTCCAGAAGCCTGGCATTTATGTTTAAAATGTCCTTTTTTACAGATCTACTGTAATATTCTGATTTTCTAATATACTGAATTTTGGATTTCCATTAACAAAGCCATAACAATCAAATTTACAATTAATTTATTTCTTGAAATATTTTCCTCTATGTGTAATGAATGTATATAATATGAGTTTCACTTTCTCAAATGAATGACAAAAAATATTGACATTTTCACAATATTCTAATTTTTAGACATGTACTTGTAAATATCTGGTTTGGCAAATAGAATTATCTAAATTTCCATAGCATAAATGTATAGTGGTGTTGTGCATTTACCTTATACATGATGATCAAAATATTCTCCTAATTATGTTTTGCTCAGCAGAATTGGGAAATCTATTCTTGGCTTTATTTAGATTAGCTTATTGGTATTTAAAAGAGCAGTTCAACCAGGTGGTAGTTTAATCTAAAACTGTATTTAGGCAGTTAGCCTGTAAAGTCTCAGCTGTGAGGTTTAATACTGGCATCATCACTGTTTCCTTTCAGGTTAATGAAGCTTATTCCTGACACGCTTCTGGTAAATCTGAAGCTCATTTTACGCTACATTACAAGTGAAAGGTCACAGCCCATCTTCTATTATAAATCTCTATTTAAGATGTAGACACTTACACTGGAGGGACATTCTTTACAGTGCCACGTTCTGCACCATCACAGAGCCTCTTAGTTTGGTGTGTGTGTGTGTGTAAGCGTGGCAGCGTTATCCCCCCTGACCTACCCTCCTTCTGAGTGATTTACAATGACATCAGATAAGCGAACAGCGTGACTCTTCAGCAGCAAACACGCCGGGAGGGGTGGGAGCATTGATTGGACACATTCTGAGGAGCGTTAAAGTGTTAAAGAGCTGCCAAACTCAATAAATCCAGGCACCAGTATCCACAGCTCCTTCACTTCACTAAAATGAATGCCATCTTACTGACTTTCCTTTTTCTAATGCAAATGTTTGGATGATAAAAAGATCAATGCCTGTGTAATAGCTTATTGAATTTTTTTGTGAGTTGTTTTCAAAGGGTGTTTGGTCAGAAATGAAGAGAAAACTAAAGAAAAACAGATTTTTCGATTTCCCAAACTACATTGCATACACACACAGGCATGCACAAACCAATAAGATGTGACTAAGGCCTCCTAAATTGGCAATTCATTTAGCCAATTTAGCTTTAATGATCAAAGAGGTAATGCCAATGCCAGAGACATCCTCAGAGCCTCTCTGTATTCCCTGCTTGCATTCGTCTCCGTGCTTCAGGATGGACGCTGACAGAAGACTTTGCAACATACTATCTACCAAAACGAAATGTGATTCGAATCAGAAACATTGCGGAGTCTGCTAAAAAAAAATGGGAAAAACCCCCAAAAGATTTTAAGCCATGTTTGGTTACAGGCCTGTCAGCTCAAGGATGCCAGCAGTGGCACATCTGCATTTAAATGGCCTGCTGTGCAAAGACGAGTCTGAAATGAGAGTCTGTGCTGGATTAGCCCCCCCCTTACAAAATGCCCCGCTTACTGTCACTACAGCAGCGAGGGTGTGAGTCTGTTAACCAGAAACCCACCATATGACGATTCTGTGTGCCTTCCCAAAACGTTTGCATAAAAAAGAACAATTGTGCAAAAAGAATTGATTGCACATTTTGGTGGCAGATGGCAACATTTGCACGTTCTTGATTTACGACTCTTGATTCTAGTTTTGCTGCAACACTGCTGAGCTGTTCGTTGACGCATTTTGACAGCTGACATTTATAACCCCTCCTGTGCAAAACAAGTGCTCTAAACAATTTGTTACACAAACCCGTTTCTCGTACGAGGTATAAATGCAATGCAGCTGCGTTTGAGGCTCCTAACCTTTCGCAGTGGAAGATGGTTCTTTTTTTTAATGTCGCTTGCTGCAACTGCGAAGGACTGAGCATGAAATCCAATTTACTGCAGCTCAGCTTACCCTCAAGTCAGAGGCAGCTATTTCAACCTAGGCGGGGGATGGACGACCATGTGTAGGCTCTTTGCACACACAACCGCACACAAACCTTTGGAATCTGAATGAAGGGTGCTTTAAAAAGAGTTACTTATGTGCTCTGGGGTGATAAATGTTGAGTTGTTCTGTGTGAGATCGGGGTGGTAAGGAAAGTGCAGAGTGAAGATGGGAGCCGAGTGCTGGTGAAGGAGAACGCATTTGATTCCAGACTGCACTTTGTTTTAATGATAGATGCTCTGCACTCCAGTAGCCCAACTTAAATGCCGGCTCCCAGAGAACTCTCACAAGTCGTCTTTCACTGAAAATGTGTGCGTGTGTGAGTCTACTGTGTGCTTACAAGATTAGCTAGTCCATTTTCCAGTCGACTTTCTGATTTTATGCAGAATTGGTAATTAAAGAAATTTTTCCTATTTGCCCCTGAAGGTTTTTAGCACTGCTCTCATCATCATTTCTAGATTGCCTGTTCTGAATATTCTTTTCTTTATTGTTTTCTTGTTCTGAAGCATCATTAGGTTGTAAAAACTGGCCATTCAGAACCTGCAGATGAAAAGCAGGAGCTGGTTGAGACATAAGACCGGTATGTTGAGTGGCTGAAATCAACCGAGCGAGGAAAAGAGGTCTGGACGGGGAGGGGGAGATGAGGTGGAACGAGAACGAAAGCATGTGAAAGGGGGGAGAGCTGCATATTTCAAGGTGAGTCCAAGGTTAACAGCGCAGGTAAAGCAGGCTGTTAACCTGCAGGTTAATGTACAGAACAGACGCCAGCTGCCTTGAAGGCAGTCATAGTCCCTGGTGTGTCTTTTTAAAGAACAACATGTAGCACTGTCAAAGCGGGGAAAACTGGCCAGTCAACACCTCTGTCTAACCTTTGTTATGTTCACTATACAATGTCATGCATCCATGAACTACTTTGTTTTACTTCGGCTTTGTTCCTGGTGGGCAGGATCTAATTTCATATTTCCATTGACAGTGGTATAAACAAGTATTTGGCCCCATACAGATTTCTTCTGTTTCTGAATTTTGGTCATGCGTAAATACTTTAGATGATCATTTTAATATCAGATAAAGAGAACTTAATAAATACAAACTGCAGTTTTCAACTTGTGATTGAATTTATTATGGAGGGGGGGTGGTTATCCAAACCTACTGACTGGAAAAGGTTAATTGCCCCCACCCCTCTCCCCCCCTGGTTGAATGATGAATTAACCTAATTTTTTTTTTAGCTTAGTTCAGTTCCTCTTGCCACACCCAAGCCTTGATGCTGCCTGACTTTTAGCATTAAGAAATGACTTAAACAGAAGTTGTCTGAGGGAGATGCAGTGACCTAAACTATCACAATATCAATATAAAATATAAATATTCAATAAATTTAGTAACAGATGAGAAACAAAATCACAGGCATCTATCGATCTGGCAAAGATTACAAAACCTTTTTAAGGCTTCGAAACTCTGGTAAACCTTCCTCAGAGCAGCCAGACTACCCAAATTACTCCACAAGTGCATCGGTGACTCATCCAGGAGGTTCTGAAGGTACCTAGAACTTCAGGCCTCACTTGCTGCAGTTAACTTCAGTGTTCATAATTCAACAATAAGAAAGAGACTGGGTAAAATGCCATCCATGGTAGAATGTCAAAGCTAAAACAACTGCTGACCAAAAAGAACATAAAGGCCTGAATTGTACTTGTATAAAACATCTTGTTGATTCCCAAGACTTATTTTGACCGATGAGACAAAACTGAACTTTATGGCGCTACATGACTTAGTGGTAGCAGGTGCACCATAACGCAGTTGTGGTTGGTTCAATTCTTGGCCCTGTGCCATTTACTGCATGTTATCCCTTCTCTCTGTGTCCTTCTTCCTGTCTAGCCAGTAAATCTACCCAGTAGAAAGAGGAAACAGTGACAGAGTGGAAGAAAAGATATGAACCAAGAGTATCTTGACTGGCTAACCAGCTGCTAACAGCACTAAAGTTAGCATTTGCTTCACATATTCCTAATGGTAGCAAATTAAGGGCTATTCCACAGCTCTGTACTGTATTTGGGTAGCACCAGTTCAGATGTAAAAACACTCTAAAAGGTCAAACTTGAACTTATAATTGTTCCACACTAAAAATGAAGTCTTAAAAAAACAGTTTTCATTCTTTTGTTAAATACTAATCACATGTCACTAGATACTAGTATTTAATCTGTACAACCTTTACTCCATTAGTGAAAACTAATACATTTGGATTTTTAGTTTGTCAGAATTATCCTCTCATCTCATTTGCTGGATGTATCATTACACCTCTATTAACCATGCAATACAAGAGAGAGAAAACAAAGGGTCGTGCATATTATTTTGTTGATTAATAACAAAATAATATGCACGACCCATCAATCTGTTTTTCACTGTTTTCATCTAGACTGATAGTGAAACAAACACTGCGTCATGTGACCTGATCTGCATATTGTGCACACACAGCTGACCATGTGACAAAGAGCTTTGCAAAGTTGAAACTCTTTTCATTAAAATTCAGTGAGAAGTCATAGGTTTATAAAACAAGCTAAATGTTTTTCTGTACATTTACAATTCAGTGGAACAACACAAATGATCAGAGTTGTATCTGTGTTGCTTTTTTAATTCTACCCAATAAATGCCAGCTACTTGAATTATCAAAAAAGTTCTAACTTTCAAAAAATTTTCCCCCTAAACTGTTTAAATAAAAGCAAGCAAAAAACAACAACCTAAAACAGCACAAACACTAACTTGAAGATCTTGTTGACTTCAGGAAATTCTTTGTCTTTCTTCAGCACGAGGAATTTCAAACTCCTAAAGGCGATTCTGGGGACTAAAATGTTCTTTAACATTTTAAAATATGGGTGGTTTAGCCCTACTGTCATTATTAAATTAAATTTAGGTTTCGTTCTTTGTTTATTGATTTGATTTTAACTTCAATACTCATTATTCTTATTATTATTCTTATTATTATTCTTATTATTGTTGTTGTTGTTGTTGTTGTTGTTGTTATTATTGTTAAATAAATAAGCCCAGAAGAAATACTCTGATCTGAACTTGTTGCAGGTGATTGTGGCTTAGTGGATGGAGCAGTTCTCTGTCAATCAATAGGTTGTGAATTTGATGCCTGTTTACTCTTAAGCAAAACACAGTAAACCCAGAGTTGTCCACTGAGCTGTACTTGTGTGCAGATGAAGGACATTGACTCAGGGTACCCACAATCTGGAGAGGCATGGAATTCAATCAAAATAGGTTTGGGAGAAGATTTGTATTCTCTATATTACTCTTTAAAAGTTGCTTCCATCAGTCCTTTATCTATGCACCTACTCATCTGTCCAGTCTGTGGTTTTTGCACCCTCTACATTATTAAGACTGATCTTTATTGAAATGCCTTCCATAAATTCATAGTGAACATTTGTTTTCATACTCTAAAAATGGGCTACATAAGGAATAAGAAAGCTCTGAAAATTGGAGTCTGGAAAAACAAGCAATTTTGACATTAAATGGGTTGGAACCCTGACTGCTTTGAGAGGTCAGGTTTGAGTTCAGAACATTTATCATATTTTGGTAAGCATGCCGACCAGCCTGGTCAGCATGCTGGTACTCCTGGATCGCCTGGAGCAACTAACAGTCAAAATGTAGCTCATGAAGGTCCCAGAAATAGAGGAGGCCTCATAGATACATTTGTCACCCTTGCCAGCTCTTGATGGACTTTAACAGAGGTTGCATTTTGTTTAGCATGAGGGTGGGTGGTTGTGTTTAGTGCTTGTGTGTGGTTTCCCCCCTTGCACTAATCATTCCAAGGTTATTGTGAAACCTATATACTCCAAATGCCTGGCATTCCCATTGCAGTACCACCTGTGTACCAAATTATATCAAAACCAACCATTCCTTTGGGATGCTTAACCTTTTCTGTTGTGGAGTATATTTGGTACTAAGGTGGGTGGTGAATGACGGGTTGAAAAGAGGGAAGGGACCCATATCAAATCATACTTAATGGCCTCATAAGACCTTCAGCCATCTGTGTTTATTATAGTAATGCAGTTTTGTTATTACATCAGCTTTACTGATCTCATGTTGAGAGCTTAAACATAAAGTTTTGTATTCACTTACATTCTGACATTTTAAAAATGTTGAAACATCCTGAATCTAGGCAGGGGGTTTTCTCAGATTTTTACATAAAGTTTTGCAGGTTAAAGCAAGCAGATGTGTCTTTTGTCACAAAGTCACAGTGAGCAAAGAGAGGGTCATCAAGAGCTCCACCATGTCAACACAACAACCAGCTCATCATTATTATTTCTTTTGTCAAACAATCCATACACCTGCTGGGAGCAGCAGAGCAGCACTTATCTGTAGATGTGAACCTATAGAAACCTGGGAGTGTAAGCTAGAGAGGTTATACAAGAATACTGCACACAAAAGAAACCAAGCATACAAAAAGAGCAAACAGTGGCCTTGGATAAATACAGAATATACGATGGCAATAAGCAATCCAGTAATTGTAGAACAAAGACCATGTTTACAGTGTTTATTTTTTAAAGCTGACGTGAGTATAAATTTCTTATCAAATGGGGAGCTTTGAAGCAACACACAAGGCTTTGCATACCTTCTAACGAAAAAATGTCAACTCTGGTGTCCTCTTGCCACCTTTAACACCCAGACTAGTTAAGACTCGTTCTCTCATTTCTTCAGACATGTTTAAATAATCAGGTTGTTAAATGAATAAATAAAGTCATTGTGATCATCTTCTTAGCTGTCATGCCTGTGTTTGTAAATATAAAACATTTATCAACTTTTGCACGGCTTATACTCAAATATTCAAAACGAAAATAGTAGTGACTCATTGCTTTTAAACTTTGACGTCGTCACCATAAAAGGGATAAATAAAGGTGGAGGTTTTCCCTCTGGCTCCAGAAGAGATGCACCTACAGCTTTTTCTTGCTGCTTTTACAGGTGTGTAAACATGGCCCTTGTAGGTTAATGTCACATGACATCTTGTCAGAGGCAGCAAACAAAAAAGGATGTTGACAAGTACTTTTGCAATAACAACACAGCGGCCGTGTGCACGCGATAAAATGATGAACTGCTTCTTCACTCAAAGTAATTTTCAGGTCCAGTGATCCACGAGTCTATCTGGTTTGCACACTTTTCTTGGGCGGTTAATAAATGATTGTTTTAGATAATTCAGTTCAGATCTTTGCATTATTGGAGTACAGATGTACTGTACTTTGATCCAAGCCCAGCTTTAACTGGGCAACTACTTGAATTTATTGCAAGCCTTTATCAGGAGCATCTGATGCAATGTCAGATGCGCATCAAAACAATACACCCCTATTACTTTCTATGAAAAAACCCACAATGGCAGCGTCTGGCCCAATACTCCAAGGCGCAGCACCCAGCCATCCTTTTCCAACCTGTTCTATTTAGGAGCATTGATGCTGGTTGTGTTGTAGCTCCAGCTGTATATTTAGTTCCAGAGTTCTTATCCTGCTGGAAGGTGAATCTCCACCCCAGGTTTAGGTCTTCTGCAGCCTCTAACAGCTTTTCCAGTGTTTCCCTCTATTTAGCAACATCCATCTGCAAACAGAGCACTTCTTCTATGTGTTTCTCATGTCTTTTACCTGGCTTGAGTCAAACTGCAAAAAGGTCTTGCTATGGCTTTCTTTCATCAGTCCCTTCCTTCTTGCCAGTCTTTCATGAAAATTAGTTCCTGTTTCATAACGTAACCTTGCTTTGAACAGCTCCAAAACTTCATCCACAAGCTTTTATGTGTTCACCAAAGTTTTATTTTAAAAAACTTCTATGGGCTTAACAGAACAGTTGCATGTAAACTAGGATTAAATGACACATACATCACTTCTATGTACTGATGAGGTAACATATAGGCAAGTGGTTGCACTAGATTTAATTTTGAGGCATCAGAATCAGAGTAAAATTTAAATGCACCTGTATTTTGTCCGCATGCACGGTGTTTTGATTTGACCTCCCCTTATCTGACTTTGCACAGCTTGTCATGGTTTGCATGAATGTCAAGCTTCCCAGATCCCTGAAATGCATGCCAGTTTGTCAGACATGCAGAGCGACAGGCGCATTTCTCCAATTTAAATGTCAATACTTTTCACCCTTCATTGCATCACCCAGATCTAAAGGTCACACTGTTTATCAGGGACAACATGTACCTGTGATTCCTTCGGAGGACATTTATGAGAGAGGAAATGTTTGTTTGAAATGTCTGTGTGTCCATGTGCCAGTTGTAAATAGACAAACACACAGAGAAGCACAAGGTTTATGCAATCTGTGACATGTTAATATCCATGTGTTTGTGTGCAAGAGAGAGAGAGACACTGGTTTAGCAAGCCATGATGTAAGCAATGAAGTTCCACATACTGCTGAGTGAGGTCTTTGCATCAGACTGGAGGAAGCCTTGGCTCACTTTTAAATAAATAAAAACCCATGGGTCTGAAATATTCATCATAAAAAAATCACACAAGAGTTACTAAACTGAGCTCCACACTCCTGTGCATCAAGGGAGCCAGCTTTGGCACAAATTTTGCTACATTTTCCTTTCATCAAAGAAATAGATGGATGAGGACGGATTAGCAGAATGATAGGAATAATATAGCGATGGTTTGAAGAAAGGCATGACTTGTGTTCATCCCTCCATCTTTTCAGTCAATGTCATTGATGCTATTTTGGTGTCTGGGTCTAACTCTCTGCCTAAAAGGAAAATGATACAGCGCATGGACTTCTACCTACCCATGTTGTCAGGTTCATGAGTTTGTGTGTTCAGTGTTTATGATACACATAGAGTTAAAGCCTCCGCACCGGGAAAGGGATTACCATGAGCTGGAGCTTAAAGTCAGATCACAGGAAGACCCGAGCGGGGCTGAGAGAAAGCAAATATTTAGTCAGCGAACACCTACACAGAACAAGGTCACTGCAGTTAATCAAATTTACTAGGAAGCTACATGCTGGAGTCATTATTATTATTAGTAAACTGACAAGATGAAACGTTGGAAGTTAAATACTTCATTGTGACTACATTGCAAAGATATAGGCTTTACCTTATAAATTATGGATGCTGTTGGTTCTCATTAAATACTGTTGATACAGTGACAAAGATAATCATGATTAAATCTACTACAAAAAAGCCAGTGTATCTGCATTTACATACTTATATTTTATCCCCTTTCATTGCAAGTCAGATTTTCATGTTGAAATGCCAGGTTTTGTGTTGTAAAAAAAAAATC
Organism: Anableps anableps; assembly: GCA_014839685.1. NCBI lineage: Eukaryota > Metazoa > Chordata > Actinopteri > Cyprinodontiformes > Anablepidae > Anableps > Anableps anableps. The sequence continues at coordinate 22,303,018 of CM026069.1, forward strand.
TAACCAAATCTGCCTACAATGTGACTCTCTATTCAACTGAAAAACAAACAAATGTGTTGGTGAGAAAAAATGTGAAAAATAAAAGCTGCAATAAGATGGTTGTGTAAACTAATACTGGGCTAAAGCACCTTTAGATTCACTTTCAGCAAGAATCTGATCAATCTTAAATGAAGTTCAGCTGTCCTGGTAGGATTTTCCCAACATTTTCTCATTTGCATCCCTTACTTAAAGCCATGATTTGCAGTCAGGTGACAAGGGATGGAAAGGATCTCATTGTTCAAAGGTATCAGTCAGGAGAAGGGTACAGAAATATCCTACAGATGGCAACACCAAAGAAACTGCGGAAATTTCTGGATAGAACTGGCTGTGCTCTACATGTACGGTAGAAATGGTAGTGTTGAAAGACAAAAGCCTTCTCTTCCAAAGAAAACATCCAGCTTTGGCTAAAATCTGCCAAAAACCTTTAGGGAGAACTTAATTTGATCTGATGGAGCTCTACTTTCTGTTGACCAACAGCTCAACATTTCAGTCTAAAGAAGAAGACGAGTTTTAGTTTTTGTCATCTAAGGTGAGTCTTATCATATAACGGAAAAAAAAAAAACGAACTTGTGAATTTAGGCTTTGGAATGACTTAGCCAGAGTCCAGCTTTAACTCCAATTGAACATCTGTGGCCTAAGAGGCCTGGGGACAATAGATGTCCACTCAGTCTGATAGATTTCAGCAAATATGTTCAAATCAAATGTGGAATGCTGCCAGTGTCTTAAAAATAACAAAATGCTAAATTTGAATGAAAATCTGACAAAGTATTTTTTTGGGGCCTGACTCCTTTCTGCAAAGGTAATATGCTAAAGCCATCAATTTTTAGCAAATATTGCCTCATAAAGTCATAAAAGCTAGAATTTTTACCTCAGTAATCATATTACCAGTTAATGTGTCATATTTAATTAGTAAGGATTCAAATGAAGATTGTTGATGAAAGGAGGTTAAATACTGACATGCAGCCTCACTTCCTGTCAGCGGTCAGACAATTTAATTTTTAGACCCCCGTCACATGGTTGCAGATCTGCATTGCAATTTGAATAGGTATGAAGATATGTCAGTTCAACAATGCCATTCTACATGTCTGATACTGATGCATGTTTGATCCTAGGCCAAGCCAAGCGTAAGTTAGGCCGTGTCTAGTCTAACAGAGATACTTTAAAATATTAAGATTTTCTGCTGATTTTTCCTCCACATGCAAATAGATGTTTTGGTGATATATAAATTTTTTTTTTTAGAAGTATTTGGAAGTGAAGATTTAAAAAAAAAAAAAAACATTGTTGTGTCTACAAGAAATGGATATTCAAAGATAATTGAAAACAACAACATAGATGCCTACTTCATGCACAGTTGCTGCTGCTTTATTTTATACCCACATATTGCCATTTTGATCGTTCCTGCTTTCATTTCATAGCTGAAACTAGTTATTTTGTACCTACGTTTTTTAAATCATGAAGTATTAGCATATGTTTTGTGTAGTTCATAATATTTATTAAATATGGAGATAGATGGTAATAAAAATGCTAAAATAGAAAATTTATTTTGTTGTTTCTTTTAATCTGAAGTGTTTTTATTTAACTCTGTTCCTATTTATTTTAAGTCTGATCCTCATCTGAATCTCATAAAATGTCAGATTATGACCCCTGATGAAACCATAATAACTTAATGTGAGGTTTTGTTGCTTGACAATATTTATCAGAGTTAAATATTTTGTTGCAGTAGACTGAGTGGAATATATAACATTCATTGAAATTATTAGTTGTCAAAGTGGGTACAAAGTGACTCTATGGTGTGTACAAAATGACCCATAATGCTTTCTGTGTTAGAAACAGTAATTTGTGATTTTTTCCAAATCTTCCTCCCTTTGAATCATTTTCTATAAACTTCAGATGCAAGCTCAAGAAACTAAAAGGGGTAAAAAAAAATGTCAGAAAACAAGAACTAAAGTGTTTGGGGGGAATCTTTCAAATATTTAGTCAAAAACTCCTTCACCTATGTTTAAATATTAATTTCACTAACATTAATTTAATGGCCACCTACAGCCAAAGACTAGTTATTATGGCATTTCTTTCTTCCTTTTTTTGTTAGAATCCCAAGACAGTGTAGATACAGACTTTTTGGAAAGATGTATGCCAAAATATCACAGTAATAACTCAATGATACCATTATATAATCTAATGTTGCATTTTGCAGGCTCTCTGTTTGCACCTATTTTGATTTACTAACCTCAGCGTCCAGAAAGAGGCTCTTAGTAATTGACCCTATTTTCTGAATATTTTATATTATCATTTGAACACAAGAAGCCACTCAGAGATTTTTAATAGAGTTTTAAACTTTCATCCCAAGATGGTCTGGCAGTGTGGAAGAATGGAAAGGGTGATATAATTCTCTCTGTTCTGACAGAGTAGCAGATGGTACATCCTACACCCTCTGTCCCAATACATGTGCACTATACAAACATAAGGGATGCACATAATAATAGACATAGAGAGATATGACTTTCCACACAACGTGACATTCTTTACTTGAAGACCCACATAAAACAGGGTTGTAATCATGGCAGCTTATGTGGTAACATAAGGAAACAGCTTCACAGCAGCTTTTGGCACTAAAAATGTGAAACAGCTCATTTTATCTATTAAAAGTGAAAAAAAACCCCGAAAAAACAACAACTGTAGCTCAGCTAAAGGGCATGTTGTTAAAATGAGCTTGTTTGGTTTGGAAAAACAAGATTTAGTGTTATGCTATCGACTAATAATAGGTCTTTTTCCAATATTTGTTTTCTACATTTGGGCTGAAAAGATGTATTTTGATAAAAGGACAGATTTACTCCAGAATATAACATGTTATAAGAAAACACTGTTCAGAGTCTCCAAATACTACACAATCCTTAAACCATGCAGTTCCTAGAAGGTATATTTTCCTTGTACACTGAGCTGAATAAAACAGCCAAAACTTTGAGTGACCATTCTGAAACAAAGCTGTGTACCTGTGAGAAGCCAGTAAAACACATCAAAAACAGAGAAAAAATAAATAAAAGCTCTCAAATGCTGTCTTACCCAGGATCATCCTGAATCCTTCCACTTCTGTTTCCCACGTTGTCTTCCCGTTTCTCTCCTCTACTCCTTAGTCTGCTACAGGGATGACTCAAATCTTTGGCGCCCTACATTTCTGACTCTTAAAACTAAAGGTGGAAAAACCCAATCAACATCACAACTTTCACTTTTTTTAGCCTCTGCACTTAATCTTGTTCCCCTCTTCGTTCTCCTCGTCCTTGCAAGAAGCTTCCTCTGCCTCTGATCTCGACACTCGGCTCAGCCAGCTGTTGACAGAGGAGAAAACCCAACAGCCTGAGCTGCAACACAACATGCACTCAACCCACTGCTAGGAAGCCTGTAATTTATTCACTGTGATGCATTCACTCCAGCAGGAGGAACACCAGAGACATGGAGGCTCGTCTCACAGGAGGAACCTCTGCACTACAGCATGCCTCTCTCTGTCTCTCCCTCATATTTTGGGGTTGGGTATAACCTAAAGGCACCTTGCATTCCCGAGCTATGATTGGCTGGAGGTGCAGCCAATGAGACAAGCCAGAGCAGAGCATTTACTTGCGGTGTTTGAATCGGGAGGCAGAGTGATAATGCGGCTGTCATTTCTGCTCTCTTTTTCTCTCTGTCACCATTTCTTTGCTGTTTACTACTGGTCATTTGTCATTTATGTTTCCTTGTCTCACTGCTTACCCATTCTTCTTTCACTTGTATCTCAGGTGCATTAAAGCCTCCTCTGACAACATCCTCTCTGTATATAATGCTGGATGTTTCCACTGGTGTCCACCTGTCTTTAAACTTTTAAGTCAGAGGTTAATTTTGAAAAACATCAAAAAAAAAAAAAAAAAAAAAAACGGAAAACACTCTGCGAGGAGAACAGAAAGAGAGGCAAACACAAAGGTACAACGCAGACTGACAGTTTCAGAGACTCAGTGAAACATTGTGTGGAGGTGAGGAGAGATTGAGGTTAATATGAACTGACTCCTGCATGGACGTTTTGGGCAAGGAAATGTGGAAGATGTGGTGAAACAGCAGGATGAAGAGAAATGCTGACAGTTGCTTGACAGTCAGAGGGAAAAGCTGCCAAATGAGCTCAAATACTCTTTGCATGCACATCTTTAGCAACATATAGCAGAACAATGCAGCCTAAGAAAAGCACAACTCTGTGCTAATGGATCTTTAAAGGCTTTATAAAACACTTTCACACCACATTAGGCTGTCACAAAAGCTTCAGCTTTAGGTAATAGAAGAACTATGCTGACAGCAAGTATATCTATAAAATAACAAGGCCACTGCCTTGTAATTTTATGCCTTGCAAAAGAATCCATACACCTCAAAGTTTTTTCATATTTTGTCACATTATTACCACTTTAATGTATCTTATTGGGATTTTATGTGATAAACCACCACACAAATTAATGTATAAATGGAAAACAACGCATGGTTTCCTCTTTTTTTTTTTTTTTTTTTTTTTTTTTTTTTTTTACAAATAAGATTACAAAAGTGTGGAGTCCATTTATATTCAGCCCCACTGACACTCCGAAATAAAAAATCTAAATTCACCTAGTTAGTAAACATAGTCCCCCTGTGTGTAATTTAATCTCAGTATGAAGTTATTCTTCAAATTCATCAGAGGTTTGTCAGAGAATATCAGAACAATCAACATCATGAAGGCAGAGGAATACACCAAACAGATAAGAGACAAAGTTGTGAAGAGGTTTAAATCAGAAATATGGTTTAAAGCAATATTCATAGTTTTTTTTATATCTCACAGATCACACCATCCCCTCTGGGAAACATTGTTGGTGGCAGCATCATGCTGTGGGAATGCTTGGCTTCAGCAGAGACAGAAAACAGGCTAAATACAAAGCAATCCTAAAACAACCTGTTAGATACGGCAAAAAAACAGAAGTGGAGGTTCACCGTACAGCAGGGCAACGGCCCTGAAAATACCACCTGAGCCATTCAACTGCTGTCTAACCCACAACACTCTTGTGATAAGGTTTTTAATCTCAATGAGTTTTTCTTCCTGGTTAAAAAAAAAGGTTAAATAAATAAAATAAAACAATTGAAGCACTACAGAAAAGGAGGTCTCTTCAATACAAACTCAGTGAGACTGAATAATAATTCTTATTAAAAAGAAAAACACCTTAAACCTGTTATTTTCCTTCCACCTTTACTCATGCACTACTTTGTGTCTGTGTATCTTATAGATCAGATTTTGAAAAACTTTTTAGGTGAATGAGTACATTTGGAAGCATCTATAAGAGCTCTACATCAATCCATCTGTTTAAGCCTGTGTGAGCCTAGGACAGAGCTCATGAGTAAGTGTGATCAGGTTTCCTCATTAGTAGAGTTGACCTGAATAATGCAAACAGGTGTATTGTTGTAGCCAATGGGCCAGGTGCTAATATGGCTGTCTGAGGGTGCAGGGTCAGACGCAGCATGACTTTAATGGATGTCACCATGGGAGGATGAAACCAGACCACTGGGCTCATGTTACAAACCACCCTGCATGTGTGTGGGAGTGTGTTGGTGCTGCTCCGTTGGGGATTTATAGCAAAGTTTTATGATGTTTACAAGGCTGTTGATTATAAAAATTTATTACAGGCATTTTCATTTACACAGTGTACGACACTGTGGTCTTTGAAGCTCTAAAAAGCTTTTATTATTCAAATATATGCAAAGTTAAAAGTCACGATCAGAGAGCTTCATCAAAGTTATAATGAAAGGCTCTTCTTGATATCCTGGGGTTCACTTTGTGTTGTTCTGATGTTTGTTCAAGCTCAGCTTTTAAGTCATTGGAAACAAAGAAATATTATCAAAATATATTTTGTTTTTTATTTTTGTGATTCAGTCTAAATTTCAGAATAATGTGAAGTTGAAAAGAGATCACTGATCGAACAACATCAGATCAATAATCAGGTGGTTCATTACATAACTCAAAATAAATTTTCCCCATAATAATCTGCATACATCATTCATATTCTTTTAACTTGCATAATTTCTAAGGATCTGAACATTTTTCTTAAAATCAGAAACAACTGATAATTTTGGGACCCAAAGGGAAACAATGTATCTTGGTTTACATATGTTTATATGTACAACAGTAACATGTTGTTGTCTTGGCTCAGTGCCTGTATTTATGGGATTAGACAACATTATTGTGATTTCATGATAAATCCGTAGTAAAAATCTATAAAACAAAAATCAAAAAGTTGTAGTAAGAGATACTACTTTGTTGTAGAAGTCCTGAGTTTGAATTCTAGCTTGGGATGTTTCTGCATAGAGTTTGCATGTTCTCCCCAGGCATACATGGACTGGTGATCATCTCTCATTTCTTTACACTGTTGCTTCTAATTTGCCTCCAAGGAGCCAAACTTCTGATCTTTGAAAGTCCTGTTTATCAATAGGTCTGAGCGTCCCTCAGGTTTTGTTTTAGTTCGTTTGTTTGTTTTGTTTTGTTTTGTTTTTTGTATTTCTGACTTTTTTATTCATATTCTGTCCACTCATGTGACAATTATATCTTTTTCATTAAGCCATTCAACCAAGCTTTGAATTATTCTGATTTAAAAAGGCTCTATAACTGAGGTACTGAGCAAGTTTTTTATCAAAATATTTCAGACAACATTGCAAAATAGCTATTTTAGCTATTAGCTATTATAGCTATTTTAAATTTGTTAAATTATGTCTTTGGAATTTCTCTTAATTGGATTATAATTTGTTCCTATTTTGTTTGTTACATCTGGTGTGTTTTGAATAACCTGAGTGTGTTTAATGTCTTAAAGTGAACATATGCTTTTAAAACCTTCCGTTTCACATCATTCAGTGGTGGTCTATACAAAGTGAAAATGCAATGCTTTGGTCTGAATTCCTCATTATTGTAACTCCACAGACCCCTCTTTTACCCCTGCTCTGAGGTGCGTCTGAGAGCAACTCGTTTTGGTGCGGTTTCTTTAAGTGCGAGAGGGGCATTTTACACCCTAACCCGCTCCAGTTTGCAGAGTGTTTCACTCCATCACATTTGTCCATTTTTGTAGTTTGGTAGTAAAAATACAATTATCTAACGGTGCAGAAATGTCACTGAATGCATTTGGACCATGCGTTCATAAAGAACAAAAACAAAACAGCAAAAACAATGCTAAGCTGTTTAAGTGATAATACTATTCAAAAATGTAGTATGGTTATGTCTTCAAGGAGCTAAAAGTGAGCAAACAGCACTAACATAAGCAGAGGGCATGATGATGCTGCTATCAAAACAATGGTCAGGACGTCATATCAACACATAATAAATTCATGTCTTAGATAAAGTTTGTTGTCACTCTAGCGCTATTTTTCAGATCACCGCTTTGCTGTGTCCATTGTTTCCATTGACAGAAGGAACTGACCCCTCAATCAGACGAAGTCTTTTGGTAAATCCCTCCTGATACTGGCGGGGAACCTCTTTAAAGTGCCTGGTTAAATGTTATTTTACTTGGAAATGTCCCAACATTAGTGGGGAAAGTCCTCTTTGCATGAAGCACTTCAAGCACGAGTGTTTCAGTAATCTATGTAGGGGGACGGTGTTGTGTAGTACACAACAAAATGTATTAAAGGACCCAAAAAGTGGATTTTTCATTATATGTCTCCTTTAAACTGATGGGCAGAGATTAAGCTAGATGTAAGATAATGCACATGGTGCAAAAAGTTCCAATTTTGTCCTTTCAGTTTAGAAAATATTTTTCTGAAAGTCTTGGGAATCATCCTAGATGTTTCATGGGTAAATGTGAGAGGACCCATTGTGAGGTTTTTGCTTGTTCTTGGAACTCTCCTATGGGTGCCATTTTTGCCCAGTGTTTTTCTTATTTAAGAATCACGAACACTGACCTAAAGTTGTGAAATCCTGGGCAAATTCTTGATGCCCTCTTGGAGTAATTTTAGTTGGCTGGGCATACCTGGAAAGATTCACCACTGCTCCATGTTTTCTCTATTTGTGGACAATGGATCTCACTTTTCTTTGCTGGAGTCCCAAAGCTTTGGAAATGTCTTTTTAACATTTTCCAGACTGATAGATGTTAGTGACCTTATTTCTCCTTTGTTCCTGAACATCTTTAATTTGTGAGATAATATGTCAGTTTTTGACATCTGTTAGGCTACTTTATGTTGTCATGCAGGTTATATTTAAGAGACTTTATGATTTGACATGTCTGGCAGTAATCAGCAGCTTTTCCCTTAAAAAATGAAATAATCGTTTGAAAAATGCTTTTGTGTTTACTCAGATTATCTTTGTCTGATTGTTTGATGATCTAAAACTTTTAGGTCTGACAAATAAGCAGAAACAGAAGAAATCTGTAAGAGGGCAATTATTTATTATTATTTATTTTGATATTATTTATTATGTCTGACAACTGTTCTGTTTTCTCAAATTTCCAGCATTTCTCATTTTAAGCACATACTGCACAGTATGCTACCATTGGCAGGTATAAGGATTGTACAAAAAAATGCAAAAAAATAAAAAATAAAAAATAAATAAATAAATAAATAAAATAAAAAGAAGACTTTTGGACAGTGTTATTCTTGTAAAAAAAAAAAAAAATCCCCAAATCCAAACATTCTGTGTCAGAGTGTAATGAGTAATTTTTTGGCTGTGAGCTGTATAGTCAGGATTACTTTATTGTGACCTCTGCCATCCTCTCATTCCTGCACTCTGCCCCAAGAGGCCATAACTGTGTCGACAGCCTTGTTAAACTAAATTTAGCTTCAGCTCTTAGCAGTAAGTCCAGATGAGAGTCCTGCCAAAGTTAAATGATGTCTTCATCATGTGTAACTCCCAAGGAAACAGCCTTAAGCATGTGTTATAATCAGCTACTAACAGGTTAAAATGCTTTAATATAAAAAGGAGATGAATGGATCATAATTTACTTTTCCCATGTACCAGACAGCTGAGCTTTAATCTTTGTGTTTTGATTTTCTGAAGTAAAGCAAACTGATTCACAATTTAAACTGGGTTTAGTTTTTAATCTGAAGTGACAACTTGTAGGTTTCATGTTGATGCACAGCTAACCAATTGTTGGGGAGGATTTTTTTTCCCCGTTCTTTGATAACTGGAGGAGAAAAAAAGCAAAGATGTAAAATAACAAAAAAAAAATGTAATGCAAACTTTATCTACAGCTAATGCATAGATTTAAAACTTCTAAAAAAAATAATAAATACAGAATAAAAAAATTAATTAAATTAAACTGAAGCTAATTAAGCAGTCAGAACAGCCCCTACTGTAAATAACCATATATTTTACCATCTCTGATTTTCTTACTTTAGCTCTGACTACTATCTCATACAAAAATCTTCTGATTAAATGATTTTATCTTGATACATTAGGTTAGCCCATAAATCACATCTATAGAGGGTAACGAAACCCTACTGATGATATTAAAAATGAACAAAGTAACCCATAAAGTTTCCATATTTTATTTTTAAAGAATCAGCCTTGCTTTCTTTAAACTCAGGATCTGTTTCACCATCAGTCTTTTTGACAACAAAAGAATACACACACTGACTGAAATTCCTGTTTCTGTTGTGTTTGAGATATCAGCCAGCTACGTGTCTTCCTCAGGCAGAATGCAATCATTGAATTGCAGTTTTATTGACATTTTGCTTCCACCACCTGGGGCTTTATATGTGTGCATGATATTTCTGCTGTAAAGCTGATGGAGGGACAGCTTGAATGTTGGGAAATTCAGTAGCTTCCAATAATATTAACACTCCATCATATTTGCCACAGTTTGTGGGATTTCAATGTATTTTATTGGGACTTTCTGTGATAGACCAAAACAAAAGAACACATATTTGCAAAGGGAAATAATTTTTTTCCAGATTAAGACCATAAAAGTGTTGCATTCATTTGTATTAAGCTTTGCTGAGTCAATACTTTGTAGAACCACCTTTTGCTGCTATTACAGCTGAAAGTTTTTGGGGGGTATGTCTCTACCAGCTTTGTATATCTAAAGACTGAGACAATTTTTCCTAATCTTTTGCAAAATAGCTCAAACTCAGACAGATTGGCTAAAGACAATCAGTGCACATCGGTTTTTAAATCTTGCAGCAGATTCAGTTTAGGTCTGGACTTTGGTCCATTCCAGCATATTTGATCCAAACTATTTTATTGTAGCTCTGGACAGATGTTCCCCTCAGCTCTGACTATCTTCCCTGTCCCCAGTGAAAAAAAGCATACTCACAGCATGGCTCCACCACCAATATCTACCATGGAGCCATGTATTCTGTACAGGTGAAACTTGCTGTCTTCTTTTCCTCCCTGTATCCCCCTCCATTCCTCCATCACTCATTTTACTGCATCATACCCCTTGGCCAGATCAGCATTAAGGGGATAGGCTTGTGTTACATGCTGATGTTTGCAGATAATTGTTCTAACTTTCATCAAAGCATAAAAACCTTCACAGCCTTGTGTTCTGTGTCACTTGCTCTTTGGTTCTGTTCAGAAAAAGGCAATTATGAGTGGACCCCAACTGATCTAGCCTCTCAGCTCTTTTTAAAGTGATCAAAGGACAGGTACTCAACCTGTAGGTGCTTTTTCTTATTTCTCAGTGCACAGTTATAACCTTACCTGAGCCCCACATTAGCTGTCTCAGTTCTTCACGCTGTTCAAACTGAATTAGGTCCTTTCTCCTGACGTCCAGAAGTCAGTGCATCAGCCAGCATAAAGTAGTATGAATATGTCCGAGTCTAGTGGAGCAAAGAAAGTATTCTCACGTTATTTTGGGTAGATAAATCATGTAGCACTCAGCCACATGAATGAAAGATCTTCCACCAGTCAGCTGGAGAGTGTGGAGGGAAACGTTCTGTGCAGGCAGCCACATGCCTTCAGTGAAGCCGCATCAAACAACAAGCATCTGCATGTTCCTCTTCCTTATCTTCCTTTAACCCAATTTATCCTCCTTTTTTAAGTTTGTTTTAAATTCCCTTAAGGGACTGTCTGTATTTCCCTCTTGTTTTCCCTTTATGCCGTCACCTCCTCCCTAGGATTGAAGGAAACAAGTGCACAAGATTCCAGGCTAATTCTGCTTCTTAGGACAGGGGAACCTAATATGTGAGGACAACTGTGGAAGGGGGGAGATACAGACAGAGGGAGAGAGAGGGAATGTAAGAGGAAGGAGGGGCAGGACGGAGGAGGGAAAACCCAGCAATGGATGGCAGATCAAGGGAAATAAGGATTGCAGACTGGGGGCTGTGGAGAAGCAGGAGGATGTCGAGTCACTGAAACTAGACTTAAAGATTCCAGTTGAAGAAGCAAATGGAAATATGATTTGGCAGATAAAAAGATGAACTGCAGGCAGTAATACTTCCATGAGTTTCTCGACAAATGTTGCAACCTGACAGGTTTTTCTTATCTGATTTAATGCATTTTTGCTGCTAAAGGTGAGGTGACTTCTACAGAACCTATAGAGCCATATAGGGCCTACTAAATGGAAACATTGTGCACTGTTAGCAATGTGAGGATAGGAACTAAATGAAGATCAGCACAAGAACCTGCACTGTAAGTTAAAATAACACACATAAAGCACTGCTAAAAATTAAATGCACAACTTTGACATTAAAACAGTCCCCACAAACTTTGCAAACATGATACTGTCGGAGTTCTCCGTTCCCACATGTCAATTCCTCCTCGCTGCCAGTTAAGGTGTAGATTCAGATCAGATATCTGAAATGTGCTTGCATGTGTCATTTTAAAGAGGTAGGCAAGTAAAGAGCGAAGGAGCAGGAGATGAGGGCCGAGGTGAAACTGACGCATGGTGCAATGTCGAGTAAATGTCAGTCTAATTCTGATATATAGGACGGTTTCGGCTCCACTCTGCCTTGACAAAGTCACAGAGCGGGAAATAAACATGTGGTTGGGTTTAATCTTAACAGAAATATAAACATGTTAATGATATTTTACAGGTAAGCTGTTGTAAGTGTGTAAAGAGTGATAAAATAATTGTCCTGTTGAAAATGTCAGGCTCCCATTGCCTGTGTGTCCATTTAAACTCATATCCCACCTTTGCTTCAGGTATACATCCTCACTTCTATTCCATTTGTATAATGCAAACTCCCAGAAAACAGATGCACCAGCACCGTCTGGCAACATGCCACATAGAGGTTAAGTTCAGGGACAGTAAGGAAGGACGGCAAACTGGAGCAGTAAGCACATTTCGCCAGGGGACACAGTTACACACTAGCACGCAGACACACAAATGTGTGTCTCCATCACTTAAAAACACATTACATACACTTGCATTAATTTCCCAGAATCTTCCCCAACCATTTGCATAGCTCTAGCCCTAAGCCAGATTTTATTGTAATGTTGCATAAACACTTTTTTGTGGCTAAAATAGAGAGGGGTTTAAAATAGGCCTGGAAACACATTCATGGCCTAACAACATTGTTGGTGTAAAGAGAGCTGACCACCCTGCTCTCGCTAAACAATTTTGTCTCTCTCAGTCATAAAACTTTTATATGAATACTCTACATAGAATCAGCAGGGCTATGCAGAATGCTACGTTCCCCTGTATCTCTGATCTATATATGGCTCAGCAGTGTTTACGCCCTCCAAATGCAGAGCCGTGACATAACTTCTATCATATAAATGACAGCTGAACATACAAGATATACTGATAAATCTTTTATTGTTCTGTCTACTCTGTGTAGACCAGCCTTTGTATTTGATGGGTAAGCTATATTAAACAGGCAATTAGGACAGTTTGAATGACATTTCCTTTGTCAGGATCTTTAATTTGTCTAAACTAACAAATTTTCTTCTCAGTAAACACCAACATAAGATATGTATTTTTAAATAGAGTACTGTAAGAAAGTGATGCTATTGCATTGCCTTGTGGTCCTGGCAATATATATGACTCTTGCCAAAGAAATCTTTATTTTGGTTACTTACAGTAGCTGTTGTCCTGAGGAATACTGAAAACCACTGAAAACTCCCACAATATAATTATAGTAACTTTCTAACACATTTAATTGATTTTTTTTTTATGTTGCAGAGTTCACAAATAGTCCCATAACTTTTAAAATAATGGCTTGTGAGAGTTTTAGGCCGCTGCTTTTCTTCCTGGAGCAGCCAGATGTGCTGCAGTGCAATTTTTTTTAGATAAATAGAAACAAAAAGCCATCTGTGTTCTCCTCTCCTCTAGCACAACGTTACAGATAAAGATTTTGTTCGCATCTCTGAAAACAGCAGATGTCCTTTGCAGCTTCTGTTAAGGTCAATACAATTTCCTTAAGAACAGATAAATGTCGTTATTTATTGGAGATGGCAATTTTAAGAACAACATTCTTTCTGGCCAGGACATTATATTTAGGCGTGTCAGACTTTCCAGTCTCCCTCTCTCTATATCTTTTTTTATTTTTTGTGCCTAATATCAAAATATTGGGATATAATTTTTAGGGAATGGTTTATTACTTGCTTTACATTCAGAAACATATGCTAGACTGCTATGCCTTTAAACAATTTGGGAAAGCCCAGATGATGATGTCATGGCTTTGTAAGCCTCTGATAGGTTAATTCATAACACTTGCTAAATGGAGACACACCTGTGGATGTAATGTAAGGAAACACCTCAAGCACAATACTTTCTTGAGTTACATTATCAAAAGAAATCAGCCAAGATATCAGATGGAGAATTATGGACCTCCATCAGTCTGGTTTTGACAGTGGCCTGAAAGTACCACATTCATCTGTTCAAACAAGTATACAATGTAGTAACAGCTGTTCTTTTCAATATTGTGACTAAATGTTTTTTGTTTTTTTGTTTTGTTTTTTTTATCAAAGGTATTGTTGAGGTTGATGTGTTAACCTTTATTAATGTACATTACTAGACCACTAATACATCAAATTTCTGTCAAAATGATGAATTTTTTCATCTCCAGTAACTGATCTATATCACAAATTAAAAGAGGTAATGAGATTTGAAAATCTCTCTTATTAAGATTTAATTTCAGTCAAAGTTCACTACTTCATTTATGATCCCTATAGGGAAAATTTGTCTTGGTACTAGATGAAAACACACAACCAAACGATGGTAAAACACTGAAAAAAGTGCCATAATTACATATGATCAAGGATTTATTAATGACTCTAAGGTCTGTTTCCTTATATTTTATTTTAGTAAAAGATGAAAAACACAAAGACAACCAAAATAATACAATATAGTATTTCTAAGTCTACAGACTACTACTTCAGAGTAGAAACGGAAAGTTGAATTAGCAAGTTATCTCAGCTGATTAAAGGTTTGGCTTTTACCAAATCTTTGCTTGGTGTGTCTAATAAATTTTAAAGAAAGGATTTCATGGATCGAACGCTCAGTCTAATACTATGTTATTGAAAGACGGAGAGTTTGGGTGTGGAAAAAAAAACAGAAACGAGGAATTCAAACTTTCCAAAACACCCGAATCCATCAATATGTCACACCGGCACACCCACAATAGAATGGAAGGAGAGAGTACCTGTGGGTCAGATGGGCTGTGTATTTTCTATTACCCAAAATGTGGTTCCAGCACCTTCATCTCTTCTCTCAGCTGGAGTGATAGTCAGGTTTATCTTCAACAGAGGTTCTGTGTGCCTGGCAAGGTCCCTCAGAAGGGAGGGCTCAAGTCGTTGCATGTCCAGACGCCTCCTTACTTAATCAGACATACAAAAGAAAAAGAATGAAAATCTTTTACAAATTTTACATCAGATTAGATGAATGTAGAAAAACGTGCAAGTTGATTAGTTGTCATTCTGAGTTGGCTGGGCAAAACCTTTCTGCTGGCTCTGTGGATCTGTTTCCATCCTGGAGTCTCAGATCTTGCCTGCCTCTGTAACCAGAAGCTTCCTGAGGAAGGAGTTATCATGAGGGGATGATCCGCCAATAAAAAGCAGACTTCAGTAGGTCAGCCAGTAAGAAAATTTTGCAATCTTCTATTACAACATTATTAGACATTACATTAAACAAAAGAAGAAGAATATAAAATCATTGTTGATAAAATATTAATGTTCAACATTTCCAGCTTGTAATTATTCATTTGAAGAAAAAAATAGGCTTAGAGTTCATAAACTAACACATTAAGTAGTTAATTAACTGATATTTCATGGTTACTGATGTGTCAAAAAAAATAAATTTTTTTAGCATAAGACCCCAGGGTGAAAATATTTGAAAGATGCAGGACCCTTTCTGCATTGGCTATAAGATTGTTACTAATCTAAAAGGTCCATCAGAAATATTTTCAGGGGACTTTGGAGGAAAGCAGATTTAAATAATTTGTTCATGAACAATAAAGTATTAACCACCATATTTTTCCATCTCTCTTCCACTAGTTTAATAGAAAACTGTTACTCAAATGTGTTTTTCTAAGAGTCTTGTCAATTTACCCAGAAAATGTTAAATATCCAGATACGAACCTGAAATTCAACAACTTTATTTTTGTATATGCACAATGTATTCCTCTAGATGTTGCACACCTAAAATGGAATAATAATAATACAATATTTGTCTCAAGTATCTCTCACAATTTTAGTTACCAGCTACAGTAAACTCAAATGGCCCCTTCTCCCTCAAACTGTAGCTGTTTTTTTTTTCCCTACAATGTTTTTCCATTCTGCGAATATGTCGAGGCTCCTGGAGAGCACTGCCTGGTTACTCTCATCCCTGTTTCCCACCTCAAGGATAAAAGCACCGACTACATCCCTCTCTCCCTGTTAGCCCTTGCGCATCAGTGCTGCCTTTGAAGATTTAATCAGTCAGATTTCCTTGATTAATCCTGCTTCATGTACCTTCACAGTAAATAATTACAGATATGATTGCTTGCAGGATAGAGGACAGCATGGAGATTTCTGATGAAGCGGAGTCCCCAGGTATCTTCATTAGCCTGATTATTCTGATCCAAACAAACTCCATCAGCCAGTTTATATGCAAATAGGTTAATTTTATTCCAAAATCCCCCCCCCCACTCAGCGGGCATGCCGTGTTTAAAAGATGATTTCCCACCAAATGTGTCGTTTTCTGAATCTGTGTTTGTATAAATATATTGTTGGAGATGTAGAAAAAAAAAAAAAAAAAAAAAAAAAAAAAAAAAACATCTTACTGAAATATTACATTTTCACACTTAGATTTTTCTGCAGATCTTATTTAGCAGATGACTAAATATTGAGGCCTCTGTTTTCAGAAGGCTCAAGCAGACAGTGCTTTGGGAAGTTGTCTAGTGGTGACACCTAGTGGCCAAACCCCTTACCTCGTGTCCAATTGATAATTTAATCTACATTTAGAGCACTCACCTCTTGGTGGCAGTGTATTTCTTCCTCTTTGAGAACTGCCCTTCTTGACAGCACACATTGTGTCTCCCAGACGTTTTTATAAAATAAATGTGTTGCTCTGTCACATGGTCTGGTGTTGTGCATCAGTAAACATGAAGAGAGGCTGTACTGACTGCCCCTCTCCCATCAGGATTAGTGAATTAATGGAAACGTTCAGACACTGAGCCCTGATCATCAGCTTAGTAGTGTTTTATCCCAAACAGCACATCCGCCAGTGTGTGCATGTAAGATGACCATGTCAGACAGACATGTGTAGACTACAACAAATGCAACTGACATACAGATGCTTCAAAACTCCTTAAACATTTATATTTCATTGCATCAGATTTAATTTGAGTGGGTAAGAAACACCATATTTAGAAGTAATTGGTTTTTAACAAAATAACTGGTGGCACAGTTGCTGGTACACCTTAAACCCAGGTAAAATGAATGTAATTGAAGCGCTTTTAAAAATACTGATCTAGTAGGATTTGTTTTCCTTGGAGATAAATATGATGTGACACAGAGGTCCACCTCTTTTAGACTCTGACCACTAGACTTGATGAGGACCCTTATTTATATTACCACCTTTCACAGTGAGCAGGATGGTAAGGAATGAAAATAAATTCAAGCTCACTGTTAAAGAACTGCAGCAAAGACTGCCTTCTTGAGAACACAGTCACTTTCAGGAAGTGTGGAACCGGTCCCAAGTGCAGACAGGAAAATAGCAACATGAAGGTGATGATAATGATGATGAAGCAGACTAAAAAAAGAAATAACCAAGAAAAAGGCACAAGAGAACCAAGGAATAAACTGAGTAGAAACAGCAAGGCAACTGGAGCGCTAGAAAACTGGTATTGAGGATGCAGACAATGGACAACCAGGAGAGCCTTATCAGGAGAATGTCGAGCAGCTGGAGAAGGATATGA
Organism: Anableps anableps; assembly: GCA_014839685.1. Lineage (NCBI taxonomy): Eukaryota > Metazoa > Chordata > Actinopteri > Cyprinodontiformes > Anablepidae > Anableps > Anableps anableps. The sequence goes on from CM026069.1 coordinate 22,320,346, forward strand.
GCAGGAAAACTGAAGGAAGGCACTGACTGGATTTTACTAGTATAAATCTAAAAACAGCTTGCTACTAAATGTAAATTCATGCTGTTGACCAAAGTCTTGCTGATTTTGATACTTTTCACTACACATTTATCATGTGAACCCCAGGCGTGTTGTGAAGGGCGATGAAAAGAGTTTTTCACAGGAAAACAAAACTGACTAAACATGTAAATATAAAGTTTTTGCTGGACATCAGCGATATGTGGAAAGTAGCCTTACATCCACTGTCAAATACGATGGAAGATGTGAGATTGTGTGGGCTTGTCTTGTTTTTTTTTTTTTTTTTTCCCCCTATATCCTTGTTAGGTGTTACAGGCCTGGCCTTTTCCTGTTGAGAGTAATGAGCAATTTTAAACAAAAATCTGAAGGACTCTTCCAGAAAGCATAAAAAAATGTGTCATCACTGGGTCTCTCAGCAGGACAATAGTCCAAAACATATAACATAGAAATGGTTCAGTTCGCAGACTTATGTAAATCCTATAGAAAAATCTTTGGGATGAGCTGAAAAGCAGAGAGTGTAAGAGAAGAGCCAGGACTCTGAGTGATCTAGAGAGACTGAGTAGAGAGGAATCATCAAAGATCCTTTTCTCTGGTTGCTCCAATCTTGTTAAATGTTAGCGGTCATCCTATTACAGTAAAAGGTGAAGTTATTTTAAGTATCCTTATATATCTTTACCCTCAAATTTAGTCAGTGTGTGTACACACTTTGTACTTCAAGGATGAAAATCAAAGCCTTATGAATAACATAGAAACATTTTCATACTGTTTTTTTTGTTTTTTTTTTTTTTAAGTGAATTATTTTTGAAAGTGTGTAAGCTATGAAGAATATTCCCCAAACATTCTTTTTGTGAGAGTTTGGAGTTTATCCATATAAATTTTCCTGAGTATTTACTTATTAATGAAAATGTTGCAAATTTTGTGAATGTTGTTCCATAGCTATCCTTTAGGAAGCTTTTCAAAATTATTCAAAAGCTAAAGATCTGCGATGTAACCAAAACATTCTATGTTCCTTCAGGAAAGTGTGTCACTCAATAAAAATTCTTAGACATCAGAGGTCAAAAAGGTTTATTGTGAATCCAGCCTCTTCTTTTTCTTTCTTTTTTAAATGTTTTACTACTCTAAAGACAGTCCTTAATCAAATCCATCATTTATCATGTGACTGTCTGCATGTCCATTGACCAGAGAGATGCCCTCCTTTTGTTATTCATCCTCTCCCTTCATCACAGTCCCTGCTTTTTTTCTGCTTTACAAATAGACTCTTACACACAGAGGCTTATACTAATCCTTGTGAAAACAAAGCGATATATTTCTCCCCACACGGATCAGGAGTGGGATGTTCATCAGTGCGTTTATCTGGATTAGGAAATGTCTCCCATAATGCAACCTCTAACGTCATACTTACAAATCTCTGTTCTGAAATGGTGAAATACTGGAATACTGCACAGAAATACCAAGGAAATTATGAGAAAATGTATCGATGCAACGAGTGACCGTTCTCACCACTGAGCCCTGACCTAGTGTGGCCTTGTGACCTCTTTAATTGACCTCTTAGTGGGTGGTCATTGATACTGACCAACACCAGAACACCTCTCTTAGATCAGATCTGTTATTTCTGTCGTCATCTTTACTTTATCTCTTTACTCTGGCTCTGTCTGTGTGAAGTCAGTTGTGTTTATGTGTGTATTTAGTTTGTGGTCTGATGTCAGGGTGGGATTATGCTGACCCAGAGTTGGTAAGGAGAAAAGTCTGCACAGGCGAGTAGACATGTTAATCATAAAATCTTTATCTTACAATCCAGCCTCATGCATCCAGGCTTCATTAAGAGACAGTGCTGGGATTAGAGCAGCTAAACCACAGAGCTGCAGAGAAAAATGAGAGTAGATGGGATACATGTCTGTCTGTCTGTCTGTCTGTCTGTCTGTCTGTCTGTCTGTCTGTCTTTATAGACCTTGACTCTCCACATCTGTATTCTTCTCTTTCTCCTTCTTGAGGTTACTGTTGCTTGGGATTGCAACAGCTATCACTACTGCTCTCCCTCATGCTTTGACTGCCACCGTATCGTCCTTACACCCAGCTCTTATGTGTTGGGGGGCTTTAGACAGTCTGCATGTTGGTTTCTGTCTGAGGTGGTAGTGCCTGGCCTCTATTCCTCTTCTGCTGCTGTTCCTGCAGCCATGATGACCGCTACTGTGTTGTCTTTCAGTCCAGCCCTTTCTAGTCATTGGTAAGACTTTTCAGTATGATCCACTTCCTCAACTGGTCTGTGGTGAGTGCCATGCAGAGGCTTGTCTCACCACAACAGTTCCTCCCCGTCCATTTCTTGCACTCTGGGTTTTTTCTGCCTTAGTGATCTGTTTAGCAGTTCATCACTGGTGGCCATCTTCCTGATGTGCTCCAGGATCTTTGCTGTTTTCATCCTGAATTATGTCTTTGACACTCATTAGTCCTCTGCATCCCCTCATGTTCAGGTATGAATGTGTTAACATTTATGATGAGAGAACAATGAGACTTGTCATGTAAATATTCTGAGTTAGCAACACAGATGAGAAGAATGTCGAGTCAAGGCTGGATGTTTGAGCCAACCATCCATCCCTGATTGTCCTTGCAGGGTCACTGGGGGGGTTGCCTCCAGCAGTCGAGAAGTACACCCTGGACAGGTCACCAGTCCATCACAAGGTAACACAGAGACACACAGGACAAACAGTCATGCACACACACACATACACACACACAAGCACACACACACACATATACACACCCACCCACACACACTCATGCCTAAGGACAACTTTGGGTATATCAATTAACCCAGCAGTCATGCTTTTGGACTGAGGAAGTCAGAGTACCCAGAGAGAAATCATGCATGGAAACAAAGAGCATGCAAACTCCTTGCAGAAAGAACCCAGGATCTTCTTGTTGCAAGGCATCAGTGCTACCAACTGTGCCACTCTGTAGCCTTGCCTTGCTCTCAAGAATAGTAGAGGCAACATCATTCTTAGGGCTTGTTTTTTTTTTGCCGGTGATACTGGTGCATTGGACAAAGAAACTGAAAAAATAAACAAGGATCACTACCTCCAAATTCTTCTACGTCATCTTAAATCAGCAATTGGATGGTTTCAAACATGGAAACAATTGGATGTTCTAACGGAACGACAACTCCAAACACATGGTGGTAGAGGTTCAAATTGCTATGGGATATTTGTCCAACTCAGGATTACAGGAAATCCAAAACAATTGATATTTGTGTGCCCAGCTCTCGTTCTGAAAAACATTGAAAGTGGATGTATTCTGGTATTTCTATTGTACTATTAATGCATCCCACAACATTTAAGCAAATACTCTAAACCCCAAACTTAACATAGCATCGATGCCAAAGATTAATGTATGCATGTCAGTCCATGAAAGATGCAAAGAGTTGACAATTTTCCAAAAATATTTTTAATAGCATATTTTTCAACAGAAGCAATGTTGAAGAAGTCTAATAGATCACACAAATCCAATGCAAAAATGGCTGCTTTGTCAACCTGAGAATTGAATGGTTTTCTTCTTCTAATATCCACAAAAAAAATCAAGTACCTCATGTTCAAAAATCAACCTTTTGATGTGTTTTTAGTGCAAAACATCAAATAGAACACAAAACAGAAAACATGACACACAATAAGCTTAAGTGGATCTACTAAGCAAACAAAGAAAAGCTTTGACGAAAATATGGAAGTAAAAAAACAAACTTTATATACACTGTATTAAATTAAAGAATAAATAACAGTACTTTATGCAGCAGATCACCAAAGCAAAAATTAGAAGGGCTTACTGTACAGTACCAGAACATCTGGTCAAAATGGCTAAAGCAACAGCTGTGAGGACCTGGGCGGTCCCTTGATCGTTTGGTAATAAGTTTGGAAGATAATGTTGTGGTTCCCATCAAGTGTTTTAAAATCATACAATAACAATATTGAGCAGTGCTAATCTACAGTGCAAATGCACCTTGTGTTTATAAAAATCTAAAGTTATTCTAGCAGTTCTTTACGAAGAGATCCCTCAGTCTTAAAACTCAGAGCAAAGGGTCATGAAGGAGCTATTATTTGGACTCAGTCAGGTTTAAATGATACCTGAAATGGCTTGTTCAATTTTTTTCAGTCTCTGTAAACTGAGGTTATTTGTCTTGGGACCATGTGTGGTGGATGGTAGGAGTCATATGGACCCTCCAAGTGAACATCATAGCTGGTCTGAGTCTGATAGAGAACCTGATCCACGTCGGAGGGAGAGTACTGATGTGGAGGTGGTGGGTAGTGGGGGGAAGGCTCCTGTTTGGGCACCATGTTGCTGCTAATGCTCAGAGGTGGTGTGGGGGGGCCGTCATATGGAGGGGTTCCCACACTTCCAGCATTATACTCTTGTGGAGAGTGAATATCGGTCTGCCTTCCTTTCACGGCTCTCAGGTGAAGCATGTGAGCCGTGTCATAGGTGCCGTATGGGGGGCTTGGCAGGCCTGGAGAGGTGTACCCCACCATGCCACCCAGAGGATTAGGGGGTGGATGAACTCTAAGTCTGTCTTCAGGTCTCATCCCAGTACCAGGACCTGATCCTATCTGTAAACATCCAGCAACCAGGTTGGTTGTGGGCTGAGAAAGCCCCTTACACAGTGTCTCCATGAAAGCCCTACTCTCGGTGGAAAGCCCCCCCTCCAGGGCCTCAGACAAAGCACAGATATAGTTGCGGGCCAGTCGCAGCGTCTCAATCTTGGACAGTTTCTGTGTTTTGGAGTGACATGGCATGATGCTGCGCAGGTTCTCCAGAGCATCATTTAGCCCGTGCATACGAGAACGTTCCCGGGCGTTTGCTTTTATACGTCTGGCACGGAAACGCTCCTGCCGGGCTTTGGTCATTCGCTTTTTCTTGGGCCCACGTCTCCTGGATTCATTTTCATCCTCCTGTCCTTCCTCTGCATCCTCCTCATCCTCCTCTGCATCTTCACTTCCCATTGCTCTGGTCTGCTGGGACACTCCACCTGCTCCATATTGGTGTGGTGGGACTGAGGCGCTCCCATCAGGTGAGCTCACATCTCCATCCATCCATTGCAGGGGGCTGATGTCCTCTCCCTCTGCTAGTCTCACATATGGCTTAATCATCATCGTCTTCTGCAAACAAGAGCTTTGACAATCACACATGGTTTTTCAAAGGTTTATAAATATACTAGCATTGTTAAAACCAGTTATTTACATGAAGTATTTAACATTAAATCTGACTAAACTTTTAATGTTATAAAGCAGTTAGGATCAGCAAAATTAATCATGTTTACTAAATGCCAGAATACAGAGAGAAATATTTTTTGAGAGTTTTAACTCACTTCAAGCTCAGAAGTTTACATACATTTCTTTCTAGTAGCTTTACGTCTTGGGTCAAAGGTTTTGGGTATCCATCCTAAAGCTTCCCACAATAGTTTGCTGGAATTTTGGCCCATTCCTCCTGACAGAACTGCTCTAACTCTCAGGTTTGTGGGCCACCTTGCTTACACCCATCATTTCAACTCAGTATGAGATCAGGACTTTTTTGATCACTACTCTAAAACTTTGATGTTGTCCTTAAACCACTTTGTAATTAATTTGGTTTGCTTAGAATCATTGTTAATTTGAAAGACCCATTTGTTCTCATTTTAATTTCCTGGCTGATGTCTTCAGATGTTCTTTTTCTTATGATTCCATCTATTTTGTAAACCACACCAGTTACTTCTAATGTAAAACACCCCAACAACATGATGCTGCCACTGCCACATTTCACGGTTGGGGTGATGTTCTTTGGCTTGCAAGCTTCCCTATTTTTCCTCCAAATGTAGCAATGATCTAACTGGTCAAGCATTTTCATCAGACCACAGGACATGTCTCCAGAAATTAGGGTCTTTGTCCCTAAGTGGATTTGCAAGCTGCGATTTCACTTCACTTTTGTAGTAATGGCTTTTTCCACACTTTTGCTAATGGAAGGCCATTTAGACACCCTCTTGAAGTTGAGAAAGAACCAACCAGATGCTTACAAACCCACAGCATTATGAGCTAGGTTTTATCAAATTATTTAAAAGCACAGTAATCATAGTGTATGTAAACTTCTGAATTTGAAAAAAGTAAAAGAAAATGTTTTTTTTAAAAATCTCTCTAATAATTCTGGCATTAAGCGAATAAAAATAATGTTCATTCTAACTGAGCTGAAAAAGCAAAAAATTATTCTGATTTAATGTCAAAACATAAGAAAATAAATGACGATGCCTTTTTATGTAGTTTATGAATATTTCTGATTTCATCTGTGTTTGTCAGTTAAGCCCTTTTTATTGGGAATCCCATCCAAAGTCGGTTTATTGCAATTTCTAACCTGTGCAGTCAGAATAGTTTTACATGGCTCTGTTTCTGGGGCCTATTTTTCTGTTTCATATTTTCTCTTAGAGCTCAGCAACTACTAAGTTATTACTATGACCTTATGTAGCTCTTGTTGTTGGTTTTTCCAAGAAAAACATTTTCAGCGCAATTGTGCCTTTACAACCAAATAACAAAGACAGTCATGTCAGCAAATAAGTAACTGGAATTGCTTTTGCAAACAAAATTTCACTTTCATTTTCTAGAGCTCAAAAGCAATGCATTTTTTTAGAAAGTCACTTTGCTGGGTGGATTATACATACTAAATAAAATACTGTTTATAAAATATGATGCATTGTCACACAGCAAATTTAAAATTCAACACTTGTTTGCACTTTTTAAAGCATAAATGTCTTGGAGGATGTTTTGTAAAAATATGTAGCGTAACATTTTCATTTCAACTCTGTTATTTATTATTTTATCACCAGTTTTAAATTATTTAAACAAATAAGATGTTTTTCTTTCTATTTCAAAACAAGAAGCTTTTTAAAGAAGTTGTTGGTATGAACATTCAGTGATGAAAATCACAGGTGATAAAATTATCTGAAAAGTTTATATATACAAACTACAGTGATTATTAGATTATAGGATACTATGATTTGAGAAAGATGGTGTGTGTGATTTTTTTTTTTTTTTTTTGGGGGGGGGCAGGGGGAGTTCGTTATGTAAATATTTTTAAGTAGTGATGAACTACTGTATTTATTCTGTCATATTGTCATGAAAGAGAAACACCTTGTATTGTGTGCATGTGTGTGTTTTTTTTCTTCCTGCTTCTTTTCACTTAACTCATGAAATGTTGTATATTACTGTGTCAATTTTGTTTTAATGATTTGTAGAGTGAAATGATATATTGATATATGGAGATCGAACTCAGTAAAACAAAACAAAACTGAACTGATGGGATCAATCTATCCCTTTATTCTAAATAATTTGCACATTGTTATTATTCATATTGTTATTGCATTATTATTACAATATTAGTACATCCTTATTGCTGGTGTATAAGACTGTCTGGATTAATAAATGTCAGATTTGTTGAACGTTTTAAACAAAAATAAAGTTTGAAGTTTTTAAAACAACTAGCCCTTGTTTTAAGAATGTATATAAGTTGTGCTGTTTTGCGACGGGAAGAATACATTTTTCAGTATTTATCCACCAGTTTTGGGGGTAGTTAACTATTCTGTTTGATAAACAGTATTTTTGTCCAATAGCTGAATTTTATTAAACAGTTTATGGGAATTTGAATTTTTGTTAGGCTTCTAATATGATAGGCTACCAGTTTGTGAAATATCTAAAATGGATGCACTCCATTAGAAGTGTTCAATAGCTAATATTAACTGTTCATATTGACCTATTAAAAAAAAAATTATTTCAGCAGAATGTGTGGCCTGTTTCAGCACCGGACAGCTCCCTCCTCCTCGCCCATAGGTGCCTCTGGTTGTGCGAAACTTAACTTAAAAAATAAAATATAAGAAACGTTTTCCAGATTAGCAGACTATGGGTATTTTTAAATAAATCTATTGTCTTTTGTACCCGCACTGTCCCACTCTCCCCCTGCTCGGGGTCAGCCTAATCCCGGTCATTTTGTGAACTGGTAATGCTCAGCAAGATAAAGTCACTGACAGGACTTCAATCTGGGGCAGCGCAGGATTTACTCAGTGGATGAAGCGGCGACCACGAGGATTAAAAGAAACATTGACATCGTCCAGATCACTGGCCTAACACAGGGCTAAGGCTGAATTAAAACAGGCATTTTCAAAAGTCACAGCTATTATGTGTCGCTTATGCGAACTTCAGCGTAAATATCTAGATCTTAAATCCACATTTTCTCTTGATTTTCCTAAAACTTTCCATGCATTTTATTGCATTGTGATTTTGGGTGCAAATTAAAAACGAAAAAATAAAAAAAAAATAAAAATAAATAAATAAATAAATAATAATAATAATAATAATAATAATAAGAAGAAGAAGAAGAAGAAGAAGAAGAAGAAGAAGAAGAAGAAGACGAAGAAGAAGAAGAATGAAAACTTGAAATGAGTGGTTTTAAAGTGTTATTTGAAAGCCTACCTGTACTTGTGGTTCCCTCTTAAGGAAGTTTTGCGGACCCTTTTTGCTCTGTACCCGGATCACAGTTTGAAGTCTGTGCACATCAATCAGCGCTAAAGTTGGTTGGTGTGACCTGAAGCGGAGCAGTCCTTCACTGTGCGGGTCACTCCACTGGGGCTCCTGGTTTTAGCTTCCACGTTAAAGCTCCTCCTCCAACTCCCACCCAATTCTTTTTGATGCGCTAGAGATCGCGCGTGTCCGGCCCGTGGCTCAACGCACCCCCACTGCTCACCCGCCCCTTGGAGCTCCACTCGTTGTGGTTGCGTGTGTCGGTTTATGTGCTTGTGTATTTGAGAATTGCGCAAAAGCTCTCTGAGATTGTGCAGACAAACAGGAGAGGCCCAGGCTTTTGTTGCTTTACGAGGGCGGCCGCTAAATCCGCAGCTCGGCCGCATTGAAGGGAGAGGAGACGCGCTCAGCAGCCTGAGCCTAACTGTATGTGACAGCTTGAAGTTGCGTGTGAGCAGGTGTTTGCTCCATCCATCCCAACGCAGTGCTGAGATAGACAGTCGAACAAGTTCATTTCTTTCCCCGAGGGGTTGCTCTGACCAGAAGGGCCATAAGGGCAATTATGGCCGATATAACTTTGGGGATTTTCGAATCTGTGCAGTGTCGGAGATGAGATTTGGGAGGGTTGCAGCGTTCAGACATTGACAATAAAAGGTTGTCTTTGCTTTAGTTAAGAAATCGTGTACTCTTCGAGAAATTCTGAAGCACATAAACCCTCTTTCAAAAACTTGCAACATGCACAACCACAAATTACACTCAGATGAGTTTCTTAAAATGTAGCTCTACTTTATTATAATCTCGTGAAGAAATATATAGCGTGTGAAATAAGTATTGAACTTTTGAACGTTTTTCATAGTTTAAAAATCTTTGGGCAACAACCCAGCTAATCCACACATACTAAGAAATCAAAATAAATTGGTCTCCAAATGAATATATAGGTAAAAATTATTGGGATGACAAAATCTGTCTCCTGTAATGGAGAAACCAGTCACATGCATTGCTTAAGTTTGAGTTTGACCCATTCTGCCTTATAACATTGAAGGTTCTGGGGGTCATTTCTATGCTCTCTGTTCTACATTTCTTTCTATACAGTAGATGTTCAGTAGAATACAAGTCAGGTGTGTGACGTTGCCATTCTAGCAGTTCTACCTTCTTTCGTTGAAACCAATTAGATGTTTCTAAAAGGGCAGCACCTCCCAAGGTGGCTGCAGCCTCAAACACCAGTTTGGGGATATTCTCTTGCCTGGGAATTCACACATTTCTCCATTTAACCTTCCTTCTGCTCCATATAGTCTGCCAGTACCATATCCTGTAAGAAAGCCTGCACCATGATGTTCGCTCCTGCAAACTTTCCTTTTGGCACTGCGTTTTTGAGTAGATGTGCAAAACCATTCTTCCTCAACTTCAACTTTGTCCTGTTCTGTCTAGACTATATTCTGTTTTACTGGCTTGTCTAAATCTCCTTTAGCAAACTCTAAACAACCTTCAACATGCCTTTTTTCAGCAGTGGAGTTTTATGGAGTGAGTTTGCACAGATGCCATTGAAGCTGATTGCACTACTCATTGCGGGAAGAACTGTACCTGCTGATTTTGGGTCTTTTTGGAGCTCGCTGTGTGTGCTCCTTGGCTCTGGAAAACTCTTTTGAATATTGCTTTGACTCCTTATTCAGAAATCTTAAGAAGGGCATCTGACCATGGCTGATTATGGTGAAATGATATTCTTTCCACTTCTGGATTACAGCTGGAAACATTTGGAAGTCAACAAAACTACTCTTACTATTACTATTAGTATTTAGCCTCCTGTAATAAATAAATAAACATCTTTACAGACAACACTGTGGTCGTGGAGCATCTTCAGATCCAGTCCATGAAAATCCCAACTTTAAATAATCATGGTCATACTTCTTTTTTTTAATTATTTTGCTTGGCCCAGACTCTGTCTCCTTACTCAGTGTAACTTTAGGTACTAAAAATCTATACATAATGTCTCTGGCATTTGTAACCCTAAAATTAAAAGTAATTACGTTAGGACACCAAATAATTACATACAAACAAAATCATACCCATAACCCAAGCAATAAACATTCACGTCCTTCCCTACCAACTGTTGGAGTAGTTCAAAAGTTTGGTTGTTGTTCCTTGTGTCATGTCCCCCCCTCAAGAGCTCTGCTGTCCCCCTTGGGGACATGCCCCACACTTTGAAAAGCCCTGAGCTAGAACAAGCTACACTCAAGCAACTTTCACTCTTTGACCAAAGAAATTGTCATAATGTGAATATGGACAAGTGACATTTTTAATGCAGGCTTTAATGTTGAGAATGAATTTTCTATCCAAATGCAGTTGTTTTTCACTGAAAGTCTTATTAAGTGGATATGTGATGCACAATCAGTTGATAAAAATTATATTTTTGAGCAAAAGAAAAAATAAATTATTGACAAAAGTCGAAGCACTGCTACATTTTAATATAATCACCAAACTTAGTTTTTTTTACCTAATGTCTCACTTTTCTTCTACTATCACTTCACTTTTATTTATTAAATTAATGTATAACTTAAATGACATTGAGAAATGCACATTTTTGTTTCCTATTTTGTGGGAAACGGCAGGAAAATACAGTTGAAACAGTACAATGATAAGAATAAGAAATTATCTGGACCACTTGAACTTTTAAAATGTTTGGTAAAAAGTTGATTCTTTTGATTGTATCTCTGTTTTCAGGGCTTTGTTCTGTGAAAGTTAAACAGCTTTAGTATCTGAAAAACTGATTCTCAGTCAATACAGTAATAATGTATGAGAGGCTTAAAAACACAGACATGCATACACCAAGGGACAGGCTTTAGATGGGTTACAAGGTGGTCCATATATGAAAACCACATTTTCACACTCCTGTCTCATTCCCCAGTTGACCACCTTGTCTGCTGCTCCTCCCCCTGCATCTTTTCCAGTCATATTCCACACCTGCAGCCTGAGATGGGAATAGCAGAGCCAGGCGTCTGCATCCCCTGAGATGAAGCAGCAGGGGAGCATGGTAGCTGAAGCTCAGTATCTCCACTGCACATGCTTGTTTCATGATTTTTAATATCAATTTTCATTTGCATCAAAAAATATACATTTACAGCTTTTGGATGCAAAAACTTTCCTTTGTTTATTTTTTTTTCTCTCCTTTTAGAGTTGAGTCATCATGTTCCACAAGTGTTGCTTGACTGTAGAGCTATAACTGTGCCACGATGTCCCCTGGTTCCTCCTTAGTGACCACACATGATGAAGTCCTGCTGCAGATGGTCTTCTCTGTCTGTGGCTCAGATGCCGATCCGCTCTCCCTTGGCTGCTTCGTCCTTTCCCTTACTTTTCTCAGGATATGAATTTAGTTTGTCTCATAAAATTGAATGACATATAAAACTTCACTTCAGTACACACACAAACATGACCCTCCTGTTAATTCCCAGAGTATTTGAGTATGACAGTGGGGGGAAAGTGGGTTTTGTCCATCTGTCATACTGGAAATCCTCTGAGAGAAGCCAGACAAACAGTGTGAAGGGTATAAGAGTGTGCAGATATGACTGTTCTAAAAAAAAAAAAAAGTATTGTAGAGGTAGTTATGCCCCTTAAACTTTGTAGAATTTGTTGTTTTACATTGGGAATTTATGTAATAAATACAAAGTAGAAGTAAAATAATACATTCCATTTACATTTTTCTACAAATAAGAAGTGAAAACTTGCATTTGTGTTCAACACTCACATTCTGATACCCCTAAATAAAATATATAGTAGATAACATGTTAGTAGCATACCATCATGCAGTGGGGGATGCTTTTCTTCAGTAGCTTCAGGGAAGCTGGTAAGAGTTTATAAGAACAAAGGACTGTTAAATGTGCTTTATACTGAGTACGGCACAGCTGCAAACCATACTAAAACATGATCATCCACCTGAATTGACAAGGAGGGCTTAAGCAGATAAGCAGCCAAGAAGCTCATAATAACTCTGGAGGAGCTGCAAAGATCCAAAGCTCAAGTGGGAAAATTTGTTGACAGGACATCTGTTTGTTTTTGCTTTCCACAAACCTGGCCTTTTTGGAAAACCAGCCAAAAGAGAGAAATGTTGAAAGAGTCCCATTTTCAAAAGTCAAGTGAGGGACACTGCAACATGGGAAAGAAGATGATCTGTTTGAACTTCTTGGTTTTCATGCAAAATACGATGTGTGGAGGAAAAGTATTAATGCATTGAACCATGAACACACTGTTTCCACTATTACACTCAGTGATGGCTGTACCATACTGTGGGAATGGTTTTCTATAGAAAAACTGTTGAGAGATGATAATGAGAGCCATGTCCTGCATATTTTTAGATGTGTCGCTGCTCCAAGCGAAGCTGGTTCAAATGCTTGAATTGTCTCCTCGGTATGTCGTGAAGTTATGCAGAGGCCTGGAAATGAGCCATCATTTGATTCAGGGAAAGGTGGCCCTTGAGGACTGACTTTAGACACCACTGTCCTAAACATTCAGACAAAGCTACAATGAAAAGGTTCAGATCAACATTCTCTATCTAACCTTGAGCTTTAGATGTCTTGCAAAGGCGAATGGGCAAAGAATGTTGTCTCTAGATGTGCAAATCAGGTAGAAAATAACCCAAAAGTCCTGCAGCTTTAATTTCAAGGTTATTCGACAAAGTATTGACTCAGAAACTCAAAAACAAATGCATGTCACAAGATCTTTATCTGTTAAAAAAAGAACACTGAAACAATGTATGATTTTCCTTCGACCCCACAATCATCAGCTATTTTGCCCACATAAATATCATTAAAATACGTCCAGATTTGAGTCTGTAACATGACACAATGTGTTAAAGCTTAAAGGGGTATGAATACATTTGCAAGGCACTGTAAGCAGTTGAGGACAAGCTGTATGAGCAGCAGTTTAAAGGTTTTCTGCAACACAAGAGCAGCAGCCTCAAATGATAGTCTGAGGTCATCTTGGTCTACTAGACCAAGATCATATTTCTCTCTTTCTCTGTATCCACTGGTGAAAGCAATGACAATATGGTCTTCAAATTGTTTGGAAAGCACACAAAACACTAGCAGAGAATGAACGTTGCTCTGTATTTCATGGTCTCTCATCAACTTTAGAAATGGCCGGCATCTAAGCCAAACTTGAACCTCCCTCCAGCCAAGCACCGACCCTGGGGAGACAGAGGTGATGTTGACCATGTGTCCCTCCACTAACCATCTCATTGAAGGCCCCCCGACTCCTGGGTTAAACTGACACCCTCCTCTGCGATCACCCCTAAAAACCCTCTTAACCCTTTCCTAAACCCTCTGCGAGCCCCCCTGTTGTGCGTGCTCATTGGATGACCGCCTTCAGGCGTCCCTGTTCCATGGCTCCATTGTCTGGCCCCATAAGCAGCTTTGTTTCTGCATGTGCAGCTGGGATAGCCCGCTCAGCCATTAGCCATAACACACTAAAAAGAGTGCGGGATAATATAATTACAAAACAAAAGTCAGGTGGTTCACGAGATCGGCAGGGAGAATACCCGTTGGGGGAGATGCGAGGACACGCTGGCGGGTGGCCAGCTATAATTTGATTATAAAGTTGTGTGAGCGACAAAGGACACAATTGAATCTTTTTTTCCTTTTATTTACCACTCCATGATTTAATTTGATTCCACTGGGGCTCTAAAAGGAGGCTAGGGTGAAAAGAGAGAAGATTTACTCTTCCAATTTCCAGCCACCAGCTCAGAAAATGTAATATGCCCTGACAAAATATCGAAACTGACTTTATTGTCCTCCTGCTTGTGAGGCCCAAATCGCTGAATCACTGTTGACTGGAGTTTTCCTCCAAAATAACTGCTCTTGTGCTTTTTTTCTTTTTATTTTGTATGAATGGACACAGAATGGTGAACAATAGGATCAGTGGCAGATCCATCTCCTGTAATACTTTCTTTAAACAGGCCAGCAAGTGTGTCCCCTGTTCTGTCGGCAGACCAGAATTTATCCTGTTAGTCACCCTAGATGAGTGAAAGAGTAAAATCAACCCCCAGTCCAGCTGGTCATGCACATGCAGAGATGCACCCATTCACATAACCTACTCACACACACACACACACACACACACACACACACACACACACACACACACACACACACACACACACACACACACACACACCGCTTTATGGACAGCTGATGAGAACAGGTTTGTGCTGGTGGAACTGTTCAGAGTAGGTCAAGCAGAATAAAATCTGTTAATGTCTTTTTGTCTCTTCATTTCATAGCACAAGTACAGCTTTTTTATGCTTTGTTTTGCTCTTATGTAAGACAATGAGAAACTGCACAAAACGCACATGCTCCTACTACTGCAGGCCTAGTGTCAGCTTTGTGCCCTCTCTGGGTGTGTAAACGCCCATTTTTTGCCCCATTAGACACAGAGAGATTGTACTGCTGGGAGAGCACTGCATTCTCATGCAGTGGTCTAGAGGATTTCACTGCAGATTTATTCACACACTGGACATCAGAAAAACATAAAAAAGCCTTCAGATTTTCAGATTGTTTTGCTTTATTAGAGTATATAGGGAATGAAATGGTTCTGGGGTGATACAATTGTGTTAATTTCCATTTCAGGGTTTTTCTCATTACATTGATACAGGATAGGCTGAAGCGATATACTTCTTTCCATTTCCATAGGAAGAGTTTTCCCAGGTGTAAGTTTGTATCCGGAGCTCTTTCCCTCCTAGACTGAGGCTACACCTGAGAATGAAGGATATAAAACCATCAGAAAAATGTAAAAAAAAATGATGTGTTTTATATGTTGTTGTTTGTTTTTTATTGTGTTGTTAATTAATACAGTCCAACACAATTTATTAGATCATTTTAATGCAACTTACAAAAGAACCCAAAATACTTTAGTTTAAAGTATTGCTGTGAATTGAGCGATCCTAAAACAACTCCCTGCTCTGCTGGTACAACCAGTTTCTGATATCTGCACCTTCATCTCGCTGGTACTGAGCCTTGGAAAAATACTAATACCAATAAATCTCTTCCAGATTTTGTCCAGTTAAAATCACATGCTTTTATGTATTTCTAAGAGATTTTATGTAATAAACAAACTCAACTATACCTTCACAATTTCACAGTTATGCACTACTTTGTGTTGGTTAATCAAACAAAATCCTAGTAAAACATAATGAAGATGATGAAAGATGATAAAATGTGATCAGCTCTCAAGGATACTAATATATTTGCTAAACTCTGTAGTTCTCATTTTAGTACATTTACTCACTGTTTCCCTGGCCGAGCAATGTAGCAAAGGCTGTAGATGGCAAAATCAAACTCAGGGCTGCAGCCAATCACTGCAGAGCCCACCTGTTTGTAGTAACCGTCCCACTTGAATTGCAGCCCCAAAACATCAGGATAACCGGACCACTGAGTGGAAAAGAAAGGAAAAAAGTTGTGTAATTAGTATATTACACACAATTTAAATCAATCTGTCTCTGTTAGTGCTGGATTCTTACAGGCCCGTTGAAGCTGTGGCTGTAGTAGTTAAGCTCTCCTCTTTTCTCAAGAAGATAGAACTGGATCCAGTTGTGGAAACCAGACACCTTTCCTCCCTTGATCTCACCTGCAGATGTTAAATTTTTTAAGAAGCTGAAATGAAATATGATTACAGCGTTCAAATGAGGTCAGTTTCATCCAAACCTGCAAAGATGTGTTCAAAACCGCTGGAGTCCATTGCACCATTGTAGCGAGAGTAGAGACCAAACCACATATTCTTCAGGTCCTGAATAAACTCTGTCTCTGATTTATAAACACCTTCAAATGCAAAATGTACCCCATGTATGAAAAAAGGAAGGGTAATGACATTTTTTAAACAGAATGTAAGTAAAGCTCAGACTGTGTCAGAAAGAGTGCCAAACAAAAGTATTCATAACTTTTCACATTTAGTCTCATAAGAATCACCAATGTATTTTACTGTGGTAATTTTTGACAGTGCAAGTTACACAGTTGTGACATGAAAGGAAAAGGATCATTGTTTTTCTAAAAGTACTCCCCTTAAAAACCCCTTTGTACACAGGAGTGTCACCATTGTGCTCTAGCAATGCTTTTCTTCAGCAGAAACAGGGTAGCTGGTCAGAATTGGTGGGAAGGTTGATAGAGCCTGATACCCCTAAATAAAATCTCTATGTCCGTCGATATGAACACTTCTGCATGGCACTGTAACTCAAACACATGGCTACATTACCCTTGGTGTAAAGGAAAGAAAACAGCTCTCTGCCCAGCTCAGTGTTCAACATTGTTTCCTTGAGGAACGTCTCCTGCTCGGTCAGCTGCTGAGAGCTGAAGCTCTCTGTCTGTCCTGTCATCCTCTTGTAGTTGTCGAGAACTTTGAGAAAGGCTGCATATGTTGGGCGGGAGAACAGAGTGTTTTCGTCCAGGTACTTGAACAACCTGTAGGAAGAAACGACAAAACAGTTACACTTCAAACAGAAAGATCTTCAGAAATACTTCTACAGGTTTGCTGTGATCCATAAAAGCTCATACGGCCTGGAGGAGAGATCCGACTGGGAGCTGGTTTGTGAGTCTGACACCAGGGTTTGAGGGTCGATGGTCAGCTGAGAAGTTGAGGCCTTGTTTCTGTCCAGGGCGTAAAGTGTCTCAGACAGAGACCTGAGTTCAGCGTCGGTGATGGTACTACCAGAATTAACTGCTGGACACGACAAACACAAACGCTCATAATGTCTCAAAGTACTCACTTTCATTATTTATCTAGCTGCAGTTAAACATAAACATTCTTCAAAGCTCTGGCAAACTTAGATGAATGTTACTTTCATTCAACTAAGAAGTTTGTTTCTGATAGGACATGACATGGGCAAAAGCTAATAATTCAATATATAAGCGGTAAAAATATTACATACAAAAATTTCTCTGTTTTTATTTACATTTATTTACAGAAAATAGCATGTCGAATGTCATTTATAATGTTCTCAATGATTTATAAACAGCTCTTAGTATTGCAGCAGTCTAATGCTGCTTATATTTGCTGACCAGTTTTTTGCATTTTTCCACTGGTATTTGTGACCCTTCATTCTTTACAATGAGCACCACGTATTTGGGCTTGGACCTCCTTGTCATCACTCTAATCTCTAGCTCCCTGCACATATTCTCTATCAGATTTAAGCCTGGATTCTGGTCGGGCCTCTCCAAAGTGTTAATATTACTTCCAGTTAGAAGAAACATGGTGGTCAAAAGATGACTTTAAATCTAAATCTGCCAGGGGTATAAATAACTTGGTCCCTCTTTCAAACAAAAGAGGTCACTCTAAGGATCAAAATTAAAAAGGGAAGTGTTGTTTAAGCTTTGAAAGGAAAATATTATCTTTCCAATGTGAAGATATTGTTTAGAGCAGTAGGACTTTTTGTCACTCAGGCCAAAATCATTAAGCAAATGTAATATCACCACTATTATATTTTTTTAAATTGAAAACACAAAAATCATTTTAATCTGAAAGGGTTTTTTTCCTGCTCAGCAATCAAATAAACACAAAAGTGCTCAACCAAAGTGCTCCAAGACAAAAAAAAAAATCAAAAAAATCATTATGGATCTGAACTATAATAAAGGTTTTATATGTTTGCCTTTTCAAAAGAAAGGGATTGTGTCCAAAATATTTTGGGTCCATGGGGATATTTTCTTAGTCTAAACATTTTTTTGTTTATTTTTATCATCAAAAAGGAGAAAACGGCCCCCAAACTCCATTTTGGACCAGAAAAGTGTTGTGCTGAAAAAAAAAAAAAAAAAAAAAAAAAAACCTCCAAAAAAGGTCAAATTCGAACTCAAAGAAGGCTGAATCTTACAGTCTTTGTAATCTATTTATTATATTGAAAAACATCATCTCCAAACTATTCAGGCTTTTGTCCATAATATCTTTCAAGGAGTGGTGAATCTTTCCAAGCCTTTACCTCTTTTCAACATTGACCTTTTGGAAATGACCTCATAATATCACAAGATTTTGTTTGTCAGCTCATTTTAGACCTTTTAGTTAATTTTTATTTACACACTATATAAATTTTATGACCATTGGGTTGTATGTTAAAAAAAACACATCCCAGTGGATGTGATGTGACGTTTATTTTGTGTCCATAGTTAAATCATTAGTTATACCTGACTCTCTGTCCTTAGTGAGTCCTCTTGTGATTTGCTGTGTCATACAGGAAAACACTGACCCCTACTGGTCATTTCTAAAGAAAAAGTAAAAAGGCCTTTCTGGCGAAATATTTATTGCTACATGTATAATGGAGAAAAAAACCCACTGTGAACCCACATATTATTGGAAATAAAACTATTTATTTGTCTTATATACTAACTTTAAGGATTTCCTTTTTGTTCTGGAAAAACTTCACTTCCCTCTTATTTACATTGTTGCGCAAGTGCAGGTTTGTGTATGTTTCAGAATGGATGGATCTGTAAATCAAGTCAACAGTTTTCTGTTTTTAAGTCACTCTGCTGTAGATTTACAAGTGATCTCAGGATCCCAGTTTAGAACAGCTGACTTACTATTAGGATCTACAATAGTTTGTTTAACATGGCGAGCTGTCTTTAAGTCATTCATACCAAGGCACCCAAGGTCTGAGGCTGAAAAACAAGCCCTCTGATGTACTTAAGGCTTGATAAGATGTGTTTGCTTTTAATCTAATGAGGTTCAAAAGGTCAGATCCAATCCAAACACAAGGCTTTTTTTTAATATGTCTTTAATTTACAGAACCTGTGAAAAGTTTGATCTAAAAAGGGGTTAATAGATGCAGAATGAGCAAAACAATGACACATTTCAATGTGCCATTATTGTTCATTGTTAAATCACGAATTAACTACTGATTTATCATATTTTAGGGTTCAATTTCATTTGCCCCACCAAGGCATTGATGTCTACCTGACAGCCTTGTGTGACAACATGAAGTAGGTTTAAAGCACCACATTATGTGTTGATCTAAAATACCATCAAGAACAGATGAGAAAGTCATTGATTTCTATCACTCTGGAAAGAGTTACAAATGCTTTGGAAATCCAATGAACCACGAGGACCATTATCCATAAACAGAGAAAACATGGAACAGTGGGTAACCTTCCCAGGAGAGGTCAACCTACCAAGATTAATCTAAGAGGGTGGGGACGACTCACCCAGAAGATCACAAAATACCCAGAACATCTGAAGTACTAAAGACCTTACTTGCCACAGTTAGGGTCAGTGTTCTTGGTTCAACAATGAAAGATTTCTGTAAGGGAGTTTCAAGGCTAAAACTACTCCTGACCCAAACAAACACATTTGCCAAAAGACATCTTGGTGATCCCCGAGACTTTTGGGAAAATATTTTGTATACTGATGAGACAGAAGGGGAACTTTTGGAAAGTGTGGATCCCATTACATTTGGCGTAAAACTAACAGCATTTCAGAAAAAGGTAATATCACGGTGGTGGCAGTGTAATTGTCTGAGGGTGCTTTGCTACTTCAGGACCTGGACAACCTGCCCTAGACGAACGAGTGGCTCAAATAGCTCCTAGGGTGGCTCAGCCAATTATTATTAAGAAGGTGATTACTTTTTTTATACAGGGCCAGCATATTTAGGATAGCCTTTTCCTCTTAAATGAAATCTCCATTTGAAAGCTGCATTTTATATTTATTCAGGTTATCTTTGTCTGATCAGTTTGTTTGATCTGCATTATTTAAATTTGACAAAAAAGCAAAAACAGAAGAAATATTAAAGGAAGCAAATAGTTTCTCAAAGCAGTATATTTAGCTTTTTCTTACAGGAACAGAATGTCCTCTCTTTATGTCCTAATGTCTAGGTTATGTTGTTAGAAATAAGAATTAATCCTCTGTGAGTCCTAAACTCAAGCTTTTTTGTTTCCACTAATTTAGCAAACTAGCAAACTGTAAATAAAAGTTGCCACTTACAACTGATTGATAATGTACTTCTGATCCTGCTTTTCCCTAAATTTCACCCAAATTAGAAAAACTTTCTGCCTTGCAGTTTTGTGTAACATATGCTGAGTTTCAATGAATCTGCTAAAAAATCTGTTAAAAAAGCATTTTGGAAATGACATATGAAATGAAAATATTGCAAGGCATGTGCTCTGCTGAGGAATAGGCTTAGCTGAAGTCATGGGAAAATAACCAGGTGTTACAAAGAGACGGACTTACACAGAAACTGAACAAGTAATGACTGGAGAGATACTGTGGTGCAGTCAAGAGCTTTTAACAGCAAGGTGAGACACTGTTAGTATTACTTGTACAGAAGTTTGAATAGTCTCTGCAGCAGTTGTTGTACTGGGAGCACAGGGAGTTGCAGTGGCAGGGGTTCTGAGAGTTGTACTTTTCACCACACCTGCCATTACAAGACGTGGGTCCAACTGCAGCTAAAGGAAAGTAATGGAAAAATACAGTTCCTACATTTTACATCTAATTTGTATATAGACAGCAACTTTACTGCTACCTCCTTATCCTTTGAAACACTGGTGGCTTTTCAAACATTTTAATATTAGTTGATAATTGAGTTCCTTTTTAATTTAATCTAAGTTGTTTAAAATCAATACACAGGGACCAGGACTATTTAAAGTGTTTCAAACTTGCAGCCATTAGTATAAAAAAGGTGACCACCGAATTACATATTTGTACTGTAAAAACAAGTTACAATATTTAATTTAATTTAATCTTATTGAATTTATTTTAATTTTATTTCATCTCTTTTTATTTTTTGTCCTGTATATTCCACAGCTTTGAAATGCACATGAACCACCTCACTATATTTGGTGACAGTTAGAAAGAAAGAAAAGATAAGAAAGTGTACATTTTTATACTGTACTAATTTAAAGTAAGAAATCTACTAATTGAACTGAGTATCTTGAGCTTGACTGTTAAACTTGATATAACTGAGTCAAAGAAACAAGTAAACCAGGCAGAGTTAAGTTTTTAAGTCAGCAAATAACCTTTGACAGTGATTAGAAATCTGGTGAACCAGATTTGTTCTGTGAGAAAATTGAGAAATATATGTGCCCAAAACTGCACAGCTAGATTCAGTTAATTACAGGGTATATTATAAGACAGGAAAATATATTTTATATAGTTAGTTGGGTTGCTTTGATTGTTCAAATGCAGAGTAATAAATTGAGCTTCCCCTATGTGACACTTTGCAGGTGTCAAAAATCATCTCACAAATGGACTCAAATGATTAACTGACAATGAGATAATGTTGAGTGGGAAAGCTTCAAGAAGCAGGAGAAGCATTGTTATTTTACCATTACAGAGGGCTGAATAGTCGCTGCAGCAGTTGTTGTACTGGGAACACAGGGAGTTGCAATGGCAGGGGTTCTGAGAATTGTAATTTTCACCACACCTGCCATTACAAGACGTGGCTGCCTCTGGGGAAAGAGGAAAGATTTGTATAGGAATTAACTTTTTTTTTAAAAAATTTTTAAATTTTTTTTACAAAAAAATAATGTTATATTTTAGCAGATTTTACCTGGTTTTGCTACTTACCTTTGCATAGTGTATAATAATCAGAGCAGCAGTCGTTGTACCTCTCACAGGCTGTGTTGCACTGACAGGAGTAGCTACTGTCTATTCCATACCCACACCGACTCTGACATGAGTTCAGGGTGTCTGAAATCACATCAGAAACATTTACATCATTGAGTGCATCAGCACACTCACATGCTACCTGTTGAAGATGGTCATTATAGAGTTGTGCTTTGATTATTGAAAAAAGAAAAGTGTCTTACTGCTGTGTCCCTGGTGGAACAGGGTGATGCAAAGGAGAAGTATAGCAGCAACCTTCATCTTGGATCAGCAGCCACCTAAAACAAGGTGACTCAGTGGTTACCACATCCATCTTTTTATAGCAGTTTTATCTCAGCCAGTCCAGAGGGAACCCCATGAACCCAACCCAATCACAATCATATCAATCTGGATATGATTCTGGTATCTGAAGTCTGAAAGTTTTTTTCTGATAAGCCTTTTTAACTTATACTTTGCATGCATGGCATTGTGTAGTTGTGTGGATTGGTACTGTATGCTAAAACAAAAGAAAAAATTTAAGACAACACTGTTGAACATCTGAACATGTTAACATATGTAAAATTTACATATTGTTCTCCTGTGTGAAAGTGCACACCTGGCTGTTATGCAGCAACATACAATCTGATCAAGTTATCAGTTTTAATAATGATGGTAGATGGATTTCAAAAACATTTTGGTTAAAATAATTATTTAAGTTGTTGATCAAACATCTTATGGTAGTATGTTCAGCATGAAATAGAGTTAAATCAATATCTGTCATGAGCCTTTTTCTATTTTTATCAAATGAATTTGATCAGATGTTTCACTTCTCAGGGTCCATCCAACATGAAAACATGGAGTTGTTAGTGCAGCGTCCCTGATCACGTTGAAGTTACCTGCTCCTTTGGTGTGTAAACACCACGAAGCAAACATATTCCTCTCACAAAGTTTCAGATCAAGGGAACATTTAGTAATGTTGACATAATGAAACATTTTCACAAATGTCCACAAATTAAACTTACCATTTTGTATGGGCAGAAAACATTGTATTTGTCTTGAATCTTACTACAGATTCAAGTTTGAAAAACACATTTTACATGTTAATTAATATTATAGTTTTTATTTTTAACATCACGAGCTATATTATTAGTAGTTCTACTGTCACCATGTTTGTTTATTCTCTTCTAGAAACTAATTAATTTAATAACTTCTTCTTCTTCTATCATTATTATTGCCGTTATACTAATATTTATATATTATTTAAATGTATATAATATTGTTTTCAATTAATTCTTTCAGAATGGGTGGAAAAGCAAGCTAAGGAAACCGCATCTCATTTAGAAGATGCAAACTTGTAAAGTTCCATTTAAATTAAAATCCATTGGCTATAACAACTCTGAAAGGTTAAATAACTTTAATGGAAAGCTTTGTATGACTTATTTAAGCTCCCCCAGCATAACTGCATGACTTAGGAGAGTATGACATGTAATTGTCCTTGTTTACCAGTGGTAAGTCATTTTGAATGTGATTGTATTTGGATCTAACGTTGTAAAGCACTGAAGCATAATCACTGTGTTAAGGTACAAAGTGCTGTCATCCTAACACGAAAAATATATGTGTATTTATTGGCTTGGTCTTAAACTTCTTTTAATTGAATATTGTATCAAACATTTCTATTTGATTAAAAAAACAGATATGTAACTAATTCTGATCATAATCAAGATTTATTAATATCAAAGCCTCTGAGGATCTTTCTTTCTTTTGAGGTTTTTCCCAATCAGAATCACACTGCAGAGAGTGAGCTCGTTTAGGAATACCTATGTCTTCTGCAGATCAGGAGCAGCCGCATGGTGAACTCAGCTGTCCTCCAGTCCTGTAGATGGCGCCAACTAAAAGTGCTTGTCTGTAACTCAAAGGTTTTTGTCCTTGTTGGGCTTCCTTCCTTACACAGCGTGGATTTCAATGACATTTTTTAGCTTTTATAAGGCAACTCTGTTTTCCGGCTTCAATCATGTCGTTAGCTTTTTTATTTAGAGCTGTTACAAGAGAAGCCGGGAAGGTGAGCAGATTCAACTTCATTTCTCTTGTAACTTGAACTATGCTTAAAGAGCTGTAGTTTTTAATAGCAAACTGTTGGCTCCCTGACTTTCCATGGGTCAGCTTCAGTGGATTATTTTTACCATTACTAGTTTTTATTTCTCTGTAACTGTTAAAAAGGCTGAAGATGTGATAGTAATATTTGCGTGTTTATCCTCTGTTTGGTTCAGGTCAGCATCAGCCAGCCTGTGCAGTGTTTCCACTCAGGATGTCAGCTGCTGGCTGCCGATAAAGCCCTCCTGATGAAGTTAAGGAAAAACACCGGCTACACCTTCATTAAATGCAAGGAAGCTCTGGAGAAGTTTGAGAATGATATAGCACAGGTGTGACTGCCTGTTTTCCTGTTATTTTCTAACACTGACTGGTGAAGGAACAATGTGTGACAGTGCTGTTGATGCTGATCTCTCAGGCTGAAAGCTGGTTGCATGAACAGGCCCAGAAGGAAGGCTGGAGCAAAGCCAGCAAGCTGGAGGGTCGGAAAGCCAAAGAGGGTCTGATCGGCCTGTTTGTGGGGAACCAAGCTGCAGCGATGGTGGAGGTAAGGACTGCAGGGATCTATCAGCGGGTTTTATCTCCTGCTTGTTGGATTTTATGCTATATTTCATGTTTTCTTACAGGTGAACTGTGAGACTGACTTTGTTGCCCGTAATGAGAAATTCCAGCAGCTGGTGAAGGATGTGACTTTAGCCACACTGGCGCACCATCAGAATAAAAATCAAAACCTGACAGGATATGTAAAGGTAAGGATCAGCTATTAAACAACAATTAAGCATGTATTTTTTTCACTTGTACACATGTGTAGTACCAGTCTATAGCGATGTGGGGAAACTGTTATGTTCTCTGGTAACTATTTATTATTTAATGGAAATGTTTTTGTGCGGATGACAGCCTGTTTTGAATTTTTGATGGTCATCCACTACAGCATCCGGGGTATAACGATTCCACCTCACATGCACTAAGAACTGTGCTTTTTAAAAACAAGACATGAACTGAGGGACTGGAGAAGGAGTTTATAATTTAGCAAACTTTTATGACCAAGTAATGATGCAAAGGTGCCAAACCTGTACAATGTCTTGCAAAACTATTCATACTAATTTAACTTTTTTGTATGTGGTCATGTAACGACTAGAACAGTCAATGTATTTTGTTGGGGTTTGGATGGTTTAATTTTTTTTTTTTTTTTTTTTTAAACAATAAAAATCGGAGAAGAATGACACACATATCAGCTCCCGTTACTCTGATACGATTAAATAAGGCTGCATCATGAAGATCAGCTAACACAGCAGCCAGGTCAGAAATACAATTGTTAAGAGGTTTCATGTAGAAAGATGATATTCTGGTCAGATAAGACTAAAGTTCAACTTTTTTTGGCCTACATGCGTATGCCAAGGTCTGGTGAAAAACAAACACTGCTCATCACCCTGAACACACCACCACTGTCAAACTAGCAGCATCATGCTGTGGGGAGGCTTTTGTTTAACAGACAAAAGGATTCTGGTCAGAGCTGATGGGAGGACAGATGGACAAAGTTAAATGCAGGGCTGAAAGAAAACCTCTTAGAGGCTGCAAAACGCTTAAGACTGGGTTGGAGGTTCTCTTTCCAGCAAGACATTGACCCCAAACATGCAGCCAGAGCCACAGTGGAACATTCGGTTAGCTCAAGCATGTAGTCTAGTCAAAGTCCAAACTTAAATCCAATAGAGAATCTGCAGCAAAATTTGAAGACTGAAGTTCCATCCAATGTGAGCTTAAGTTAATATGTAAATGAGGATCAAGCAAATATTTCAGCCTCTATATATGCAAAGCTGCTCGAGATATGTCTCAAAGGACTTGCTGATGGTTCTGCAAAGTATTGAAAAAGGGGGGCTTGATACAAATGCACACCACACTTTTCAGGTTTTTCACTGCTGAAAAAAATCTGAAAAAGACATGGAACATGTTATTTGCACTTAACAGTTATGTGGTACTTTGTGTTGGTGTTTCACATAAATCACAGTAAAAAAGGGTTGGTTTGATGATGTGACATGAGAAAACATGAAAAAAGTTCCAGGGGTAACTTTCAGTCAAAACTGGGACATATTCAGGACCCCCCTCCTTGTTTTCTTTGTGCTATTCTTTCATAATGTAAAACTTTTTTTTTATTATTTTCAGAGTGTTCTGGCTGGTGATGAGTTGAATAAAGTCAGTGTGGGAGAGGGATCTTCATTAGCTGACCACGTGGCTCTCACAATAGGTCAGTAAACAAATGATTGCTGTTATATTTATTTTCCCGCCCGGATATGATCTCCCTGATTAAAACCAGGATGTTTTACATGAAAGAAAAGGATTGTGGTCATGACCTTCTGTGCTGGTGTTACCTTAAACTCAGCAAGTGACTGACTATGTTCCATCTGAACATTTCAATCTTTGAAACTCTAGATTTCTAAAACCATGCATCAAAGCCTCAAAAAGTACACTAAACACCACACCTAATTAGAAAACTATATTTACTGCACAACATTTCAGAACTTGGACCTTTTACAAGATTAGTGTTCAGGACTCTAACATCTGATTTTAATCTGAATAAGACATTGTTTAGGACCAATCAATGCCACTGTCTAACATTTGGGGGTCTTTGCTGTTTGTGGTAACATAGTTTTACCAATATTGCATACTTAAATGAAAATAAACTTTAAGTGTCTTATTAAGATCATAAATTAAAAAGAAAATTTAAAGATTTGTCTGTTGCGCCTTGTTTTACAGATTTCACTCCTTGTTTTTTATCTTTGAATACAGTGGCTCTTTTTGTTTGTTTGTTTGTTTTCTGTTTTTGAAGAGTCATGTTAGAAAGTCTTAATAGTCTAAGCACTTGTTGTAAACCCACAAACTAATCCAGCCCCATTTATTTATAAAGCACATTTAAAAACAGCAAATGGTTGACCAAAGCCTGTTCATGTCAAAAAATAGTAACAATGATTCTGATTTTTTTTTTTTTTTTTTTTTTTTTTTTTTTACGGAAAACTAATTTAATTTATTAAAAAATGCATTTTGAATGTGAGATAATTGTACTAAAAACACCAAAAAGACACAGATTGCTTCATTTAGCCTAAAAGATGTGGTGAAAGTAAATAAATCATGGAAATTCAAAATTCACCCAGAAATACATAACCTAGCTAAATTTTAATCCATTTGCTTTAACCCAGCTCAAGTGAAGCATAAATTTAAAAACACAAAAAAGGAATCCAGGATGGTTAAGCGTGAAACAAAGTGACTTTTTTTTTTTTTTCCAAGGGTCATGTAGGGCAAATTTTGTTTTGTAGGGTAACAGAAATTACTTTTTGAACTGTAAAGGTTGCTGACCTCTGATTTAGTCAAACAATAAAATATAGAATGCAGAGTTAAAAAGGAAAATAGAAAATGAATAAAAAAAATTTCATAAAAACTGTTCAGGGTCTTACTGTACTCGAAACACTGCAGCAAACCAAAATTAAAATGATTATCCCTCTCGGAGGGACTGAATAGTAATGAAAATGCAAACATAAGTACAACTTTCTCCACAATAATGAGGCAGAGAATATAACATCACATTTGAACATTTTATGTAGTGAAATACTTTACAGATATAACTCACCAGTGTTGTCCACTCAGGAGACTGAGATTTCACTTGATTAGATCTTCTTTCACAAATTCTCCTTCTGTGGAAATCCTCCCAATTCTCTTGCCTCAAAACTTCTACTATCATGAAGAAGCGTTGTTCTTACTCAGCTTAATAAACGCCTGACTTTTCCCTTCTGCCACACCTGTTGAACTCTTGCACTCCTCCTTAATGAAGAAGGACTGGATAAAAGCTGAATTAGTGGCTTTTCTGCCTCAACCTGACAGGCCAGATCTTTTAGTCAGTCTAGAGTCATTTCGGGCGACCTATGGAAGATGGTCCATAGGCCGCCCTAAAATAATGTAATATTATAATTCTGCAGTTAATTAACTGTAATTACAGGATAAATGCCCATGTGGTGCAAAAGTAATGTGTAATTATAACATTTTGTTTTTATTAAACAAAAATTTTTAAGGTTTTGGTTCTTTATGGATAAACGTACACTGGTTTGAACAGTGAAAGACTTGGCTCGTCTGTCTTGAATCATCCCCCAGACTGAGAGAGCTGACTGGTACCTACTTCAGACAGAAGCCTGACTATTCACAAGTACTGCACACTACCCCTGGCCATGATTTCCAACAAATACACTTATTGTTTACTTCGGTTCTGTAAAGCTTTGACCATTTTGTTCTGTGTTTTAATCTACCTTTTCTTTTTTTTTCACATCACTCAAAAAGATGAACTTCAAGGCGAAGCCCTTACAAGCAGATTTTTGTGACATATTTTAGGTTATTCAGACTCACTGAGTGCAGTTTGAGCCAACTAACTGTTTTGGGGCTGTTATTACAGTATCATAACAAGTCTTGCTCTGCAAATCCTTCAATGATGAAAGCCAAACCATTTCCAGATACAGTACTGTAAAAAAGTATTTGCCCCCTTTCAGATTTGTTTTCTTCCTTTGTCACATTTGCATCTCTCAGATTATCAATCAAATGATGATATCAGACAAACTTTTCTTGAGGAATTACAAACTGTAGTTTTTAAATTATGTCTTAATTAGGGGAGAGGGAGGGAAACATAAACCAACTTGACTTTGTTTGAGAAAAACAAAACCCCGCTAATTAAATCACAAATTGTGATTATCCATCCACACCCAGACCTGATTACTGCCAGACCTGTTGCATCAGCAAATCTTAAACTTAAAAAGATCCTGTTTGACAACTTGAAGTAGACTAAAAGATCTCAAGCAGCATCACATCATGAGCCCATCTAAAGAAATTCAAGAACAGATTATAAATTTTTTGTCTGCAGTTACCTTCCTGGTTTAGGACCTGGACAATTTACCGTATTTGATCAAACCATGAATTCTGGCTATTATCAGAAAATCATGAAGCACACTTGATTTTTTTGCAGCATTACAACCACACCAGCAATAGGGTTAGGGGACAATTGCTTTTTCAAATAAAGCTAGGTTGCAATCATCATTTGGAAACCGATGTTTGTTTGATCTGAACATTTAAGAATGACAAAATAAAATCAGAAGTAATCTGTAAGGGGGCAAATACTTTTTTACAACTCCATACTTTACCAAGTTTTCTGCTTGTGGTTTGTTCCAGCTCCCATCTCAGTAGTGGGAATTGTTAAAATTTGATTTGTACATTAGAAAATACGTTATTAGATAGAAATATTTATTGATTTCAGAAATGTCACTAATTAGACGTGTATCTTCTGTTCTTCTTAGGTCGCCTTGGTGAGAACATGTCTCTAAAGCGGGCAGTGACTGTGGGGGTCCCTGCTGAGTGGCACATAGGCTCATACGTACATGGCAACGTCAGCGGCCAGACCAAGGTGGCAATGGGCCGCTACGGTGCTCTGGTCATATTCCAGGGTGGAAATGATGAACAACGAGACACTTTAGGTCGTAAACTTGGACAGCATATAGTGGGGGAGGCGCCTTTGTCTCTGGGAAACATGGATGATCTGCCTTGTGGTGAATCTGAGACACGGCTGCTGCCTCAGACCTTTTTGGGAGACCCCAGTAGGACTGTGGCACAATTCCTCAAGGGTCAGCAGGCTCGAGTGTTGGACTTTGTCCGATTTCAGTGTGGAGAGACACCAGGGGAGCAATAAAGAGGAAATCCCATAACATTTCTTTCATGTATTTCTCATGTACAGCGAAGAAATGCAAGAGACAGAATCACAGAGTGGTATAATGAATGATGAAGTTAAAAATGTAACAATAAACTTTAAACAAATGTTCAAGTATCTGCTTTCTGAATTTATTGTTCTGAAAAATATGCTCATTTGGGTAAATGCTTTTTAAGATATGTGCAAGTGTCCTCTTTTGAGGCTGAAAAACACATCTGTGGAGGGGGATTTCTGCATTTCTTAGCTATTTGGTTTTAACAACTGCTATGAGACAATTTCCTATCAAAACATGAAGATATTTGTGTGGGTGTGGTATGATACAATCATTGCCCAGAGGTTGTAGCTGCTGTTCAAACCCACAAAATATGTCACAAATCCTGCTCTGAAAGCATTGCAGTCTGATTGGCTGATTCAGTTTGACGTACATGACGTCACTGGGGGCGTACCTACCGAACTGGTTAGCTGCTGCTGTCCGTTTAGCTCGGTGCAAATCCTCGTCAGATTAAACACCAAAAATAAGACATGGTGAGTAAAAATTTTCCTCCAGACTAATGTATTAAAGCATATCATTTTGTTAATTTGTGGTTAAATGTTGTAAAAATGTGGAATTAATCGAAAGCAGGTTAGCTAATGGTAGCCTGCTTTACTCTGGTTTTAACGTCTGTCTTGTGTTGTCTGTCTTTAAATCTGCCTCAACCAGTCTGACTTCACAGAAGACCAGATCATGGGTGAGTTCATATTTATAAATAGCTCTGTTTTTACAGGTTGCATAAAAAATATTAGTTGTATAATGTGGTGTGATGCAGCGCAGATTTGAAACAGCTTTATAAATCTTGACCCTGTAGCTCCCTACAAGCTACTGGAAGCCTGAAGGTAAATGATGATGAACCGAGTCATTTTCTAAACCTGTAAAATTCAGTATTGTTTTAAGGTTTGCCACTGCCTTACTAACAGTTTGCTGAAGAACTGTGTTTTTTTTTTTTTTTTTTTTTTTTTTTTTTTTTTTGCATGGGAGTGGAAAAGTATTTGTATTGAGAAGTGCAGTGTGCATCAGTGTGTAAACTAAGACATGAAGTCACTGTAGTTATAATCATAGAGAAAAGTATTTAATACGTATGTTGTGCATAGTTGGGTGTTCAAAATGATCATGGAGCAAATAAACAAGTTATCGTAGTGCTGTGGTTAAACAAGCCTGTGTAGATTAGCACCATTTTAAGAGCGTTTTATGATTGAAAGAGCATTACAGTAGCTTTCAGACAATACCAAGATAATGCATGTAGGTTAAAATAAATGTACTATTAAAATATTAGTTGTTGTTTTGTTTTTTGTTTTTTTTGCTTAAATTCTGTTGTAGTATATGTCCAAACCCAAAATCACAAACATTAACATAGTTTATTCTTTTATTACAATTATAATTCAGATATTGCAAAAAAGCCATTGAGCAAATATTCTGTCTTTGTCTATTTGTTAGAATAAACGCCTGTTAATTGACTTGTAATAGTCCTTTATTCTGTAATAAAGCACATTTTTTACTATTGAATATTCTATTTTTACTGTTAAAAGCATATATAGAGAACATTTAGCTGTGAAACAAAAAGCACTCTGCTTGTATTCTTTTTCAAAATAAATGTAGTTAATTTGTGAAATTAGGATTTTTTTAAAAATTCTGGAGATGTACCAGTACGTATCTCGTTTTTCCCCTTATATGCATGAAAACTAAGAACCTTTCCCAACTTCAGTCTGTAAGTTCAGTAACCAACAGCATGGGTTTTCATTCTCTTCTTGGAAGTGGGTGGAACAAACCCTGGACAGGTCACCAGTTCATTATAGTAAACAAAGACCATCTTAATGGGTTACTAATTATGTTATATAGAGTCACATTTAAGTGTATCATACATGTCTGATCACCCAATTCTCACATGATTACAGGATCAGTTGTATGACGAATTATATTTTTAAACGATTTGTTAGCATTGATGGGAAATATAGCAAGTTGAGCTGCCAACCCAAAGCTCTAGAGCAGAATAACTAGTAAAGCTTGTCCCTAAATGTGGACCTGCAGAACTACCATTAAAGAGTTACTGCTTTCTATAATAATAGATCTATTCCAGGTCACTGCCAGGATGTGAAGAAAATACTCTGCAAATGCAAGGTAGCATTATCAGGAATACTATCACATTTATTACATCTCACTGTGAATCAAAAGGGACTCCTAAAGTTGTCACTCCTTCCAAGTACTTAAAGGAAATTTACTTGAGTTCTTTTAGGAACATTTCATCTGCTTAATTGTGTGGATCTTATTTGTTTTTTAGCTCTGATATGACCTATCTGTCCAGCAGACTGTACTGCTCCTTCTATGGATATGCACTCACTGGATGTGTTAGCAACTTTAGGCAAATCATGAACTGAAGAAGTTCATTCAATAACTTATCTATCACCCTTGGACACATTTGAATGTTATGCTCTCATTTACTTGTGTCTGGTTGGTTTTTCACGAACAATTATTGAGCTTGATATGCACTGTGTAGCTGAACCGCACTTCTTCTTTCTCGCTTTTAAGAGTTTAAGGAGGCCTTCCTGTTGTTTGACCGGACGGGTGACGGGAAAATCACCTACAGCCAGTGTGGCGATGTGATGCGAGCCTTGGGACAGAACCCGGTCAATGCAGAGGTGCTCAAAGTTCTCGGAAACCCCAGAATGGAAGGTCAGCATCTCATTTCACCAGTCACATAAAGAGGAAATGTAAAAACTCAGGTGGACAATTAACTGGTGAACCCTCAGACTGTTGGTTCATGTGGATAATTTAGCTTATTTGTTCTTGACTGAAGGGTCAGTTTAGAACTTGGTAATTTCACCAGATGACTTGTGAAAATCTAGTTTGTGTTATATTTCCGGAAAATAAAAGATTCCCTCTTGCCTACTTGTTTACACCCGACAGAGATGAACCACAAGTTGCTGGATTTTGAGCAATTCCTGCCCATGTTTCATGCCGTCGCTAAGAACAAGGACCAGGGCTCTTTTGAAGATATTGTTGAAGGGCTGCGTGTCTTTGACAAGGAGGGAAACGGCACAGTGATGGGGGCAGAGCTGCGTCATGTTCTTACCACTTTAGGTAAGCCCTGCTCGATAAAAGGTTTGCTTGATGTCTCTGTACAGCTCAGTTATTTTTGTTTGGGTCAAACGCTTCCAGTATTACACAAAATACAGTGCTATGTTCTGTTTTAAAATGAGGAGAAAGCTTTCCCCTAATGTCTCTCAGAGTGAATTTTATTTTTGTGTTTTAGGTGAAAAAATGACGGAAGAAGAAGTGGAGACACTTTTAGCGGGGTATGAAGATGCCAATGGCTGCATTAATTATGAAGGTAAATCAGTACAGAGCAAGAAACGGAGAAGAGAATGCATCAAGCAAACTAAACTAAATTCCCACTAACACAAACACACACACTTTTCACTGTCCGTTTAGGATCTACTAAAGCAAATCTTACTTCAGGCTTTACATAACCCATTATCAAATTGACATATGAGTATGTTTTTACAGTTAAACTCATTTTTATTCATGTGAAAAAAATTAGGGCAGGCCTTTTTTTAAAAAAAAATTTTTCATTATAATGATCCTTTTGAGGGTTTCTTTAAGTATTTTTCAAATTATACACAACAGCAAAACCCCACCCCATAAGAAAAATCTTTAAAGAAGTGAAAAATAATCATAAATCATCTAATGGACAGTAAACAAAGTGATACATTCACAGACTTAGATGTGTATCTTGTTGCTTGTTGAATTTCACATTTATATTAATGAAACTCAAAATGTTTTCTCGCTGGTGCCAAACACTGACGGCAAGCAGACAACCAAACCCAGGCATGATCTCAGTGATGGCAAAGATAATAGAAAAGGAAAGTGAAAAAAAGAAAGTTGTTTTTTTTTTTTTTTTTTTTTTTTTTTTTTTTTTTTTTTTTTTTTTTTTTTTTGAGTACAACAGCGTTGAATGTGTTTGGCATACGTGATGGATCAAATTATAGAGCAGCAGGCAGATCCCCGAACTGAAGATTTGAAAAATATGTTCAAGAAGGACGTGATCAATAATTATTTTTAAATAAAAGTTCACAATACTTACATAGTATATTTGATGTTCATTTGAAATCAATTCAGTTGCCCAAGTGTTTAAAGCACATTTGTGGAGTATTTTTGTACATCGGTATTGTTAGTGGAGCAGAGTGTAAATGCAGTTCATCAGAGTACAGCTTTCTTATACCAACTCCTGATTCATTTCTAATTTTTTCTTAACCATCAAGCTAAAATCTGATTTATTAACAATAAAGAAAACTGAAAGCTATGTGACTGCTCAACCATATTCCTTGTCTCTGGTTGTCAGCTGTTTACTGCCAGTTTTTTTGAAAGAGGTTTGGTTACCTCTCTTTTCCCTTGTTGATTTTCTATCTGAAACAAAGTCTTTCCATTTTATGTCTTTTAAGTACTTTTTTGGTGTGTTGGCAGGAAAAGGCTTTCATCTCCACTGAGTGAAAGTGCTCGACGTGTGCTTCTGTGCTTATCTGCTGTGCTAATGCTAAGTTTCTTCCTTTCTCTTTGCAGAACTCGTCAGGATGGTGATGAGTGGTTAAGGACTTCAAACAGCTCCATCTTTAAATTTATTCCTGAATATTTTCTGTGCTGTTAGTCTTGTCTTGCCCCTCTGTTCATGTCATTCTACCTCCGAAAATGTTTTGTTACTGTTGAACTTTTTTTTATGTGCCTTTTCTGTCAAATGTGAAAACTCTTCTCATCTTATATTCCTAACTACTGCGAATGTTTGCAGGTACAATCAGTGGGACAACTCCTCTTAGGGTTACCTTTGTCATCTCTGGCAATCAGCCTTTGTCTAGCTCTTTTCTTTTTGACCAATAATGTGATAATGTGACCTGTTAACATTAAGAAATATTCAATAAAATGGTTTACAACATTTTATTTATCCTCCAAGTCTGTTCATACATATTTTGTAAATCAAATTAAAAGTAGATTAAAGTTGGGGGAAATGGAATCTGTGGATGAAATGTTGGGTAGATATTGGGTTGTGATTTCTTTAAAATTGCCATTCTTCTACTGTGGAGGTGTTTAAATTAGCTTTGCTCCAATGGATGCTGGTTCATTGTAAGGTCATACTGCAATAAAGTAATTGTTAATGTGCCAAATACAAAACCAAAATATAAATACAGGGCTGTTTTGATCAGCCTGCTCTGTCAGAGAAAAAAAATACATATCCATGTAAATATATGCCATAAATACATGTAGATAAATATAATCATACTTACTCAGGATGAGGAGTTGCTGCAATTTAAATAACTCACACTTTCCAAAGAAAACTTTTTAAACTAGCATTAATTCATAAATTGAATTTGACAATATTGTGATTTTCATTAAATTGTAATCTATGAAATTATATCTTGATCTGACAAAGTTAATACATTTTGCTGAACTGTATAAAACTATGATATAATTTAGATTGATTTGGATTCCACATTAAATCGAGGCACAGATGTGGATGTATTGTAAGGCAACACCTCAAACACACTGCCTTCTTGTGTGACAAAATGAAAACATCCAAAGAATTTAGCCAATATATCAGGAAAAGAATTGTGGACCTCCACAAGTTTGGTTCATTACTGGGTTCATTGTTGTGGGTTCATCCTAGGAAATAAAATGTTTTTGTGTGAAACATGTAAACCGACTGCAGAACAAAAGCAAAAGACCTTGTGGGGATGTTTGCTAAGGCACAGTGAAACGAGTCCTGTACCAGCATGGAATAAAAGGTCACTCAACAACCAAGAAATCATTACTCTAAAAGCAACATTAAAGGCCAGATTATAATTTACAAATGCACACAAGGATAAAGTCGTTAATTTTTTTTGAAAAATGTCATGTCTGATGAAACTAAAAGTCAAATGTTTGCCCATAATGGCCACTGTTGTATTTGGAGGAAAAAGCTGAAGCTTGCAAGCCTGAGAATATCATCACAACTGTGAAGTGTGGCAGCATGATATGTGGATATTCTGCTGCAGGAGGGACTGGTGCAGTCACAAAATTAATGAGGAAAGAGCATTATGTGGAAATATTGAAGTAAAATCTGAATACATCTGCCAGGAAGTTAAAGTTTGGGGATAGATGGGTCATCCAAATGGACTGTATGTATTTGGATATGAATGAAACCTGCTTGTCTTGTAAGTTAGCTTAAGATGAACTGGAGAAGTATAAAAATGAACAAAATCAACAAATCATAGTTTCAAATATTGTGGTTATATATGAGTATTAGCATTAAACAAAAAAAACACTCCACACAGTGACTCCTCTTCACATCTTTATTTTTTCCTCAAACATTTTGTAATTAAACCAGTTCTGATGTTTTTTAATAAACTGTCAGCACTAATGTGATGATTTACAGAGGAAAAACTCATGTCTACTGTATAATACTGCACTTGCTGCTACCTTCAGCAAAGTGAAAAACATACAGAAACTGAGCTGACACTTATTTCATATCACAAAATTCACACAATGTAGTAATAACACAGATAAAAGATGTCCATTTATGCTCACGGCGGAGGTGAGGACTGCAATACTGGCTAGATGGACATTAACTGCAAACGTTCACCATCTGACTGGATTATATATCATGACACTGATGTGACGTGTTGTGTGTGTGTGGAGCAAAATGTTCTGTTTTTTTGTTTTTTTTTTTTAATTTTCCAAACTTGGTGATCACACGACTGATGGCACTTAATGAAAAAACTGAATGCTAATGTTGTTTACAAGTCTTAATGGCAGGGGCACACATGATCACAGTCACGTCTCAGACAGACCTGGCAAAAACAGTCCAGATCTCACACAAAGATGGCAAAGGTAGATATAGACTACAAAGATAATAATATACAGTTACAATGTTGACATATCAAAGGAAAAATATGGACAAATTACATGTAAAAAATATAAAAATCGACAGGATATAAAGTGAGAACACTTGTGGATTTTAAGGACACAATTCTCTGTTAGACATTTTAAGGTGTCCCCTCGTTTTTTGACAGCATTGGAGTCTCTTCCAATTTTTTATTATGAAAAAACAAAAGTTGTCAAGAAAAAAAAAAAAAAAATCCCATATGCTTCCCAAGCAACCATCATAAAAGAAAACATTTTGGTTTACATAACACAGCATCTAATACTGCTTTATATGTGGTTGCTAACAGTGAACATAACTACAGCTATGACTGGATGCTTAGAGTTCACACACACTGAAAGATTTTACTCTAAGTCCTGCTGGCATGATGGGAAATTAAATGAGATAAAGTCTTTTCAGGACTTCAGGCTGTACTTTAAGTTTCCACAGCATCATAACTGGATACAAAAAGGTGTGTTTGTAACAGACAATCCAGTTTACAGTACCTTTTCGTTAACTGCATCCAAGCTTAGATCAGCTAGTTTAGCCATTTAAATCTCTTCCTTCATTACAGACTTTTAGTCATGTAACCCTCAGGTTCAACCCTGTAGACACGACTTATCCACGTAACGTAAACACAAGTGGATCTAAAGAACCATGATTAAGTTTAAAACTTCCTGTTGGTTGAAGTATTTAAAACCACAAAACAAAGATATAAGTGCTAGAGTTCAATACGACGGATGCTTCAAGTCTTTCAGTGAGACTTTCAAGGAGAAAAGTGCTTTTCCTTACATACATGTATGTTTTAAAACGTACCTAAAGTACAAGGAGACGGGGCAACAGGATGAACTGTGAGACTTCATGAAACAAACAAATGAAACCAAGTCCAAAACAAAGACAAAACAACATGAAGCTTTTGTTCTTCTCTGCTCTGACATGTTAGCAAGACTATCTAAGTTTTAAAAGATGTTTACCTTGAACTTGACTTGCTGCTGTTTGGTCACCAACAAAGGATTAAAATCAGTTTTCCCTTAAGAGTCAGTTGTATTCTAAAATCACTTGTTTTTAAACTAAGAGGTGGATTCATTTACATTATGATCTTCATGTCAATTGCCTTGTAGAAAATCAAAAACTAAAACATGTAAAATGTCTTCTCATCCATCTGTTGATGACTTCTTCATTTCGGATGATACAGGCAGGCTTCAAAATGGTCAGTCATTTGGATTCGCAGGCAATTTCTTTATGCTTTTCTCACTGTGGTGCAGGAACAGGAGCTGACGGGTGGAGTGACTCACCTTGGTGAGGAGTGCTGGGCTCTGTGGGAGGAAGAGGAGGGAAAATGTTACAGCTGGTTATTTAAAAGGTGGACTCTTTCCATTTTTACAAAAGTTACCCTACAAGATGTTTGTTTATTGAGATGGATATCACTCAGTCACTGCTAGCTAGAGACACTATATTCAGTCAGTGAAATGTTGAGTCACAGCTTACAGGACAGGAGACAAAAGCAAGCTGCAGGGAGAATGACAGAAATAATGACATCATGGTAGACGGAGCCAATTATAACCATCTTTTTTGGCCTAAAATGCTTCAGCTTATACAAGATCAACAGCAAAGATGAAAGGCAATTTAATTCATGAGATATTTCTTATGCAATAAAAAATGTACAGATGTGCCATTCATTTAGTTACGCATCTTTATCAGGGGTGCTAAAAAATGTAGTCGGCATGACAGAACACTGTTGTTTTGAGTAATAGTAAATGTGATAAATGTGATTTTAACTTTTAACTCACCGTGATGTACGGGTGTAGTGCTGGAACTGGGGTGGGAGGGTGGAGGCTGGCCTGGGGGGCAGGGAGAAGACGTGTGAGTGCCTGCTGGAGGTTGGGACTCGGGAGGCGGGGCAGAAGAAGCTGGTGGAGCAGGACTGGGGGCCGCCTGTGGAGCTGGTGTGCTGGGAGCTGGCTGGCTTGCACTCGGGCCTTGGGGTGGTGGGGCTGAGGTGGCCTGGTTGGAGTGGGGGCCGCCGGCCTGGCTGTGCTGCTGGTGCTGGATCTGCTGAAAGTGCTGCTGGCGAGCCCTCATCTCAGCGTATTTCAGCTGCTCCATGTGGAAGGACTGTCGGTCAGCCAGCAGCTGCTGTCGCTGGTACTCAAGCTGAAAACACAAACCGATCGTAGATGATTTGATGAAACAATATTCACATCATAAATACTGCAGTAAGGTTGTGTGCTGATTTATAAGACTACATATCTCAGGTTCCCTCACTCACAGCCTCCCTCTCTCTGTCCATGATAGTTTCCAGTTCTTCAAAGTGTCGCAGTTTAATCTCAAGCTTCTTCATCTGGGTCTCCACTAGCAGAGCCACCAAAGACTTGATTTTCCTCTCTTCCACTGCAGCTAAATGCTGTGAACACAGAGAGGGCAATCTGTCTTTACAGGAGGTAAAAAAAAAAAAAAAAAAAAAAAAAAAAAAAAAAAAAATAAGGACACATGTCTTGAGGAGACAGCAGTGATAAATTAAGCTTCACCTTGGCTTTGACAGCAGCAGCCGCTAAAGCGGAGGCAGCAGCAGTTGCCAGGTTTCCCTCTCCCACATCACGCTCAACTTTAGCCTTCCTTTCTCCTTCGATCTCCCCTTCTCTTTGTCCCTCCTCTGTTCCCTCTTTTGCATCCTTCTCCTTCTCGCCATCACCTGAGAGCAGAGAAAATATAACGTTTTAGCTTTGAGCAGGCCTTTATTCGTCTGACATCTCACAAGTGAAACCTTGCATACCCATCTCAGGCTCCGTTTTATCTCCCTCCCTCTCGCCTTCAGCTTCTCTTCCTCTTTCTTCTTCTTTCTTCCCATTCTCCACCTGCTTCTCTTCCTCCTCCATCGCTCCATCTTTACTTTCCTGCGTAGTAAAACAACAGTAAAGTTAACTCCACTGCAGCTCACAAGAAGATGACCAAAATGACACATTTAGATTTTACATGTAATTTTTTAAGTGAATAAGCCAATACCTTGGCATCTCTTTTCTCCTCACTCGACTGACTTTCACTCTTACTTTCATCACTGCTTTCATCTGTAGAGAAGTCAGAGTTGTTTATTCATCATAGTCGTTACAGGTCTTTTTGTTTCAGCTTCTTGTGTTTTATCCTACCAGGCCTGTCTCCCTCCTCCAGGCCAGTGCCTGCGATGCCACTTCCCTCCAGGCCGTACAGGGGATCCTGTCGGCCGCTGACTCTCGCTGCTTCCTCCACCCGCCGCACGTGAGCCTCGACAAGCGCTGCAGGGACCTCCTCTTTCATCCGGGAAAACTCCTCTAATA
Source organism: Anableps anableps (assembly GCA_014839685.1). NCBI lineage: Eukaryota > Metazoa > Chordata > Actinopteri > Cyprinodontiformes > Anablepidae > Anableps > Anableps anableps. Next base: position 22,360,484 of record CM026069.1, read on the forward strand.
AGGACAGACACCTTGCTGTTATCTGGACTTTAGGTTGTTTACTTCAAATCAGACATTTTTGAAACACGTAGGACAATTTACTTGTGTGCCTCATATTTGTATCTATTCAACTGAGGGTATTGTAGTGACCTCTAACATTTGCACATTTTACAAGGTGCTTTAAACATGGCAGATAAGAATTTTATACATACAATAAATTACAGCTGCTCCTGTTATGGTTACAACTTCTGAAGGGGACAATGATATGCCTGACAAGTATTGCTACAATGGTCTGTTGGAGAAATTAAAAAAGAAAAAAAAGTGTTTTTGTTTTTTTTTAATGCTAAACATTTTCTACCGTGAGGTTTGGACGGTCCCTCTGCTCAGACAAATATACTAAACCACATCAGATTAGGTCACCCCACTAATCTCCCCTGATAAAAAAGTCTTATGTTGATATTTTTTTAAGGCATAATAACTTAAGAAAGGAGATAAATAGCATTAATTAGAATATATTTTTGTGTTTTATGTATTTGTTTATGTCAATCTTTGACCTTTATGTTGTGAGTCTGATATCTATCACGTAATTTGTATTTCAGCCCTGCTTCCTGTCTGGGTTTTTATTTTGGTGTGACACCCTAAGAGCATCACTGGCCCCCATTCAGCCCTCTTTAAAAAACTTCCTGGATTCACCCCTGCTCAGCAGGCATTTAACATAAACATTAATATGCAAGCATTGACACCTTAAATATTTTGAATTTGATGCACTAAATTAAAACTCACTTGAGGGTTAAAAACAGAGGGTCTGATGCACATTAATAGATATCGTTGTTAATTCAAACTCTTTCTGCTGCTACAAAAAAATCTCCTCATAGCTGAAGTCCATGAACCTGCTACTCGGCGCGCCACCGCAGTGCGCACAGTACTGAGTGTTTTAATGTGATCGGGACCAGTTTGCTTTCCCCTTTTGTGGCACCAGAACGTGCTGCACAGAGATCTGAAATATGTTCGCTAGTATTTTATTATGTGCGCATCAGCAGCTTGTTCTGCTTCCACCTTTGCGCCAGAATCCACTAAGCTTGGATGAGATGCAGGCAATGAGTGCCGTCATGTTAAGTCATGCAGCCGATAGAAAAACAGACATGTTGAGGAAAGCTGTACCAAAAAGATTTACATCCAAAACAATTCCGCTCTCATCTGTCACCTAAAGTCTCCAGTCTAAGACCAACACAACTCCTGGAGACTTTGGTCACAATGTTATCAGATACATGCAACATTAGTACATTAATTAACCAGTTTTTTTTTGTTTGTTTGTTTTTTTATTGCAATTGGGACATATTTGTTGCACTGTACAGCGCTGCGGTTTTCAATATTTTTTTTAAATTTAAATATATTTTCAAGGTTAGAGGAGAACCACATCTGTCAACATGTCAGACGATTTTAAGATTTTCGTTGGACAATATTAATTTACGTCAGTAATGTCCGACATGTTTTCGCAAACACTGCTACATGAACACGTGCGCAGCAGCTAAAGCCTCGTGGTTAAACACGTTATACTTTCTAAAGGGGACATATTATGCAAAATCCACTTTTTTAACCCTTAATTACATTATGTTGCGTAGTTAGAGTCTAGCAGTGCGGAAAAGTTGAATTTAGTCTCTCCCACTGCTATGTAGATATCTTTATATTCTGTTTGATCATATTTTTCAATCTGATCAGTTTTCTCTATTCCCTGTTACGTTTTGTGAACTATTATGTCACAGCACTTGCTGCGGAACTGCTAGACAAGGTCATGGACTTCTGACTAACCAATTTTGCGAATCCGCCATTTTTATTTCTCGCAGTGATTTTCTAGTCCAACTCCAAGGATGCCGAAGCTACAAGTGGATAAATCAAAATGTTCGGCTGCTGGGTGTATTAACCCACACGATTCATTCCACCGTCCCCCAACATCAGAACCTTCTCGAAGTTCCTGGTTAAATGTTATTTTTCTTGGAAATGTGGCCACATCAGCGGAGAGGGTCATCTTTATTTGTGCGAAGGACAAGTGCTTCGGCAACCTCCGCCATTATCAAGAAGGATTTGCCGAAGGTTTGATTGAGGGGTCAGTTCTTTCTGTCCATGGAAACGAAGGACACAGAAAAGCAGTGATCTGCAAATAACGCTAAAATAATAGCAAACTTTATTTTAGAGGATATACCGTTTTGAATAGTATTACTGGCACTGTTTTTGCCATTTCTTTCTTGGGGAGCACATGATCCAAATGCATTCAGTGACATTTTTGGCGCTATGGTCAACTAACTCGTTAACCATCCTGAGGCCTTGCTTACAAGACGTGTTTATTCATATAGTGGTAGCATTTTCTGGATCACTGGGAATAAACAGTTTTTGCTCTGCTAGATAATCGTGTCTCTGTTATCAGACAACAAAAATGGCTGAAGGTGGAGGAGTGGGACGCTCAGTGACCTAGAAGGGTTGGGGTTTGAAGTGCCCTATTGGCATTTAAACCAGTTGCTCTCAGATGCCACTCAGAGCAGGCGTAAAAGAGGGGCCTTTGGAGCTACAATACCAAGGAATTCAGACCAAACAATTGCATTTTCACTTTTTACAGACCTCCCATCAGTATAAATAATGATAATTGTTTAAACCTCCTGATTTAGAAATGCACTAAAACCCTACGTCCATATTCACAAAGTATCACAATGATGGCGATTGCCAAAAGGACACAACAAAATATTTAGTTGAGCTCATAGCTTTAAACAATTTGATCTCTTTCTTGATTTCTGTTCATCATGACATTTTTAAAAGAAGCCCCTTCTCACCGAGAGCAGATTTGGCTGCAGCTGAGGCCACACGTGGGTCAACTACAGAAGCCAGGAAGGCCACAGTGCTCATGACGGGGTTTCCTGCTTGGCTGAAAGGAACGGGCTGGTAGGCCAGGGGGCCCAGCGTAGAGGAGCTGTCCTCCAAGTATGGGTCTTCGATTGGCAACCGCAGGAAGTGCAGGATGCACTCATCTTGTGTACGGCTGCCCACATGTTCAGACACCTTGTTCCAGTCATCCTTATACATCTCCAGCCCCTGAGAGACATAGGATACTAATTCAGCCATTGCTGTCTCCACAGAGGAATCATTATGACTAGCGTGTCAGCAAAATGTAAATACCTCAAGTAGTAATAGTGTTTCCTGCTCTGTCCACTCTCTCATAGAACTTGCTCCACTCTTGCTCTGCACACAAAAATACTTTATTTGAGTGCAAGTCATACAAAAAGGGTTAACAAAGTAAGTCATGCATCAGTAACTGGCCACCACCCATGAATTTACCTTTGCAGATCCAGTCTTCTTGCTGTACATATCGGTCCGCAGCCCAAAGTTTTGCAGATCTGTGGGCTTATCCTTCACTTTATCTGGGAATGATATCATCGGCTGGGTAGCGGGGGTCTGAGGGGGTTACAGTGAAAGAAGCAAGAATGTAAAATAATAGCCACCGATTTCGGTTTGCATGTTTACATGTGAGTATTTATAAACCTGGGATGCCTTGGGCTGCAGAGGCACCAAACTTGAAGGAGTATCTGCAAGGACGTGGAAGTGAGAGGTCGGCGGAGGTCCCATGGGCGTGGGCCGACTCTCTGAGTCCACCTGGTAGTTGATTAGTCCCCACTGCTCTAGAAAAGCATGAACTCTGCAAAATAGTAAACACATGGCGTTTTTCCTCTGGTCAAAAGTTTGAGCAAAGCTTTAGTGATGTCTAAAGATCAACCTCCACTCTACCTCATGATGGCACACACGTCTCCTGCCAGGTTTCTGCGGCAGGCAGTGGAGGTCAGGTACTCCTGAGGGTTCAGTCGATAGGTATCGATCATGAAGTTCCTGTATGCTAGATAACTGAAAGGATGAAAGAAGACAACTGAGATAATAGTACTGCATTAAAACAGGATCTAACAGTAATTTCCAAACACCTGATTAATCACTCTGTGTCGAGTACCAATCAAATGCTTACATCTCAGGGGTTTTAGATTTGTTCTTCCCATTGAAAAACTCAGGCAGGGCTCTCCGCTCAATGGCATGAACACTGCAAGTGAAATCAGCACAGGGTCAATGTGACGTTTTAGCTATAACCAGAGGTGATTTCTTTTCTGATCTTTGTTGAATGAATAGAAGGAAGTAAAACATGTCTCTCAGACAAAAACCTCAACACTGAATCACAGTATTTAATAAATTCCTATTAATCTTACTTGTTCCTTTCCATTAATCAAGGCTGCAGAGGCATAGATGTGTTACTGAAACATTATAATAAAACTACTGGGAATTAATTAAAGAGAGAATGTTTTATTTCAATCGGCCACTTCTTTGTATGACTCTGATGCTGTAAAATATTCAAAAAAAATGCATCAAACCACTGTAATGCTTTATATTTTAGATCGGGAAAAAAAAAAAGTTTTCAAGACATTTCAAATTAAACAACTGCACAAATAGGGAAACAAGCTAAATGAGTTACCTGTTGTAGTCGAACCAGGCAGCGTAGCTCGGTATGATGATGTGGTGGGTTTGTTCAGTCACGTTGTCTTCATGAAGATCTGAGCTCTTCACTGGTTCACCCTTCACACTGGGAGAGCCCTCCTCCTCTTCCTGTTAAAAAGACACATTTAATAATAATAATAACAATAAAATAAATAATAAAGATACAAAAATCAGATAAATAATAATAGTGGACAAAGTGAACTAAAATAAAATGTAATTAAATTTAAAAAACACACTTTTCAGTTTACATAAAGTTAACTCCTTTTCTTGCTCAATTTTGTTTATTATGATTTTGTTACATATTTTATTTTAAACTAAACCTGTTAGATTAACAGTACCTTTCCTGTTGTCTCCATGGACTCATCTTCTTGTTCATCTGTTTAAATCACATAAAAGACGAAATGGCAATATATTAATAAATATTTTCGCAAGCACGTTACAAAGCTATGCCAATAACTTTATAGTGACCTTTAGAAAGTTTACAATTTTTAAAGATAAATAATGTTTATATGTTTCATCATCCATACCCATATCAGTTCCACCCTTAACTGGGGTTGATTCAGAGTCCTTCTTGGTGTTATCTACAGGCAGACAACAAGAAATTAATTCACTGAAACGTCAGACAGTAGAGAAGATGACAAAGTTATAAAGCAGTTTTCTAACAATCTTAATGCTTTGGTATAAATATATTTAAATTTTAATTTATATATATTTGTATACTTGTCTTTGCTGTGTTTCCTTCTTCAGATGCGGGAACAGGTGAGGCTTCATCCAGGTCCTTGGACAGCTCCTCCTGTTCCTCCTCCCTCTGGCCTCGTTTAGACTTGGTGTACGGGGTTGTTGGCCTGGCGACACACACAACAACTCCTGTTAATCACCAAGTGTACCTCCACAGTGAGTCTACGTGAATGGAAAGGGTTTTTGGTGATTGATATTGACTTTTTGAGCCATTTTCTGAAATTTTATAGATCTTTACTCATAAATTTATCTCAAATGTATAGGTGTGAGTGGCGGCAGAGCCTAAAAAAATACTTTTAAGCCTTAATGCCAACTTAGAAAATAAAATCGCTATGGAACATAAACACAGTATGTATGATTCCTTTCCACTGTTGCCATGTGCTTGCTCAGGAGGAGGGATTTCAGCAAAGTTAACAAATTGATCAGTCAGGGCTTCCTTAGATATCTGGAGCATTTTTACAACTAGAATTAAAAACTAACTTTAACTGCATTTTATTATAAATAGACACCAACTTGAATGTGTGTAGCTGAATTACGATCTGTCTATATGATTGGATAGCACTGGATTGGTGCTGGACATAAACTGATCTGTTTATTTACAGAACAATGAGTTTAAGATGAACTGAAATTGAATTGAACAGATGGACAGATGGATGAATGTGACTTGTAGGTTTGTTAAACGAATCAAACTTAGGGACACGTCTGAACCCATACCCTTTTTTGGTATTTTTTTTCTTGCTCTCTTGAGGCGGAGGGGTTGGTGAAGGTGATGGTGATCGCTTTCTTTTCTTAGCACTGCCAGCTTTCTTGTCCCTTCGCTCATCTGGTGTGGTCACCTCATCCGTCAGCGTCTTGGCAGAGATCCTCTTCCTCTTAGGACAGCCCTCTCCCACCTCATAGTCCTCCTCATTCATCCACTCATTATACTGGTCGAGATCTAAAATCCACTTTGCATGAACCTGTCAAAAACAGTATTTAAACATTTTCAGTGAGCAGGTAAAAGTATGATGGAAATACTATTGCATATTGCTTTGAGTTCTAAGAACCAAAACAGACACATAGTGCCTTGCAAACATATTCATACCCAATGAACTTCTTCTTTTATATTTTGTGCAGTTTTAACCATAAATCTATTTTATTGGGATTTCTTGTGAGAGAGCAACACTAAGTGGTGTATAACTGTGAAGCAGTAGGAAAACGATAGCTGGTTTTAAATTTTGGGTTTTTTTTGTTGTTGTATCAATCTCCCAGACCACTCAGGTCTTCTGGTTCTGGTCTGCTCTGCATCCCCAGAACCAGAACCAAACACGGAGAAGCAGCTTTCAGTTTTTATGCTCCACTAATCTGGAACAAACTCCCGGAAAACTGCAAAACTGCTGAAACACTGAGTTCCTTTAAATCAAGACTAAAAACCCACCTGTTTAGAGCTGCCTTTGATTAACAATAACTGGAACATTAATCAATATATTTGATGATGATTATTCTTGATTTTGATGATGGCATTTGACAAAGGGTAATGTTTATTGCTTGTTTCATAATTAGTTACTGTATTATGTTTTTATGGTTTAAAACACTTTGAACTGCCATACAGCTAAAATGTGCTAAACAAAAATACTTGACTTGACCAATAAACTTTTAAAATTGTGGCTTGCATTTAATTGCAATAAAATTCAGTGCAACCTACTGCATTCAAAACTAACTTGTTCAGAAAATAACATTCAAGTGTGGGTAATTTAATTTCAGAATAAATCCAGTTGTGCTCTAAAGGTCTCAGAGGTTTGTTAGAGAACATTAGTGAACAAACAGCATCATGAAGACCAAGAAACACAGCAGGTCAGACATAAAGTTGTGGAGAAGTTTAAGGTTGGGTTAGTTTATAAAATAATATAAAAGTTTCCAAATTTTCAGAGCAGTGATTATTCATATGAGAAGGGGTCTATGCACACCGATGCACACATTCACACGCTGCTGGTGGCAAGCTACTACGTGTAGCAACAGCTGCCCTGGGGCAGACTGACTGAGGCGAGGCTGCCATGCATCTGAGCCACCGGGCCCTCTGACCACCGCCAGCAGGCAAGGGAGATGAAGTGTCTTGCCCAAGGACACAACGACAGAGACAGATGGCGCAGGGGTTCGAACCAGCCACCTACCAGTTACAGGACAGACCCCTACCACTGTTGCCACCCCCAAAAAAAAGCATATTTATATGTTAGGATGGAACAGTCAATGTCTAGATCTGTGGCAAGATTTGAACATTAAAATTCACAGATTCCTTCAAATCTGACTGAACCTAGGCTGTTTTACAAAGAACAGGTCTGTAAATGCAGATCTGGCAGTGACACAGCCCCAGAGACTTGCAGCTGTAACTTCAGCAAAGGGTGGTTGTAAAAAGTACTGACTCAGGGTGGTAGAATAAGAATAAACTTTTATTTGTTAAAAAGTTGAAAACCGTGTCTCATTTTCCTGCCACTTCATGATTATGTGCTACTTCATGTGGGTCTATCGCAAAAAAATCCCAGTGAAATACAATAATGTTTGTTGCATGTAGCATGACAAAACGTGAAACGCTCTAAGCTGTATAAATACTTTACAAAAGTATTTATATCTAATTTAAGATTAAGAACAAGAACATTTTTAAAAAGGTTGTTAAATGAACAGCAATTAAACAGGAAAAAATGAATTACCTTTCTGGGCTTTTCTGGGCTGGGAGGATCCTCCACCGCAGCCTCAATCTCACTGGCTGGGATCCAGGTGTCGTAGCTGAATGACAAGAGGAACAAAGTTAAAAGTAAAACCAAGTGAACAAATTACATGTTGAGAACTTAAAATTCCTAAAGACGTTCCTCAGGTATGTTCCAAGAATTACATAATCATCTTGTTCTGATTTCCAGGGACCATCAACATTTTAAAAGCAAAAACAGTGTCTGTTCACTTGTTTACAATTAAAATGATCCAAGGTGTCACTAAAAATAAATAACTGTTTATCATCAACAGAAAAAATACAGATGGTATATTAACATGAGATTAGATTTTTGATTTGATTAGATTTAGATTTTTGACATTATGATCCAGGTACCGACATCAATCCAGAACAAACCTGTCCGGAAAATATCCCCAGTGGAGAAGAACCTGCTTGTCTCTCTTCATCACAGGACGCACCCACTCCTCTGCACAGAAAAGATCATTTCGCATCAGCACAGATGCTGCTCAGGTAGAAGAAGATCTAACAAATACACTACAACGTGCTTAATTAATAAGAAGACCTCACCTTCCTCCAGACTGTTAGGAATAGGCACCACAATATGGGAGCTGGAGGTCTTGTCCTCAGCCACGGAGCCCTGCAACACAGAAAGACCTAGAAAATTACACAATCGCTGCAAAGGACAGTCATTTCTAATTCAGAGAGGATCATGCAAGAAAAGCTGGGTTGACATGAAAAAGCTTGACAAATGCTTTAACTACACTGACAAAAAAAACGGTTGGAATTAAATTTATGTACAAAGCAAAAAAAAAAAAAAAAACCCACCTGATGTCTTTTGATGATGTCTTTCAGTTTGCCGAGCAGCTTTGGTTCTATGTCAGAGCTCAGGTAGATGACGGGTCGAGTCAGACAGTTGTTCTGTAGGAAATAACGATATGAAACTTCAATTCACAAATGTGTACATATAAACAATTTGTGGATCTCCATTTTATTAGTAATGGTTCCTCTGAATGATCTTGAGTTTTAGAATGATTAAACAGAATTTCTGCAACTTTTGTCATTATTTCCATCATTAAAGCTCAGCGGCACCATCCTCAGATGCAGGTCAAATGTGATAAAACATAAAGAGCCATGTAACCTTCCTAAAGAATGTTTCCACATGCTTATTTAGATCTGTTGTCCAAAGTAAGGAAGTGTCAAATAGAAATTAGAGCAAAAACATTGACTAATGCACATTTCATGTCCAAAAAATTAGTTTATCAGTAAAGATTGCAAAAAAAAATCTACCTGCACTAAGGACTTCTCAATCGTCATGAACATCTCCACATTTCGGTCCATCCTCGATGGATTCTGGAAGTCAAACCTGCGCCTACCAGGAAATTAGACTGGAGTTACACACGAAACAGCAAGAAAGCCAAAATCCAACTCAGCACTGAAACTTTAGGCAAAAAAAATAAAAAATAAGTAAGTTCAGCTGGAAAGAAAGTCTTACCATCCTTGGTCACTTTTGAACTTGTAGGCAGCAGCCAGAATGTGGCAGAGAGCCCCTCCTGACTTGAAGTCTAGAAAACATTTCATCTGCACGCAGAAAATAAAGAAGGTTGAGAATGCATCAATGAAAAGCGACGTGTTTGTTCAGAGATAGCAGGGGAGAGAAAAAGAGACCTACCGGGAGCTTTGTCAGGGGAGGGTTGCTGACATGTCTGCCGAAAACCTCCTCCTGGAACTGGAGCAGCTGGACCACCAGGCTGGACAGAGATTTGTTAGTGGGGGGCTCAGCCTGGATATACTGAAGAGATAAAGACAAGACACGCCTTAATAATGTGCAACTGTAGCGGCTGTATGAAACTTAAAAGACTGTCAATATTTGTTTTTTCTTCTTAAAACAGCTTAAAAGTTTAAGGTAGCCCTTGTATGTGTGTGTTATTATAAGCAAGCCTGTGCTCAGGTTGCTGGATTTGTAATGATGTAACTGCTTGTGACGTCCCCTCTGAAACATCTTTTTATTTGCTATTGTGGCCCAGAGTTTGGAGGATCCTCACTGATAACATAGAAGTAACATTACCCCGAAGATCACTGGTCATCTATTTGTTAGTGACATAACCACGGCATAATGTTGACTTTTTGGTCCCACAAAACCATTTTTAACTTACCCAGTGATACAGTTTTATATTAAATTAACCAAAAGTTTGTTGACGTTTCAACAATCAAGAGTACATACTTTAAATATTAACTGATTTTATACATGAGCAAATACTCATCTCGCCTGAGCAAAGTATTCCCATCAAATGACTTGGAAAAAATTTAAATGTTAACTTTCCAATGAATACAAGCAGAAGTCCTTTTTGCTTCATGTAGCCGTTTCACTGTGGCTGCTTTTTGTCAAGAAAACATCATATTCTACAGTAACAAGTGTGACCTTTTGGCTGAATAAAGAACTACTATAATTCACACCTTTTTATTCTAATCAAGAAAAAAGGTATAGAAAGGTAAAGAATATTCCCTGAACATTTCATGTTTGTATTTTTATTAGTATATTTGTTTTAATTTAAAAAAAATGTACTTTTTACATTCGTTACTTTTTTATTCTTTTATTTTTAACTTATACTACAGCACTTTGAATGCAGCCTTCATAATTTTGTTTTACTTGCAGCAAGAATTATTGTGTACAATGACAATAAAAACTGTCTATAATATAATATAATATAATATAATATAATATAATATAATATAATATAATATAATTTTTTTTCATTTGACAATGCTTATATAACTACTTTATATTTTGAACTACATTTACAGTTCAAACACAAAGTACTTCATATCCATTCATCATATATGAACATTAAGTCCTATGAAAAATTTGATAAAACTGATTTATAAATTACACAAGTTTGTTTTTAAAATGACTGTCTTAATTTCTAGCCTACATATGCGATCTTACAGTTAAAAAGATATTTTAATGCTCTTTTATGCAATATATACATAGTATCCCCACAAAAAATGACACTTAATTTTATTTATTTATTTACTTATTTTTCAAATTGTTTCTTTCATCTTCTATAAAAAGTTAACTATCCATTGAAGAAATTTATTTCTGTCCTTCATGTAAAGGTTTTAATGATTTTCTTTATTATAAACCTAAAAAGTTACAATAAAATTGCTGCTGTTTAATTTAAAAATAAAAACAAGTTTCCAATTGCAGATATTGTAAAAATAAGCTAACTGTTTTCATGTAGCTTTTGTGGCTCTAAACAAATTCTGTTCAATTGGAGCGAGGGCAATAATGGCTTTCAGGGTTGTAAATGTTGATATTTGTCTTTATTAATATTCTGTTTAGGGGCACAGTTTTGCCCATTTTTATGTAAATTGATGGACAAAAATCACCGCAGGAGTCCGGATTTTAAAATGTAATAACAATCCAAATTTTAAACCAACATTTGGTCTCATCTGAAAAGTTTTTAATCGTTTTTCAAATAAAACTATCTGACTTGAGATACAGCCTTCATAAAAACAGCACCAACGTGTCTGGATAAATTGAGACAACATATCCGGTTTTACAGTGTAGAAGTTCCAGCGCCTCTATGTTCATCAGTGAAAAGGTTACATCGTGATTGGATATGTGGTGAGAGCAAACATTCACTGCTATAATCCTAACCTTCAGGATTATTATTTCAGTTTTATGTCAGTAATCGTCTCCGGGGCAGAAGGCTGCTCGCTGTAATCAAGCCCTACTCAAGACTTCAGTCACAGAGGCGCGCCACAGCTCCAACATCTGGATCCGAGCTGCTTCCACCGTTAGCCGCTTAGCTGGCTAGCTTGCCGTCTGCCTGGCTAAAGTCACCTTTATCTTCCTAAACTCTACCCTCTCGGGTCAGATTATGTGAAGCCTTTCAGTCAGTTTAGCTACCCAAACGTAAGCAGACACCACCGTTTGCGGCTGTATCCGCTGCATCTGTTGGCTCAGCATCCTTTTGTGAATCAAACAGCTGGATGCTCATCCGCAGCAGCAGCACCCTCCCTCCTCTCTTTGTCACTGCCTCTGCTCTACGTTTCAGGGTGACAGAAAAAAGAAAGCTCCGTGTGCATGCTTACAAAACGTGCGCTCAGTACCTTTTTATAATTCTTTCCCAGCCAGACGCGGACATTATCAAACTGGGAAACGGTGTCAGACGCTTCAAAATATTTTACATTCGGGCCGCCGTCTTTCTTCCGCACCGCCATCTTTGCCTGCAGACAACCAGTCGACGTTGCCTGCCACCCAGCGGACAGAACCCGCTACTGCGTCTGTTAGATGATACGAACGCTGTGATAGCAGGGAGCGTACGGCAGGGGGCGGCGTTGTGCAGATAATGTTTTCATTGCGTGTTTTGGGAGGCAAATTACAGTTTTCCAGAACACGGGAAAATATAGTATTCTGATAATATTCAGGCCTAATTGGTTTTACAAAATTAATAAGTAAGGTTAAACCTAATTAGTTGTCTAGAATTAATATTAGCAACAGTGTTTAAGCATATTAGCTATACATTTTAATTTGTCATAATGCTTTAAAAGCAAATAAATCACAAAGATGAAATTCCATAATGGAAACATTACAAACAAATATTTTAAATAACTATATCCATATTTTAGTTTAAAAGAAAAATGAGCATAGATCTGAATTTCGTTTGACATTCAGATTTAAAATACTAGAAAACTAAAATCAGCAAGTGATAAGAAATGAAAAATTGGCCCATTTCCAGTGTTCTCATTCCCTCCACATCCCAAATAGCTAAGAAATGCTACGTCTCTTTACGTCACTGTCTATATATAGTAAAGGTGAGCGTTTTGTTTTCACCATGAGGTTTAGAGAAGAAACAGCGCTTCCTACACTCACAGTATACAATGGACTCAGGCCTCTGTAGAAATTTGATTAAAACGGGCGAATGTTTTGTTTGTCTTTGCTGGTGATTTTAAGTTTTGTTAATGAAAATTAAACAACTACTTGTATTTTTGTTTTCCATTACTGATTTATGATCAGAAGATCTCATTATCAGCATGCACAGACCGTAACACCGTGCTACTACTGCTGTTCCAGTTTGTAACATTAAGGGCAATTTAACAACCAAATAAACAACAATGAAAATCTTGCTACTCCATAACAAGCAAACCAGTAAGTATTTTTGTCATAAATAAATTACTTTTTCACTATACACACAACTTATAGCATATTGCTGTAACAGTGTTATGCAAAATTCCTTGGCCTATGTCGGGTTCTATTTCTTAATTATGTTTACTCGTCATACCTTCAATGGTGTCAACAAAGTAGGTAGATATCTGATTGATTATGCATTGCATTCACCAGTTAGTTCAGGTGGTTTCCAATATATTCCCAACAAAAATTAAACAAACTGTCCCTGTTGAGCCCAGTAATAAAGACTGTGAAACTGTACAATAAAAAGAAACAAAGAAACTCCATCATTTTGAAATGAAGGTAATATGTTTATGATACATTATTTAAGGTAACAGCCTTCAGTTTTTATGCACTACTAATCTGCAACAAATTCCCAGAAAACAGCAAAACAGAAAGACTAAATTCCTTTATATCAAGGCTGAAAACCCACCTGTTTAGAGTTGCCTTTGATTAGTAGTCTGGACCATAAATCTGCAAACAAATCCGGGTGAGAAGCTGCTCTAAATAAAATATTTTATTACACATTAACCATCATCTCCTAATAAATAATTAAATTACAGAGTTGGTGGAGGGAGGACATCAGCTGAGGGCCAGTCACCCTGTAAGGAGTACAGAGAGGTTAGAAAGTGAGGGTTCTGGGGGTGGTTTTAGTGATTTCTACACCTTAAAGGAGAAAGCCAGCAGGCAGACGTGCCTCTGTAAGGTAAACTGGGTTCCGGTACGTCAAAGGCCTCAGCGGTGCCTCCTCCTTCAGACTCCTCAATATATAAAACAACGAGAGAAAAAGGTGGAGATGATTGTGTTGAATGTGCCTTAATTTGGGAAGTTTTAGTGTAAATCAGTTAAATAAAGTAAGTGGATCACTGATCAATATTTTTCGACTATATCTGCTTGATGATATTTGCTTGATGATCCCTATGATTTTGATGCAGTGATATTTTCCCGATGATTTTGATGATTTTCACGTGTATTTGCTTGATGATTTTGATGCTTTTGATTATTTTGTTGTATACTTGATTGACGTTTTTATGATATGAAGGACTTTGAACTGCCTTGTTGCTGAAATGTGCTATACAAATAAACTTAACTTAACTTAACTTAACTTAACTTAACACTTTCTATCTTTTCCCTTTGAGAATTCTGGGAGTGAGAGGGTGAGATAGAGAAATAGAGAAATTTATATATATATATATATATATATATATATATATATATATATATATATATATATATATATATATATAAAATAATGATTAGTGTAACCACACACTGAAATTCCTGTAAATATTACAATTTTTTCCTCTCAATACTACTACTAGCACTTCTACTACAGCTATTATTATTATTATTATTATTATTATTATTATTATTATTATTATTATTATTATTATTTTGAACTACACATTAAAACAATACTAATTTTATTTTCTTTTTCTTTGTAAAAATATACTGAACAAAATCCACCCCAAGATGAAAAAGAAGAGCAATAAAGGTTTCCTGGTTTATTTATGAGAAAAATACTTTTAAAAGCTTTGTATACAGGTCCTATCAACATGCCTCATTTAGCCTTTCTATGTGTTAGAAATTCAAATATATATAAAAAAAAAACTACAGAAACAACAGAACCAAATACATGTCTGACTTGTGAGACTTTTTTCATGTCTCTGACCTTTTCAGTGGTCCTCATTTAGTCACAAGTTGAAATTGACCCTCATTAATAGACAATAGATGTGTGTGTGTGTGTGTGTGTGTATGTGTGTGTGAGAGAGAGAGAGAGAGAGAGAGAGAGAGAGAGAGAGAGAGAGTCTTACATGACCCAGACTAATTTGTGATATCCACAGACAGCACTGAGAGAACAGAATTGCTCCTTGAACTAGTATTCCTCAGACTCTTGGTGTGTTTGTATTTGCTCTTGAACGTGTGTGTGCATATCTGTGTAAGTGTGTGTGCGCCGTCCATCCGTCGTCTGTGCCGAAGGAGGGAGAGAGAGGAGCCTATTGATTATTTTAATCCTCCTATTTGTGAGTCTGTGATCCTCTCGGCTCAGCCTTCCACAGGAGGATTGCTAATGGGCCTGAACGCTTCCCTCCTCAGCCCACTCTCCCTGTCCAATTAACTGAACGCTGGAATGTGCTGGGGAGGGTGCGCTGGGACTCAGAGGAAAGGGGTGAGGGGGTTAGGATGAAGTGAATGGTGCTGCAGACCGGTATTTCTCATAGTGGTCCTCTACACCACCTTCTGCAAGAACCCCCTCACCCAGAATAGTATTACCTCTCACCTTTAATTAAAGATCCATCTCCTTGTTTTTATTCTGGGGAGGCGAGAACTTCCTTTCTCATGTTCCTGTGTTTCATTTTCACAGAGCAGCCGTGCCGACAGTAGAGGCCGCAGAAGCAGAGGAAACATGTATTTTAATGGGAGAGAGCCACCTTCTCACAGGTTGTTGTAGTTGTAATTCTGACATTTAATATTTGTCTCACGAATGTGTTCAGGCCTTTTCTAAAACTGGACATGACGGCAGAATCTGTGATTCTTCACCTGATTCAAAGCTGTGTAATTAAAATCAAAAGAGAATTTATTTGGCTTAGTTTTCTTTATTTTCCTTTAGCTAAAATACATCAGATTTGTGACAAAAACATAATGATTTGTGTCGGCAACATCCTCCCCAGCCCTGCCTCTGGTTTACTTCAGACGAGCTTCTGCAGAGATTGCAGAGATACTTCAAGAGGATCCAAGGCTATACTCAAATTAATTTTTAATAGCATCTCAAGAACTGAATAAACCTTCCATCAACTGCTACAAATTTGCTCATTAATATTATTCCTGTTATTACAGCCACTACAGCGTCTTTTGAGACTTTCTACATACACACTGTTGCAAAATCATATTCTAGATACTTAAGCACACTCTAAATCATTTTGTTATTTTAAAAGTAAAACTGCTGTATTCACAACTGGTCTTTACTGTACAATCATGTTGTTCTAGATTTATAATAGAAAAAAATGTTTTTTTTACATTTTGTGTGATAAGAGCTGATGATGCACAGAATAGGGGTAGTCCAAGAGTCTTAGAGCATGAATTGGTGTCAAAGTAGAGCCCATTTATATCACATTTTATGACATTTGGATGAAACATCAATATCAAAACTAGAAATATTTTAGTTATTTAATTAGAATCACAAATTTCCTTTACCACTTAATTCAGCTTATATAGATTGAAAAGACAATTCTTTCCATGACCACGCAATGTTTTAGTGTACTTCATTTTTTTCTTAATTATGGCATTTGTGTGAATTTATAGAATGCAACAGACTGAAATGTTATTTACTGCTTTTATAATTTGTCCTCCTTACAGATTTTTTTCTGTGTTTGCCTTTTCATCACTCTTACATGATTAATATCATCAAGCACATTTTAGCATTAAAGATAACCAGTGGTATTACAAAAAAGCTTTTAAATGATGATTTCATTTCTTAGGAGAAACAAGCTATTAAAACCTACTTAATAACTGGTTGTGCACCTCTTAAAGGCATCATGTTTACATCACTGTAAATGAATTGTTGAATTAGTTTTTTTTAAGTAGTAGGGGTAGTAGCAAATATGATATATTTAGACAAGAGTGTGACCTGAAGTTATTAATTAAGAAAAATTTTAACTAATTTTATTATGTTATTTGTTTTTGTTGTGATTTTTATTTAGCAGTTTTATTTAAATTTATTTTACTGTCTTTGTAAGCATCTGATACCTTTCCTTCTTTTGATTGTCCGTGACAAAATATATTCAGCACTCTATTCCCATATCTTTGTAAAAGAAATGAAAGGATCTTTCTTAAACCTTTTTAACATTCTATCCAAGCAAATCGATGTAAAATTAAAATAAAATAAAATAAAATTCAAAATGAAATGAAACACTGTATGTTTAAAAAGTTGTGCTCTTCAGGCAACTCAAATAAGAAAGAGGAGGCCCAACTATTCACTAATACTTTTATGTAGGACTGGTGAATGTGGACTTCACTACACTGTAAAATGAATGTGTACCAACCTGCTCTTTAGTGTCACCATAGCTAAACTCTGCTGTAAGATAAATCAAGTTCATTTAATTAGATGTGTTAAAAATGCAATAAATGTTACTCAATGCACTTTAAAAATGTTACCCCTTCACAACAAAATTTATCATGTGGTTCTTTATTTTCCCCAGAATAAATAATAAAATGGTGTAATAAAACCAAGGAAACCATTGCTTGGACTTAGTTACAGTGAAATAGTTCAGAATTGTCTTTTTTATTGTATTTTATGGTCTATTGGGGGGAAAACACTGCAGATCACGTAACAAAGTAAAACACACAACTCAGCTTGCAGATGCACAGTGACAATAATTCAAACTTTTTCCAGTCAAAGGTAACAGTTCCTTGAAGAACACACACAGTGAGATGCATGTTGAGGTGGTGTGAAATCCTCAGGGGAGGGGGGAATGTTGGTGTAAAATATACAGCATCATGAGTCAGGTGAGTTTTTCTATCACAGCAAGAAAATTATGAGATGAAAGGATTATTTCACATCATGAGTCATGCCGACAGCTTTAAATTTGAGACGAGAAGGCATACGATACATTTACAGTATTAGGTCAATATTAGGCATAATATTAAACTATTCCCTTCACTATGGTTACAAGTGAAGTTACAACTCATTTCTTCACAATATTTCTTTTAGGTATAGTATCAATTTTTTCTGGATGCAGAAATAAATTAACATACATTTTTTTTCTTTCTCTCTCTCCTTACATCATTATTCCTTTTTCTGGCTTTTACAGGATTTATTTCCATCTGGTTAAAAAACAAAGATTCACAGTAACTATCTTTTGCTTGATATTCATAAGGACTGCCTATGGTGGAAATATGAAATCTCTCTCTGTTTTCTGTTGCATCCTGTGGATCAGCTTCTGCATAAATCTTTGTTTTAACAGGAAAAGAAAAATGTCTTCCAAAGAAAAGTATATATAAGGCACAGAGACCTATATGTACGGCAAATGGCAGTAACAGTCAGCAACAGTCACCTGTACTTTGAAAAGGAAAACATTTTAGTATGTCCATTTACAATGAAATAACGAAAAAGTCTTTTTAAAGTAAAGGCTCATCCCTGTCTCACTGTAACCATCTTTCTGTGCTGAACTAAAGAAGAGAGCTTTGAATCTTTCTAGCTTTATTCTCTTAATTCAAGTAGCTGCCACTTTGAAAAGAACCCCCAAGAGATGTGTTTTCAAGAGGATTATGCTCCTTTTCAGCTTGGTGTGTGTTTCTGAGCGCTTTATGATGCCACTCAAGTAGTTTGGCATGAATCATGGCTGAAACAAAAACTTCACATATGGCATGCCGTCTGTTTTGTTGTTTATCACTGGCCCTAAAGGGGCGGATATAGACTCAAATACGCCCTTTACACAATATTTTTAGGTCTTTAGTAGGGCAACCGTTAGCAAACTACTGAAGCTTATTTCTGCCACAGAGCTGGCTTTTTAAGGAGATTCCCATGATCACCTGTTTTATCCATTCCAAAACCAATTCTGATGCAAATTTAGTATCACTGTCCCATTGGAACTCCCAATATTTTAGCTGAAGGAAACTGGTTTGAATGTTCAGGAACATGGCCTACCAAGCCTCAAGCCTGTTATGAACTGGATGATGCTGGATTACAACTGTGACAGTCCACATCAAAGCAAGAAGCATCTTCCCTGAAATCAACACCTTCAAACTTGACAAAAATTTGCAGCTGCCCACATGAACAAGCCAAATGTTCTCTTTAGAAAGGTTTTCAGGTCAGGCGAGAATAAGATTGAGGAGTTTAGTGACATTGAGGATTTGTATTTCAAGAGTCCAAGTTATGCTTTCAAACCTTAACACTATCTGTGGTTAAGTATGGCCATAGTTGCATCATGCTGAGGGTTTGTGCTGCTGCTAAGGAAACTGGTGCATTGCACCAAGTAGATGGAAAAATGAAGAACAACCTCCAAATTCTTCAACTATATGGTAAATTAACAACTGGATGGTTATAACTTAGACACAATTGGGTGTTCCACCAGGGCAATAATCCCAAAACACACATCAAAACTTGTTTGGGAATGACTAAATCAGGCTAACAATAAAGTTTAGGAATAGTGATGCCCTTGAACCTGTTGAAAATGTATGGACTGTGCTTAATAGCCAGGTCTGTGCAAGGAAACAAACTAATTTAAATGAACTCTACTAAATTTTGATGAGAGAAGTTGGGCTATTGCTTTTCAACGTCAAGCCATCAGTTCTGATAGCGTTTTTCACTTCATAAATTATATCCTCTTTATAACTGCTTTTTGTATTTACTAAGGTTATCTTTGATATTAAAATTTGCAAATATATTTTTTAAAAAAATCACTTTAAATATTTTGATGTTTAAACCTCAGTCAACATTTGAAGCACAAATAAATAAATATACGTTTAGAAGAGGTTAAATTTGATTCAAAAATTTCATCTTTTACATCAAAACCATCATAATTATCGACCTCTTTTCATCTAATTGAGAAAAAAGTAAATGAGCACATTTCCTAACCTCCGCTTTTGATCAATACAGCGCACTATAGATGTAAAGTTAATGTAAAACTGAGCATGGGCTTTGGATGAAATCTCAGCTTGTTACCACAACGTGATGTTGCTCTGAGGCTCAGGAATCAATCTCAAAGCTAAACCTCAGTATTGATAAGCTGTGTGTGTTAAGGGACTGCTACCAGCAGCTTCACTCCCTCCTTTCTCTTTCTGTGCAAATTACACCAACAACAGGATGCTTTTACACTTCCACAGAACTAAAGGGCAAAAACACACTCATATGCTTTCCACGCAGGCATTAACACAGACATACAACACACAGCATTATAATCGTGAGGTGTGCTGAATTATCAGCTGTGATCAATATATTCATGCCTTTTCTTGTTTGGTGTCTACAGCCATAAGGGAAATCTATCTCACAGTGAGGGCAAGAGGCTGCAGCCGAATACCTCCGCCTGGATTGACAGTCTACATTCAGATATCATTTCAGTTGGTTTGTCTTTGAGAAAAACTGAAGTTCAATAATGTGTAAACAGCAAAATTATTGGAGTAAGGTGTGAATTGTTTATTTTAGCCATGCTTACTCATACAGTACATGGCATTTTATTAAAGATCACAAAAGTGTGTGCATCATGAGTCAATCTTATCTGGTAATATGTACATTATATTCTTTTTTACACAAACTTTCTTTAACTCTGTTGTCTTGTTACTATGTGTATTATATGAAGAGATGACAAATGGAGGGCAAGGATGTATTAGATGAAGAAACAGGAGGAAACTTTTTGCTCGATCACAGACAAAAAGGGAAGGAGAGTGTGATATTGTCAGTCGGGGTAAATGAGGAAGCCGGAGAAGGTGCTGTATTTGTTGGTATTTCCACCGTGAACTTTGCCCCCGTCCAGCTGAACACACACTTCATCGCCCACGTCTAGGTGCAGGATGACGCTGTTTGAGGCGTAGTCGTAATTCTGATCTGCATCTTGGGCGATTGCGCTGGCCCTCACCTGGCACAGAGACAAAAATGTAGATCAGGGCACAAAATAAAGGAAAAATACAAAAGGGAAAACCTCCCAGGTGTTTTTGAATTTTGATATGTTGCAAATTTGTTTATCGGTGTTGTTTTTGAACATTCATTCTTGATTTAATGTTGGAAATGTTTATAAAAAAACAGTTTTTGTATTCAGTTAGGTAACATTTTGGTACATAACCTAATTCAGTAAAATAAATCCACATATTCAACAATGTCTCAACACTATTGAATAAATAGTACTCTACTCATCATTACTTACAGTAAAAAATTTTTTACATACACTCATCTTTGTCAGGAATATCTTTTTTGATGCTTTTAATGATGCATTAACCCTGCTCTTTTTCATTTTGGAACGATTGTTCAACATACAACTTCAATGAGCTTCAAAGACAGGAAGTGGGTGCACCAGTTTAAATTTATTGTGGATTTTATAAAATACATAGTTAAAATTATACATACGAGTCCAAATACATGCATATGCGTCTTAGCAAAGCAGTTTTGGCACTGCTTGAGGGCATCACCAATAGAAGTATTCGGAGGGAGCTTGTGTTCAGAAATCATACTGGTATGCAGGCACATAATGATGAGTGGCTTATTAGCTGCTTCAGAGCTTCATTTCGGAGCTCTGCATGAAACCGGCCCCAGAAATACAGAGGGAAACTATAAGGAACCGTGCGTTACAGGTAAAGTCATAAAAGCGCACGTGGGGTCACTCTGACCCCTCCAGGATGGCACATGAATGGTTGGTGTCGTGCCGACCCCTCCTGGGACTGTGGTAGGATTAAGCAGGAAAGATGGTGGAAAGTCTGACAGAAAGGAGAGATATTCTCCAAAAAATGGATAGAGCTGTGCCAACAGCAGCTACTCCTCTGTCCTGCTTGGTTTTCATGTACTTCCCCATTTTATGTTGCTCGTTTAGCCAGATAAAAAGTTTATACAAGCAGGTAATCAGTGAATTGCTGACAGTTGCGCATCCACATGAATAATAGTTAATAATTATTATGAAATAGTTGACATAAAAAAAACGATCAGCATGGGGAAAATCTGTGACAAATCACAATAATGATGAGGATGTATAAAGCCTGATCAAACATGTTGATGCTGTGTGGCAATTGACTTAATATTAGTTTCATCATCATGACACACTTTTCTTAATCCAATCTAGATTCAATGATCTGTAAATTTCTACAATTGACGGGGTGGGGGGGTTGATCGAATAACTCTTAAACTAGGACTACTTGACAGGAAGTTTTAGGCGAAGATGGGAGCGCTTTAAGAGGATTCTGAGAATTTTTGTGAATACGGGCCCTGAATTTGTTTGTACTTTTCAAAAATTGTCCCTACACCAACTTTTAGTGTGAAAGCTGCACACTCTTTTATGCATGAGACCCCAGGAGTCTAGGAATACTAAAATGGATGCTTATCTGCAAAACCTTTCAGACCTGGACTGATCAGAACCACTGTACTGAGAAAATGCTGAACTTTTCAATAATAGTTGCTAGATTATAAAGTCTCTGGATAATTTCTGGATTTCTCAGCTTTATCTTTCTACTGAAATTCTATTTAAACCAAAGGGTTATATGATGATCCTTGTTAAAGGCATACATTTTTCCAGCATGTAACTATCCCACACACAACCAGCGGATTCGGTTTATTTGGAAGATACTGTTTCCAGTTTGCTGATACTGTGATCTGGGGGTAATGTCATCAGTGCTGATCCCTTCCTGCTCACTGGGTAGATAAATGAGATGTGCAGTGATCTTTGGCCTCAAACCTCCATCTGAGAGCACATTCTTATTAAGTATCAATTTTTTCCAGAGGATTGTTGATCTCACAGTTGATCCACCTGTTGCACAGGGGAATTGCAGTGGATGAAGGCATCAGGGGACACATCAGGTAATTTGTCAGACATTTACAATATACACAACAAATCCTTTTGGCACACATGTTCTGATCGTTCATACAGACTTTGTTGGATTTATGCTGAGTCCAAATTGATACTTTATACAGCAAAAAATATTATTACAGTTTTCCAAAAAGTCATGTGAAAAAGATAGGACACGGCACAACAACCGTATGTGGGCATATGGATATTTCATACAAATGTTAAAAACATTGAGAAATTCAAGTGACATAAACAATGATAACTTGAGAAACGCTTTTTAATGTATTCTGTAAAAATTCTGTAAGAATTGGTGAAGAATAAATTAGGGTACCCGCACATTCTTTCCCACTAAAATCAAATACAGGTTTATCACCTTAGCTGCACATGAAAGGAACATTGTTACCTAGTCAGGACCTACAGCAGACTCTTGGTACCGTTGATGTGAAAGCACATGTCTTTTCAATCAGAAAGAGAATTTACAAGTATAACTTTCATTGGAGATGTGCAAGAATAAAGCCTTTACACTCTAAAAAAAAACCTGAAGGTCAGACCAAAGTTTGCCAGAGAAAATGTAGACATAAGCCAAGAGTTCTTGAATAATGTTCTTCTGAAATGTGAGTCTAAAGTTTTAGGTTATTTGGACACCATAACTAAGGACTGCATTCCAGAAAAGGAACCTCATACCAGCTTGAAACATCGAGGCGAAAGTGTCATGGTTTGGGAATGCTTTACAACTGTAGGACCTGATCAGCTCACTATAATAAAGTCCATCATGAATTCTTGTGTGTATCAGAGGTTGCCTGAGAAAAATGTGGCATCATCCCTAAAAATTTTAAGTTAAAGCAAAACTGGAGACTGCAACATGAAAATAACCTACATCATACAAGTAAATCCATCAAAGACTGACTTAGAAAATGGAAAGACTTGAGAAAGTAATTGCTGCTAAAGGTGGATCAACAAAGTATTGAGCAAAGGATGTGAATACTTACATAAATGTGATTACTTAGTTTTCTGTTTTTCATAAATTTGCAAAAATCTAAAAACCTTTTTCTACATTGTCATAGTGGGGTATTGGTGTGTAGCATTTTGAGGAAAGAGATTAAGCAATGTGAATACTTCCCAGATGCACTGTAAATGAATGACTCATTGGGCACCCGTGCCTTATGCCATAGTCAGAGACTGGTTGATGGTTATGTGAAGCCTCTTACTAAAGTTTTTTCAAGCAAAGATACTTTGATGACTGCTGCAGGTTCCTGTCTATCTATGTATGTAAACTGGTCTGCGAGCTGTGCTCAGATATCACCAAACAGCAGTCTGTGCTGAGGACTTCAAAGAAAGTGCTTATCTTATGTATGGAGCAGAAGAACAACTCTTTCTACTGTGTGTGTGTGTGTGTGCATGAGTAGCTGTTGTGTACATGAATGTATGTGAATGTGCGTGAATATGTCTATGTGCATACAGCTGTATGTGTGCATGTCTGCATGTTCCTTTATGAATGTGTGCACAGAAGTGGGACTAGTCGTCTGAAGTGAAACTATGAAGATGGTTGCAAAGGTGTCCCCTCACCCCCACCCTCCACCACCAATGCCCTGACTATAACTATCCGGCAGGGCCACAGTGCAGTATCCAGGGTAACGTCTGAAGTGGTGAATAGAACACCGCTAGCAACCATGGAAAAAAAAGTCTTCTGATGAAGACTTTGTTTACAGAGCAGTTTACATTATTATGTCAATGTTTGCAATGATTCAGCGGTATCCCTGTCATGAGAGATGAAACTAATGAATGTGGCTGTTGTTAAATAAGCTCGAAACAAAGTTATAAACACAATTTCTGCCGTATATTTCTACAGAACAGTTCTACAGTTAAGATATCACAAAGTAGCACAGCAGCCTCTTTATCAATTTTGTTGTTAAAATTTTTAAGGTGTTGTTGTTTTCATCCACCCTCACTGAAGTATGTTTTTACAATCAGTAAGCAAATCTCCTTATAATAAATTGAGCTTTCACTGGCCAAGTAACAAAGTACCAGTGCAGACAAACAGTGGAGAATAAAGCATGCATCTGCATACATATTAATGAATGCAAATACAATGCCGCAACTCCATCCTCTGTCTCCTCCTCTGGGTCTCAGTCTGATGGAGGATATGGTTCATCATCTCCACCAGTCATCAAGCTTCCCATGTGATCAGAAAGATAAATCAAATAAGTCTAAAATAACAATTTTTTCTCATGTCCCACCGTTGGCACATTACTTCAATATAACCAAAGGTATTTAATTTTTTGTAAAAGCATTTATTTAACAGCAAAAAGCTGAACATGTTTGTTTTGTTCCCAAAGACGGAAATAAATCAATACATATCCTTTGTTTTAATTCAGCTCACATCTCTCCATTAATTGTTGTCTTCCCCACCACACCTCTCACCCGTTCCATCATCCCTCTCTCCTTCCCCACCCTATCCTTTTCTCTTCATTCTCACCCCATCTATCCATCTTTTTGTGTCTGCGCATTGGAATAAGATGCAGGTCACGCACGCATTTTCTCTCCCCCGCCATGCCAGTGTTGGTGGGAGCAGCAACTAAGTGTGTCCCTGTCCGGTCTAAATCGGATTGATTAACGACACGCTACTATAGCAGGTCTCCAGAGAAACCCTACTGGACCCCCAAAATACCCTCCCTTATCTTCCTCCCCCCCCGCTCCTTACAACATCCCTCACCCCTCCCATATTGTCCAGATGCATTAGGGCAGGCTATACATGGCTGCAAGCTACAGTAATTGGTAGTCTGACAGCCATGGCAGATCCCCACCTAATAGGTTCAACTCCTCAATAACTCCATACAATCACAATAAATGGGGGAGCAGGCTAGGCAGCAGTGGTCAAACGAGCCGATGAAATACGAGCAGGAGGCCATGAGATACTACACATTCGATAGAAGTGGCTCTTCTTCCCCTTTTGTTTTTATGAAACTCAAGTGAACACCTGAGGAACAAAATGTGTGGGATTTGTGCCGTTTTATTGCTTTAAAGAGTGAGTGTGTCTTGCTCCAAAGTGATTGGACAGCTCCCTGAAGGAGACCTAATAGGTTTTAGAAAAAAAATAAGAAGATTCTGACAACTTGTACATCCAACATCTGTCTGCATGGCTGAATGGCGAAATTCCCCAGACAGTACCATCAGCTGAGCTAAAGGCTGTCAGCCCTATATAACTAGCTTTGAGAACAGTGCACTGATGAACAAAGAACATCAAGACCACTCATAGAAGAAGCAAATTGAATTGCCTATTTTTAAAAAACAATGTATGTGATCTGTGACTTATAAATTTAGCTTTTAAAACCTGAATGGGATTGTCTAATGACAAGACCTGTGGAGTAGTCCCAGTTACCACCAAGTAGACATTTGGATAAATGGATAAACAGCAGGCTTACTGGATATGTTACAATAAGGACCTAAACGGACAGTAGTAATGTGATTCTGTGAAGTTTATCAGCAGGCAGTGTCCGAAGGTGCTGGGCCAATTCATCTCATCAACAATTTATGCCCCCATTTTCTATCTACACGTTATCATTTCATCTCAGCCTACTTCCATTACCTATAAAACAAATCAAACTGTTGTCTATCAGTTTATCTCACTTATATGCAAACAATCCCACTCTCATGAAAATTTTCAAATATTGAGTATCATTTTATTTAATTGCATAAAGTTATCTGAAGTTATATTTCACCCTTTTTTCTATTGAATTTGGTTCTGATCCCAGTTGACGGCCATCTGACTCTTCTGAAATACAAGACTGTGACCCCTGATCTAACCAGATAACTGAGTGACCTCATGCATATAAACACATATACATATTTATTATCTTTTGAGAGATGCCTGCCTCATTTCCTAGCAGAAACAAACTTCTGGGGTGAATGTGTTTGAGTTTATTGAACGTAGTATAATAAAAGAATAAACAAAGTTATATATAAAGAAAATAAAATTTTTTTTAAAAAGCAAGCAAAAGAAGAACAATAGTTAAGTTTAAGAATATTTACACATTCAAAGGAGTGGATTTAAAAATCATTTCAAGTCTAAATCTGTCAGAGTTGTGAATATTTTTTGGCTTAGCCATATGATTTAAACTGGTATCTAAATTTTAAAGGGCTGGCTTTA
Organism: Anableps anableps; assembly: GCA_014839685.1. NCBI lineage: Eukaryota > Metazoa > Chordata > Actinopteri > Cyprinodontiformes > Anablepidae > Anableps > Anableps anableps. The sequence continues at coordinate 22,387,225 of CM026069.1, forward strand.
AGATTGCAGGAATCCATTTGAAAACTGTCTCTTAGCTTGACTCTCCATCAGAATTACAATGTGTTTCCCCAAACTGAGATAATAACCTTACAGGAAACCACTCAAACAAAACCTCTACTAATCATTTAAAGAATTTGAAGACTCATGCCACTAAAGAAATCTGTAGATGGCTTGCAGAAAACAGCCACCATGAACTCAGATCTTCCTTTAGAGAATCTACTGGATTTCTCTACTGGATATTAGCCTGAAATTTACATAAAACTCCAGCTAACCCCAACTTACCCTACAATCTATACTATACATATAGAAATGAACAATGGTACCATAAATCATGCTTTGAGTAACCCAAACAAACCGATAAATGTTGCCGCAGTGATATTCACACTATCTCACTGAAATGGCCTTTAAATATGAACGTCGGCTAATTATATTTGCCAGCCAAAAGGACACAATGTTATTTATGGCTTATGGTTGACTTCCTTAGAAGTCACATAGGTTTGTTTAGCCTCTGTTTATACAGTGGAGATGCTGACATTTATTGTGGTGTGTTTATGATTAATTCATGGTCCCTCTCTCTTTCTGTAAGTACAGTGACCCAGGGAACAAATCCTCCTCTTCGGACATTTTAAACACATATTTACAAGAGTCTGACATTTGGGATATGACTGTGGTCACCACCAATTGACACAGTGTGATTAAGATATATAATTAATCTCACATGAATGTTACAATAGCATAATTTGACACCACTAAGACTGCATGGTTATTAGATTTGCAATATTTTCCTTTCTGAACAATTTGAAAAGTGTTTGGTAGAGTTTCTGTGAACAGCAATTTCCTACTAATGTCACAGATTTTTAATTGAATTTAGATCTTAATTTTCACAGTGTTTTTAAAGGACATTAATACTCTGACCTTTAACTGAGATCAGAATATCAGTTCCTTCTTAGAGTTCCACATACTAAACGTAAATGCTGGAGCTTTTTCCGTAGTACACTGCAAAAACACAAAATCTTACCAAGTATTTTTGGTCTAGTTTCTAGTGAAAATATCTTTAATACATTTGAAATTATATAAAACTAACTTACAAGTAACTTTTCAGCACGATATAAGAGCTTCTTTTCAGTAAATAATTCCTTAATATTGATGAAAAAGTGCTAGTTATAAGTGAAATAATCCGCCAGTGGGACAAGACATTTTAACTTATAATATGGGGAAAATCTGTTGTCCCACTGGCAGATAATTGCACTTATAACTAGAACTTTTTCATCAATATTAATGAATTATTGACTTATAACAAGCTCCTATATGGTCCTGAAAAGTTACTTGTAAGTTAGTTTTGTATTATTTCAAGTATATTCAAGATATTTGCACTGGAAACTAGACCAAAAATACTTGGTAAGATTTTGTGGTTTTGCAGCCCAGCACTTCAACTGTGGAATCAGCTCCATTTAGGTCTTCGATCCACAACCAAACTTGGCCCTTTTAAATCAAACCTTAAGATTTTTTTATTCCAACAGGCTTTTACTACTTAAATGTGTGGTGACAATTCCAGTTTTATTTTGTTTATTTTGCGTTGCTTTGCTGTGTATTTACCTGTTGCTTTGTCTTTTATGATTTTTTTACCCTGTAAAGAATTTTGGTCTTCTACACTGTGGTTGTGTAACGTGCTATGTAAATAAATAATTGATTGATTGATTGATTGATTAATTGATTGATTGATTGATTGATTGATTGATTTTAATGTAGCTCAGGTTGTACATTTACTGTAGATGTCCCTACTGGAAAGTAGCCTCAAGTCTTTTACAGCCTTTAAGCATTTTTTTTTCATTTAGTTCCATCCATCTTTCCATCATCCCTGACCAGTTTCAATAACCCTGCTGAAATAGAGGTCTCAACAGCATGAAGCTCCCACCATGGTTCACCATGGGAATGGTGTGTTCATGGCGACGTGCATTGTTAGATTTCCAGCCATGGCATCATGCATCTTGGCCAAAATGTTTAATTTTGATCTTATCTGACCAAAGTACCTTTTTCCACATCAGTTCTGTATTCCCTGCAACTTTAAATAGGACTTCTCATGGCTGTTGTTTAACTGCATCCTCTTCCTGCCACCCTTTCATTTAGGCCTGATTTAAAAAGTGCACCATGAGTGATGGTTGTGCCATTGACAGATTATCCCACTTGAGCTGTGGATCTGTGCAGGTCCTCCAGAGTTACCATGTGCTTCTTGACTGCTTTTCTGACTACTTGTCACCTTGCCTGGTGTGCCAGTTAGGTGAATGGCCATTTCTTGCTGTACATTTATTTCTGTATTTTCAAGTGATGGATTGAACAGAGCTCTATGAGATCTTTTATAACCTAACCCAGATCTGTTTGTTGTGTTCCCTGTTCCTAATGATAATGTTTGTTCGCTAATGTTCTCTGACAAACCCCTGCAGCTTTCACAACTGCTGTATTTATCCTGAGATGAAATTACACATAGGTTGATTCTATTTAATAACTCGGTGACTTCTGAAGACAGTGGCTTATACTGAATTTTATTTAGAGGCATTATGCTAAAATGGGCAGAACACAAATGTGTGAGACACCTTACTTGTTAGTTGAGAAACAGGAAAAAAGTTGAAAAACCCATTTCCTGCCACTTCACAATTACACACTGTCTTGTCCTAGTCTACCACTTAAAATCTAAACAGAATACTTTGATATTTGTGTTTGTAACATGTCAAAATTAAAAAGAAAAATCTGTTGGTGTGAATAGTTGGCATTGTATGTTAAAAATTCCTGATCCTTTTCTTCTTAAATCCTCACTCATCGCTTATGAGCAACATTTCCCAACCCAATAATAAAATCTGTGTAAGTTTTTCAAATAATAAAAAATTAGCAACTATCAAAATGTGTCATAACTTACATACATTTCTTCTTGGATGATTAAATTACATGTGTAAGTTATTAGGTTGATTAAATAATTGAATCCTACATCTGAGTGTTACTGTTTATCCCATTACCAAAGAACATATGTAATTTTCTTGCACCATGGCCATGCTAATGCCCACGTGCTGAAACAATGAAACCTGCACAGATGAGTCCGAAGGTGCAGCTGTCAGTACCAATCAGAGTGAAATCTTGTTTTCTCAAAGTGGGCAGGAGAAGACACTGGGGCTTTGGGAGTGAAAGCAAGAGTGGAAAGGCAAATCAGGATTATTGTCAACAGCGGTAGAGATTGATAGCGACAAGGGAGAGAATTTCTGTCTGTTGGGCCAACGTCGTTCTGACTTGATCTGCTACTACAGGGAAGAAGGGGAGACCCAGGAGACAGTAGAGAAGATTACACTGCCAACACTTTTCATTAGATGGGCAACATTAAATGGGTGTACTGGGGAGGGGTAAGAGAAGAAAAAAAGTGACAGCACAGAAATATCTCTCTGACAAGGATGAATGCCTAGTAAAATCTGTATTTCCAACTGTGCCCAACTGTTTTGTATGACAAATTTATTTTAAATATATCTAGCTAACAAATGCATGTCAGTTTTAGCAGCCTTCAGGGGAAAATATAAATGATAAAGATATATTTGGCTTCTAGAAACAAAGATTCAAGTGCACAAATCCAAAGTTTAGAGAGGCCATGGGTGATGGAGAGGGAGCTAACAAACTGATCAAGCATGCCTGTTTCATAGTAGGAGGGGGTATAAATGAGGTCAGGAGATGGCGGTCTCCATGTAAGGCGGGGTTTTTTTTTTCAGTTTTGTTTTGTTTTGCTGTGGCACCTTGATCCTCTGGTAATAAAACTGACAGGATTCATTCACTGTGATGTACAGACCTCTTGGAGCAGAGCGAGAGACTGAGACAGGGTCTCTTAAACTTACCTGAGGGACCTTTAAGCGTGAACTGGGAGAAAGAGGAAGGGCAATTGAAATGGCCTTTTTTCTTCTTTTATTTAAAAGGTTGCCGTGTCTCTGCCTCCATACCAACTGTTTCTATTATGCAGGTCGACATATAGCCTTATTCCTGCACTACTGACTCACACACTAATTGGCATACTAAATGCTAATATTTTGCCATGACACTCAAGACCCAAGGTGTCAAGATGTTGATTAGAAATTCTCTAATTGGCTCTGGACTAAAACCTTTAAGGGAAGAGGAGATGGCTTAATTGGATAAAAAGGGGGTTTTCTGGTTGGTCTACCTACAGCGCTCCAGTTTCAGCCAACCTTCTGTTCTTAAGTTGAGTTGTAATATTCATTTTAAATACGTATATATGGGGCAATGTGTTGTGTAGAGATAAAGCGGCATATGCAGAGGCTATTAGTCAGCTGTCCAGGGTTTGATTCCCAACTCTGCTGCATGTCTTCCTTCCTTCTCTCTCTACCCATTTCCTGTTTATCTACTACAAATAAAGGTCACTAGTGCCAGAAAAACCTTTTAAAAAATGTTGGTTTTTTTCACTGTATATATATATATATATATATATATATATATATAGATATATATATATATATATATAGATATATATATACAGTATATATATATATATATAGTATATATATATATATATCTATATACAGTATATATATATATATATATATATATATATATATATATATATATATATATATATATATATATATATATATATATATATATATATCCTTGTTCCATCCATTGCTCAGGTCTGAGTTTGGCCCATTTTTCCCCACAAACTTTCTTCAAGTTTTGAAAGTTCTAGGGACCTCTCCTGCACACTCTGGTGTTGCTTTTTTTCATAGATTTTTGATTGGTTTCAGTAGCTTCAGTAGCTTTCATTTACTTTTTCTGAAAACCAACTGAGAATTGCTTTGGCTGCGAGTTTAGGGTCATTGTCTAGCTACAAAGTCCACCCTCTTTTAATTTTTAAGATTCTGATCAATAATTTCTCAGTAAATGTCTCCATTCATTTACATGATGACTGTCTCTATGATATGCCCACACCATGGTGCATCTGCCTCCAAATTTCACTGTTGGTATAATGTTTTATGGGTGAAGTGCAGTGTCATTTCTCCTCCACACATGGTATAGGCAATGACATGCAAAGATTGTTGTCTCTTTTTCTCCCAGTATTTCATAATCCTTTGTTCAAATGTCCTGTGGCAGCCTTCAAATGAACTTCAACATGCTTTTTCTTCAATAGTGGAGTCTTGTGCAATGAGTGTACATAGAGGCCATGGCTGTTGAGTACATTATTAACTTATTTGTTTTAAACAACTGCACCTACTAATTTCATGTATTTCTAGAGCTCTGTAGAAATACAGTACTTGGTTCTTGGGCAAAGTTATTCTTTTGTCTACTCTGTCAGAAAATCTTAAGAAGAGCACCTGATTGGGGCTGGATTATGATGAAATGTCATTATTTCTACTTCAAAATCATTGCTCCCACACATTAAATAGTTTAGAAATACTTATGTAACCAATGCCATCAGTATGTTTTCCAACAACAAGGTTCCAAGGTCTTGAGAGACCTTTTTATTGGCCATCAGTTAGGACAAATTCAACCAATATTAATTTGTACTGACAGGGCGAAGAATTGCCTTCTGAATACTGACAAATTTCAGGTGGTTTATTTACTCTCTGTGCCTTTTTACATCTCATATTTTCATTTGTTCAATGCTTGTCCTTTTTTTTTTTACCCATAACCCAATTTTTGGATATATTTCTTTTGATATCTTGATATACGTGGATGACTTGGATTAGATTCCTCAGCTGGTGTGAATTTAATGTCAGTAACGTCATTACAAATATATGGCCTGTATATCCACTCTACATGCACTTGTTTAGACACACACACAGCACTTAGCCACAAAAAAACATCCCAATGTTAGTGTCAGAGCAAATGTCATTTATCACATAAAATCTTAATTAAACATCCATATTTAGCATCATTCTAAATCATATTTACATACTGCAGTCTGAAAAAATTTTAACCATGAGATTTTCTGCAATTTTTCTTGTTCATCCTGAAAATGTCAGCAACACATGACATGCTGTGACATGCTGTTGCTTATAAATGAGACAAACCTCTGTTTCCTTGATGAGGAGGAACAATGATATAATGGGGAGGCAAACAGGAAAGCACAACAAAGGCAAAGGCCAAACACAGCCAACAACCAGCTGAGCCCTTTTGGTCTGCAGAATATAATGGCCTCGGCCATTAAAAGGGAAACATATAGTCAAATAATGGCTGTGTCCATGAGCATGAATGCGTGTAGTCAGGAAGACAATAAGACAGGGATACAAAGGAGGTATTTTTTTTTTTTTTTTTTTTTTTTTGCTTTTTCATAAACAAGACATGAAGTATAAAATAATTTCCTTACATCTTTATATCACACTCTGTCTCCCATGTAATCATAAACTGACTATGGGTCTATGATTTATTCTAGAACAGCTCAGGTAGTAGAATAAAAAGCAGCTGAAATATGCCAAAATACGATAAAGTTAAAACTGTCTAATGAAGTGCTTTCATATTGACACCTTGTCTGACTCAGACTCTAATTAGCGGCTTCCACCTCACACAGTAGCATCGAACCTGCTGTCTGGTGGCAAGCCGTTCCTCCCTTCTAATTGAGTCCAAGCCTGTCATCAGTACAACTTTTGAGTGGTGTATTTAATCATCTAATTAGCTTAAAGATCTAGTTAATTACCTCATGTAGATGCTTAAGTTAAACCCTCATATTTAAGGATATACATGAGAAAACAAAGATGTACAGATTGTTTATTCTAACCACAAAGTAATTCGCTCTGAAACAGTTTTCACATCGGTGTTTTTGCAGTCTGGAGATTGTTAGCATTGCATAAATCCAAAGAGCTAATTTTAAAATACATATATTATCGGAGGCCATCTTCACTGTCAAAGTTAATTATAGCTTGTGCTCAAATACTTAAATAAGCACATCCATGAGTGGTATTAATATGTACTAAAAAGTATGAAATAAAAGACTGTTGTTCAACCTGAGGAGCTTGATCTGAACATGGCTAATTGCAGAGACACTAAGCAATGTTTTAAGGGAATGTTAAATGACTACATGGAGAGTACATCCATGGTGTTTATAGAGATGCTTTGTAGACCAGGCTTTTCCTGGCCGATACCAAATTAGTTTTTTAGGGTTTGATCTCTTAAGTTGAACCCAGTTTTTTGTATTTTTCTATAGATTAAAAAGACATAAAAGGGAAACTATGTTCTGCAGGTAGCTCTTTTAAATCCAATAGAAAAAGAAGAGCTCTCCAGGTTAAGCTCATTTGTCCCTAACTTTTATCTGATTTTTTTAAAAACTCAAAAATGTGCATTAAAATACATGCTGTTGATTGATTGATAACAGCTGAGGGAGATCTCAATTTTGATTGGTTTAATAAATAGAAAAAAATTTATATGTATCAGCATTTAGCCTGTTGATCATCAGTTATAACCGATTGAGGAGAAATTGGCCTGTTCCAATCTCTGGCTGACTGATTGGTGCATTTCTACATGATTAGCCTGTTGGCCTGGAGTTTTTTTGTCTGCAATGTGTGCATTCAGGATGTTGCACAAATATCTGCATACTCCAACTTACTGTTACCTGTGGAACCTATAGTTAATTATCAGTATACCTTTCCTCTTCTCTTTATTCTACAGCACAAAGCCACAATCTTTACCAGCAAAATCTTTTTTTTAAAAAAGGGGGCAACTGTGTTTCAACTATAAAGGGATCACACTTCTCTTCCTCCTAGGGAAATTTTGCTTCCAGGCTCTGTAAAAGACATTCCAACAAATTACCCATGTAGGAGCCCATGAAGGAACACTGTGGCTTTTGTCCTTGTCGTGGGACAGGCAACCAGATCCATCTTCACAGAACAGTGATCATGGGAGTTTGGTTGTGCAGTCTAGAGGTGTTTCGTGGATCTAGAAAAGGCTTTCACCCATTTTCCTCAATATATGTTGTGGGAGGAGTGGAAATAATGGATGCAAGGGATCCATCTATGAGCTATCCGGTCCTAGTATGTCCAAAACAAGAGCTGTTTCTGCATAATAACACACAAATGAAAATTTTGTGTAGGTGCAGGTTAAACTCCACCTGGGTTGTTTGTTCTCACCGATCCTAGTAGTAGTGCTCATGATCAAGATCTCAAGACATAATCATGGAGAGGAGGGTGTCTGGATTGGGAACTTCAGGTTCTTGTATTTTCTATTTGTAGATTCTGCGCTTTTACTTAAGTATTCAAACCTTCATTTTCAATATGCACTGTTATAGAGAACAGCTGAGAGTGAAGAGCCCAGAAGGAGAATCAGCTTGTCTAACAGTGAGGAAAGGTGGATTGCTCCTTTAGGGTTTGTGGTCAGTCTTTGACTCATGCAGAGGTTCAAGTGCCTTGATGATGAAAGATTGCAAGAGATGGATAAATGGATCCGGGCCTCTTCTGTGGTAATGCAGGCGGTGCCTTGGTCTGTTGGGGTAATGAAAGTACTGAGTAAAAAAGCAAAGCTCTTGATTTAATGGTCCATCTATGTTTTGACCCAATCCTGTGGTCAGGAGAGATGAATAATGATTGAAGGAATCAGAATAAAGCTGGCTGAAATCAGTTGCTTCTCTAGGGCGCTTGGACTCAAGGAGCAAAACATTTTTTTTTTTTTTTTTTATCAGTTGAATCATTTTCTTGCTTTTGTGAAAACCTAGTTTGTCCCTGAGTTCTACCAGACCTGCAAACTAACCAACTGACCAACTTGGGTTCACTGATACTGGACCAGCTATAAATATTCATACTGTCACTCCACGATCATCACTGTAAAGGGCAAAATACATATTGGTCGTGAATTATATATCCATTGAAAAGGTCATCCACCTCAACACCAATCTTTTTATGAGTTATAAGACATACTGAGAGGAAAAAAGATTCAATTCACTTAGTGCTTAATCAAGCAAATGAGTTGTAAACTTGCACATAAGCTGCAAAATTCATTAGGAAGTGTTTGAGACAGGGGCTTGATATATCCATCTTTCCCTGTATTTATGACCAAATTGCTTTCCTTGCTGCCCAACTCCACATGGCATTAAAAAATGGCTGTCCTGTAAATATCTGTCCCTCTTTATGTCAGACTTCTTGTCTGCATCTTCCCAGTCCCTGCAGTGATCTCTCCATGGGATGTGTCTCATTATCAGCTCCCTTTGACAAGACATTGATTAACACAGTGGATATCAGCCTGACAACTGTTCTAAACTAATACACACATGTTCACACACATTTTTACATGCTGTGAAACATACTGCAGACACACACATTAAAAACTATAATCATTTTCCTTATTTTATTCAGTGGATTCAACCACAGCACAGTTAAGCATTTTTAAATTTCCAAAACCTTTTCTGTTGTTTTTACTGAGCACAGAAAAAAATCCATACAGTCTGACTAAATTTTTCCTGCTTTTTGGTTAGTTAGGACTTTCAAAATAACTTTTATTTTCTATTTGAGTTTTTTGTTGTTGTTTTTTTTTTTAAAAAAAACATTCTTTAAATTCAGAGGTTTACATTAATTTGATCAGTCTTTAATTGGTAAAACTGACTTTTAAACTATATGACTTGGGCAGCCTTTTGTCAAAAATTGCTAAAATCTGGACAGAGTTTGTGCAACTGAGGCAACTGAGTCTTGCTGACACATGTTTTCAGCTCTTCTCACATATTTTCTAAGGGACTGAGATCAGGGCTGAGTGACGGCCACTCCAAAATCTTGATTTACTGTCTTTAAGCCACTTTGTAGCTAATATGCCAGCATGCTTAGGGTCATTGTCTCTTTGGATGACCCACTTGTGGTGATGCTTTAACATTCTGAATGATGTTCTAGATGTTGCGACAATATTTCCACATAATGTTCATAATTTAGTCATAATTAGTGCACCAGATTTAGCGCATCATCCGTAACATTACCGTTGGCGGTATAAATTAGTGCAGAAGCTTGAATCAGGGGCATATTTTATGCATCTGTTTCATCTTTTTTCATGGATTTATGTTTCTGTGAAGTGGACATGTCCCTCCTGCAGCAAAGCACCCACATGGTCCTGTAATGCTGCATTCAAACCGAATGTGATTTGAGCATCAAAAAAGCGTCCAGTGCCTCAAGTTGGATGCTTGCACACTTTTGACACTTGAATCAAGCGTCAAAATTGCTGTAGACGCACATCTGAGCAAAGTGTGGAAAGACACGCGTTGGGAGGAGCCTCTTTACTTTTGACTCCTTCGCATAGACTCTTCCACTATCTATTGCACATTTCTTCTGAATAAATACATTAATTCTTCAGTGTGAAACTAGTAGTGGCTCAACGTTGTGCTGGACAGATTGGGCAAGCTCAACAGGGGAAAATATTTATCGTGGTAAAAATGTTTTGACCCGAGATCCCGACTCCTCACTAATCCTCCTCCAGGCAAGGTCCTTTCTATTCTTGTCTCTGTGGTAATAGTTCGACTGGTTGTAGACGGGCTCTTGGTCCTGTTGTCCCGTCAAAAAATGCGGCACTATGTCACAGGGAGCAGTCTCTCTGATTAGTTGATGCTTCATGTCCAGCTGCCAAAGTTCAGATTTTCCAACTCTGCTGCTATATGCATGTGCTTGAAATGCTTGAAATGCTTGAAATCTGAAAATGTGCAGTGCCAGGTGCACGAAACGTACTGCGAGACTTCTTGATGCCCCTAGACAAACATCCACCATAGACTTTGCATCCAAACCAGATGCCCCTGATGCTCAAATGTGTTCAGTCTGAACGCAGCATATCTCTTGTACTTTCCAGTTGGGATGGTGAGCTTAGTCTTGCAAGCTTCTCTGGTCACGACCATTTATCATTCTTCCTCAGTTACCTCATAGTCAGGTTTCTTCACACAACTGCAATGTCTTCTGTTGGGTGCACTCACCTGATCCTGGCCTCTACAATCACTCCTCCTCTGTATTTAAGCCTTAGGTTTTCTACCATTGTTTCCTGAATTCTGCGAACAATCACCATGCATACCACTCACCCTCATGTTAACTCGTGGAATGTCTGCTCTATGACACAAAAGCTCTGTGAAACCAGCCAAGTCAAACCGTAGAACAACACCAAGGCACCAGGGTCATTACTCACAACATGGCCAGCCCATGGCAATCCACAGACCGCTCCCACACTTCACCAAACTCACAGGGGAAAAAAACCCTGAGCAAGATGTGCAGTACACCAGCACCTTGGCTCCTCAATAAAAAAAAAAAAAAAAAAAAAAAAAAAAATCAGACCACCAAACTAAGCAGACCAGTCCTGCATGGTGAGTCCAAAACTGGAGCAAGTGGCTAGCTAGGCCAGGGCCTACCATTGAGAGCAATGTTATGCACAAATGCATTCAGGAGTTCAAGTCACATTTTAAGAACTTCAAACTAAACAATGCAATTTTTAAACAGAATCAAGATTTTATTAAAGAGGAACATCCTGGTGGGTTAACTTCCTCATCACCAAAATCATATAAAGATGATCTGAATTTATTTTGATTTTATGGTTGTAGCATTATCAGAGAAATGTCAAATTAGTGAGGGCTTTTGTCCAAGATAAAATCAACTTTCAGTAGCTGGCTGTTCAGGTTTACTGTTGTTTAGATTTTGCAATGATAATTTAAAGAGGAAAAAACCTCCTGGTATATCCTGTCTGGGCTGATTTCATGGTAGTAAGAGGTTTAAAAAGTGACCACAAATGTAGTCTAAATAGATGCTTTTCAGTCACAATAGTTTTTTCTGTTAATAGAGGCGTTAAAATATGTGAATGAAATCAACTGTTTTGGAAATTTAGCCAATAAAATATTAATCTTCTTTAAGCTTAGACAACAGAATAAAACAGACTAGGCAATAGCATAATCTATATGCTAATTTGTGAATGACATTATGAACTGTATATTTTAAACGTTATTACAGACAAATAACAGATAGATGAATGAGACTTTGTTCAAGTTGGAGCTGTGAACTTACTTTCAAATATTCTATGAATATTCTGAATTATGAACATGAATCAATTAATCTCATCATGGCTGAACTGGTACAGCACTGAAGGGCAAAAGATAAAGAGTGTTTCTTAGAGTGTTCTAACTCATATTCCTGTCTTACTGTTGCGTACATGCCTTGCATTTCAAAGATATAAAAAGGTATATGGTTTCAAATAAACAGCACTCCAGCATAACCTTTCTATGCATGTAATACTTTAGCATAGGTTCATTGATCTACAGATGAACAAGGATACCACAGATATTTTAGACTCATCAAAAAATGTCAGTGGAATGAGCGTTGAAACTTTGAGACTGTGTTTTCCACACACATTCATCACAACTGAATTTGTGCAACTCAAATGGTGCAGCATTGACCAAGTGATAATGCTCTATCTATCCAATGAAGATTTTCTCATCTCTGAATGCCAAGTGATTGGAGTGAGTCCAACAGGAGGGCTGTCTGACTTATTTCCTGATTAATTCAGCTAATGATTATTTGGCCACTTGGGGGCGCCTACAGATGGCATACAGTGGACCAGTGGTATTCACTGGGGTTCGGTACCACAGCCACCCATGAATAGTTAAAATACTTGGAACCCCATCTAAAATTGGCTATCTTAATGGTTAAAATATACTTTAATATGCATTAATAAGCACAGTGGAAACCATCTCAGCATTACTGCAGAAGCTAATGTTCACAGTCTTCCTTATCTCTGCTCTTGGGGGTTCGGTCAATCAGCGCCAAGGAAAATGAGTCCCATTCCTGGATTGGCTCCTTTGCAAACGCCAGCCAATAGCGTGTCAAGTAGGTATCTCAGCTTCCCAAGATGCTCTTTATTTTGAATATTTTAGAAAAAATCTGTCAGTAGAACAAATTTTCTGCAAATAATTTGAAGTTACGTTCCACAGAAAAATACACAAATGGGTAAATCTGTGAAAACTGAACCGTGAAAAGACACAGGTCCATAGGGCATTGAACTTTGATGAATAAAATGACACTGTGACATCATGGTTAAGGTAACTTTAACCTTATGCAGCAGCAGATTGTACATTTTTTAACCTTTTTTCCCAACTCATACACTTATCATGAGCAGAACACATTCATTATAGGTTATAGAACTTGATGTTTCCAAATTGTGCTTCATTTCTTCCAGAGTTTAGACCCATATAACACTTGTTTTTAGATGTCAACACACTTGGAGAGATAACAAATGGTGTGACAGCAGCTTAATAAGTATAAAAGAAAGACATCTTCTAAACATAAATTCTACAAATAATTAATACAATAAGCTTTTGGTAAAGCTGTGCCTTCACCTCCCGATTAAATAATTATGTCTCCACAAAGTCGCTTCACTGTTCTGCATGAACACTCATCTGTTCACAGAAATATGCAGCAACTGCAATGGACCTGTAAGCCAAGTTCAGCTATAAATTGAGTTAAATAATTTAGTTGATGGAAAAATAATTAATGTGGCAGGAGTCAATAGACAGTGTAGACGGGGAAAGTAGAAGGTGAGTGCCTGTGTGTGTGCATGTGTGCGTAAAAGAGGGCACAGGTGAAGGGGAGAAGATCTCATCTAAAGGCTATGAAAGATTTAACAGCAGGAGGAGACAGGAATGACAATGTCAGAGCAGGCACGCAACAAACCAAGACCCCCAATTATATCTGGCATTTAACTGTCTGTCCTCTTTACTCTTTTTATTCATTCCATCAAAAGCAATGAAATAGGGGAATAACTATATTTATGGACTTGGTCAGTCACATAAAACATGCAGTGTGAGCTGATCTTTGCATTTGGGAATCTGTGAAACCAAATCACAAAAAAAAAATTAGGACAAACTTGATATTGTTGATATTGTCATGCTTTTGTAGCTCTTTGTTAGCAGAGCACCTCAGAACTGAGGAATTCAAGAGGATTTAACCTAAGAGAAACAAACCATAACTTTAGTCAACGTATTTGTGTTTTCTGTTTATGTTTTTTCAAACTGATAAATTCTACGTAATCCAAAATTAATTTGTACATACTGAGATACATCCAGGTCTAATTAATATGACATATTAGGTGGATTGATGTGGTTTAAAATTTTACCATCATAGTTAAACATTTTTTTTCAATGTTCTTGTCAACTTCAATACAATTTATGACATATTATTGCAAGAAGCTTAGGGTTATTTTTCAGACATAACAGGCTTTTCAAATGTTTAATTCTCAAAATAATAAATTACAGATTAAACTAGTTGTGATATTACCAACTCAAAACCTTAAAATTATTATGTAGAATGGAAAGGGTTCCAAATTATTCAGATTTAAAAAAATACATTTTACCTCTTAACATATCATATGTTACAAAGCTGTAGAAAACATCCAGATCTTCTTATTGAGTAATGACTAGGGTAAGATGAAGTTTTTTTTCTGCAACTACAGTATAATGTTGCAATCATTATTTTTTTCTTCTGTTATCCTTCATGACCTTGTGAATTGTGTATCAACCCTGTTCACAACAGATGAAGACCCCCACCTCCCACCCCACCCCCAGTAACCCTTGGGAAAGTCCAATGATCCATCACCTGTAATGGGATGAACCCAACAAGAGCCTGAAAAATCTGTCTCTGGCTCATAAATAAAGCAATTGTTAAAACTATGATAACTTACAGTGCTGTCAAAAGGTTTCTACCACCATAAAGATTTATTTTGTTTTTGCTACTTTGTCATATTTAAATGTTTCAAGTCATTAAACTAAGTTTAGCAGTCAAAGGTAACCTGTGAAAATACAAAAATGTATTTTTTAAATGATTATTTCGTTTCTTAAAAGAAAAAAAACTATTCAAATCAACCTGACCCTATGTGAAAAAAGTAATTGCCCCCTAAACAACTGGTTGTGCCACCCTTGGTAACAACCACTGCCATCAAGCAGTGAGTCCTTTACATCACTGGAGAAATTCTGACCAATTTTGCTTTGCCTCATTGTCTTCAATCTGTCTCATTGGAGAGTTTTTGAACACAAATAGCCTGTTTTAAGGTCATCCTACAGCTTCTCAATTGGATTAAGTCCTTTGAATGTTTTTGTTTGTTTGTTTTGGGGTTTTTTCGGATATGGACTTATTGGTGTGCTTTGGATCATTCTCCTGTTGTATAACTCAAATATGTTTGAGCTTAAGGTTACAAACTGATGACCCGGATATTCTCCTTCAGGACGTCTCTGGTAGAGAGCAGAATCAGTGGTTTCACCTAATTAACTTCTAAAAAGTTTCACCTTTGCCTTATCAGTCCTCAGAATATTTTCCTGAAAGTCTTGAGGATCATCAAGATGTTGAATGCCAAATGTGAGACGGCCCTTTGTGTTCTGCTTGGTCAGCAATGGTTTTATCCTGTCTCTATGTAGGTTGTTTTAGTAGGTTTTCTTTCCTGTGGCTGAATTATGAACCCTGACCTTAACTGAGGCAGATGAGACCTGCAGTGATTTAGATGTTCTTATGGGTTCTTTTGTGACCTCCTGGATCTTACTCTGATTCTTTAGCCTACTTCATGCTGTCAGACAGATTCTATGAAAGTAGTTTCTTGATTCTACATGTTTGGCAGTAATCAGGCCTGGGTGTGGCTAGTAAAATAGAAAAAAATAGTTAACCACAGTTGAAAAGGTGGGCAATTATATTTTCACAAATGACCAAGTTGGTTTGGGTAAGTTTTTTCAACCTAATATGTAAAATCATAATTTGAAAACAGTGTGTGGTTATTACTCGGGTTTTCTTTGCCTGATAACATTTGTTTGATAATCTAAGTGTAAGTAAAAGCATTCACGTCAGTCAGTCTGACGTGAATGCTTTTTGGACTGTAGGAGAAAACCAGAACACCCAGAGAAGCCTCACACAAAGCAGCTATCATGTCCACACTGACCTGCTGACACAGTATTTACCTTGAGGTCAAAGAACCACTAAAAAATAACAATAACACTGAAGAGATCTGCCAGAAAAATCAGTTGAGGAATCCTGGATGGCTCCCCCAAGCATAAAAATCCTGATCTTTATTCTAGACCTCACAAAACCAGAACTTTTCCATGCACTCCAAGAGAAACAACAATAATCTTCACCACTAAAGGTCTACTCTTTTACAGTTGTGATATTGCTTCAAACAGCTCTTGCATGGCATCTGTGTTTTCTCTATTTAGTCTTGATTGCAGAAAATTTATAGAGAATAATGGCCTTAACATTATGATTTACGAAAGATGACCAGAGAGTGTGAGATCTCTATTGCAGCTCATGATTTTGACAGTCTCTGCAACATTTGGGCAAATAAAACTCTGGCAGACATACATTCTTACCTAAAAAGACTTCTTTGTTTTAAATAATATAGGTGCGGACTTACAGTATGAAGCTAAAAATAGAAGTCTTCTTCTATTCAAGTATCTGGAGGGATAATAATCTATACAATCTACCTCTCCAGTGTTAGCTCCTCCGCTGCCAAATTTTCTCACTACATCCACTTATTTAACATCTTTTGGATTGTGGATTTATTAAATCATCTGACTGAATATATGTATCTGGTGCAGGAAAGATGTTCTCTTGTAAAATTTTGCTGTTAGTTCATGGACTGTGTAAATCATGTGTGAAGAAACTGTTACACCACTGAACACTTGTACCAATGCAAAGCAGGTCTTTCTTTTTTCCCTCTTCTTTCTCTCTAGCAATCCCCTGGACATTACTTTTTTTGTGCAGCACACGTCAAAATCCGACTGAAGGCTTAGTACTTCAAGCTTGTCCCTGTTCTCCAGATGGAAGACGTTTTCCAGGCATTTGTACTTGTTTATTTATTAGTGTTAAAGTCAGAGTCCCTTAGAGGACAGTAGCCAGCTGTTGCGTTTTGGCTTTGTTCCACAGAGACAAGGAGGATTGTTATCCTCTTGATCGCTTGGCTGTCACTCTGTTCCTCTTCCCTTGTTTGCAAGTTGTGCAAAAAAAATTGCTTCTTTCCAAGGTAGGTTTTGAGTAAAAACTGTGTTTTTAAATACTATTCACCCATCACCCGCAAGCCTTCTTGTTGTGTAATTTGCAACATATTTGTCAGACCTTTTTGTTTTTAAACAGATGTGTTTCATGTTTTACGGTTACCATCCTAAAAAAAAAAAAAAAGAAGCAGTCCAGTTCAAACATCAGCCTGGTGATAAATTTAGCCTTTTTGAGTAATTTTCCTATGCTCTTTTTGAGCAAATATTTCTGATTTAATAAAGTAGCTATATTTTAAACCTAGAATCTCAACCTCATACTATGGTAAAGGAGTTTTTGTGCATCAAAAGCTTAATCTTTGTGATATATTTTGCAAGGGTGCTTTGCATTATTTTCAGCAAACAGTGCTTTGCAAAAGTATCAATATGTGTTGAACCTTCTCACATTTTGTTATATTACAACCACAAGTATCACTGTATGTTAACAAATAAAAAGCTAAAAAAGTGTGGAATGCATTTGAACTGGGCCCCCTGTTTAAACCTTTCATAAAGTGTGAACCACAGACTTATTTGAATTTATTCCTGGGCTTTGACTGGGCCATCAGTTCTGACTGTATATAGGTGAACCTCCACCCTGGTATTAAGCCTCTAGATTTACCCTGTGTCCCATCATACTCTGATTAGGTTTCCTGTCCCTGAAAAACAGAAGCATCCCCAAAGTATGATGCTGCCACTAACATGATCAGGATGTTATGTTCAGGGTGGCATGTAGAAAACTGCTGAAAGAACTACTTTTGACTTTCTATCAAGGATTTAACGATCTTGCTATTCTTCCCTAAAAACAGATTGGGGGTATGCACAGCTAATGGTTGCCCTGTCAATCGATTCTTCTCTATGAGCAGTGGGTCTCTGCAGCTCCCCCAGAGTTACCATAGGCCTCTCAAGTGCCTTACTAACCGAAGCCTTTAAGTTTTGGTGGATTACTCACTCCTGGACACTGGTAACTGATCTGGCGCCAGTTGATTACACTTGATTTTATTTAAGAATAAAGGAGTAAAGGAGGCTGATTACAAGTGCGTCCCACACTTTTCAGATTTTCATTTGTAAAAATGTTGAAAACGATGTATATTTTTTCTTCAAATTTAACAATTATCCACTACCTTGTGTATGACTATCACTAAAAATCACAGAAAAACACATTGAAGTTTGTGGTTGTGATAAAATGTGTGTATAAAAGTTGTGCGTATCAGACTCACTAGAACCTTTTCTATGTTTAAAACTGATATCTTATTTCAAGAGAGCCCCTGAGAACATCTGTCCCACACTCACCTGCCCGTTCTTCTTCAGGTCAGCCCACATGCTTGTCCCGTCACCCCCTCTCATCAGAACATGGTAGGTGAAGTAGTAGATGCCAGGAAGAGGACACGTGAACTTGCCTGTGCTCTGCTCATAGTAGTTCCCCACATTGGTCACCACATCATCAAATTTCAATATTTCGCTCCCTTCGTGTTGCTTCCGGAGACCAGCATAGAAGGCGATTTTAGGAGTGTAGACTGAGGAGCCATATCCACCTGGACCAGGGCCTGGTGGGCCAGGTGGACCAGGTTTACCAGGCTCTCCAGGTGGACCTTTAGGGCCCGGAGGACCAGGAAGTCCGGGGCTTCCTCTAAATCCCTGCTTGCCTCTTCGGTTTGGAAAGTCCGGAGGCTGTGGGGAGACGGCAGTCAGCTCTCCCTGAGGGGGGCTCAAAGTGTCACACACCATCTTGCAGCTCCCTAGCATCTCATAATGTGTGCCACCACCTTCGGACCCTGCCCCCTTTGTGGTATGGACCAATAAGGGAATGGCCACGAGCAGGACCAGGACCATGGCCACACCAACTCCAGCCCCAATGACACGTTTCTTGCGGCTGAGCCGTGAGGCGGCCAGCGTGAGGAAATCCTCTTCCCCCTTGGCTGGAATGGTTGTGCCGGCCAGGCTGACCTCCGGTCAGAAAAAGCTACACAAAGGGGAAAGTGTCAGACACAATGTCGGATGTTATCTGACAGTGAAAAGAAATGTAGTCTTTTCGAGGACTCTAACAGTCACAGACGAGTAGAGGAATGTCAGTACTCAGAGGGGAGGGAATGACAGATTCCCCATTTGTGGATCGTTTTTGTTTGTCTCTTTTCTCTGGTTCACATGGTCTGGTGACTTTTATCCAATTTAAAACGATACATCATATAAGAGTGTCATATTCTAAGCAAAACATTCACAGCTGAAGAAATGTTGAATTTAGGGATTTTTGGTTTTCTCCGGTTCTATGGTTGTGGAAGCTCCAGTGGAAAATCCTTCAGTTTCTCAGACAGGGAGGAGCTGTCAGGTGGGGTCTTCAGAATTCCCACTGGAGTTCATCTCACCCTCCACATTCAGGGAAAGGCGCTTCACTTGTCTGTCCAGAAATTAAAAGAGAAGAACAAGGAAACGGCTAAATTTCAGCACTTTGATTTTCTTCTGCTCGTGTTTAAGATTTATTCCAGAAATCTGGTCTTGCATTCACACCACAGATTTATCACAGTTTGTAAAAGAAAAGGATTAATTCTAAGGAACAGGAACTGAATACACTGTGTTCTTTTAAAAGTAGCTTGAATGAAGCAGGAAACATCTTATTACATGCATCAGGGGAAGGGATTCTCTTACAACTTTAGAGAGAAAAAAGAGGAAAAAAAGGTTTGTGCTGCAAGGTGATCATCATGAAAAAAGGTTAAATCTCAAGAATGGGAAATGAGTGAAAGGAAGCTTCAAATGTGCAGAAAGTCTTTCAATACATGCAACATAGCAAGTGACTCTCATAACTTTAGAAAAAGGAGAGGAATGCAGATATATGCAACAAGGCGTTTGTGAGGATCTCAGGAATGCAAGTATCCTTATAATGCAAAGGGGGAAGAGGGGGATGCATGCCAAATTGTTTTGCACTTAAGAGTTTAATGTGTTTTCAGACGAAAAAGCTTAAAAAACAAAATTGTTATTTAGATTAAAAATATTTCAATGATAAATGTATAACAATAGTAATAGTAAAATAATATTAGTAATAATAATAAAAGTTATTAGACGAGCTGCAGCTCGAAAATACAGTAATATTGTAAATATATAAGTATACAGAAAATTATTTTTGTGTTCTACTATCTCAGTTTTTAACAGCAATAAAACTTTATAAGGATTACTTTATTTCACATATCATGGCGCATTCACTTTTAATCAAAGTGAAGCATACAAAGCAAGTAATTTAAAGCAAAACTTTTGAAAGAGTCGTGCAAAAATCAACAAATCGGCTTACCAAAAATCCCTTTTCCACCCTTTTCCTGTCTCTGTTTTAAACCCGGAGTTCAGTGTGTGTTCATTCTGCGGGGTTCACGATGAAAAACGCCGCTTCTCCTCCAAACCCGGAATGATATCTTCCGGAAAACTGAGCGCCTTCACCGGGGCATCGGTTCGAAGTTGTTGCGCTTCGGTCCAAACTCAGCTCGGCTCAACCAGAATCCTTCAAAAACATTCAAACTTTAACCATCTCATCCATGCTCTTCAGCTGCAGTCCAAACTTCAAAACGATCCGAAGCAGACTGAGAAAAAAAATATATATATTTATAAAATAATATTTGTTACAGCGGCGCAACTAAACTATATAATACTTAAAAAAAATAGAAAAATGCTTTACAGGCTCTGATGAGTCACTTTCCCAGACTTTAGATGTGCGTAAATGCCGGCGCACAGTCAGTTTATTTGCAGAGCAACAGTTAAGTCACTTGTTGTATTTTCTGTCCTGCTTCTCTCTCCTCAGCATCATCTGCCTACTATCCTGCACCCCCTCCCCCACCTCCTGTGTAACACACACTCTCTCACACACACAGATACATCGTCTCAGCCTGCAGTGACCTTTTCACAAATCAAATAACTACATTAATTAATTCTTTAATCCAATTCTATTCTACTTCTCTTTAAATATGTGAAATTCATTTGGAGCATATTTACCCTTTTTTGCTTTCATGCTCATTTAAACCTCACTCACAATTTTTCATCTTATTTGTTTTCAATCATATTTATGCTTAAAAATATGTGTTAAACATACCTGTGTGAGAGAGATAAGTTAATATTGCTGTATACTGAGGGAAATCCCTGACATAATATAAAAATATTGCTGTTTAGCTAACGTGGCCACATATACCATTTTCTAATATTTGTGTGATTGAAATGAAAAACATGGACCTTGTCTCCAACTCCTCAGCCTGTGTTCTCTGTATGCTCCTGTCCCATTCATCCCAAAAACGTTAGTTTTTTTTTTTTCTTTTTGGGGTTCCAGATATCTCATATTTGGCTTTCTTTTGTTCTTGATCTAGGTCAGTTGAAAATCCTCAGTTTCTTCAGCCTCTTCTGCTACTAGAGCATCCTTATCTCCCTCAGCATCTTCGTTTCTGCCATAACTACACCTAGTTTTTCCAATCTGTGGGAGACGTTTTTATAGGCACAACCACTTGGATGATCCTGATTTGACTTAAATATAAGCTCCACCACCTTCCCTGTGGGTCTTTCTGTTATGTACTTTCTTACAAAATATATAGATACTAATTGTTACTCACAAAATTGCACTAAAATTCAAGAAATTATGTTTTGGTAACAAAAAATGTAAGTTACAGTCTACCAAAAGACAATGTTTATTTATTATTCATTCATTCATTCTAGAACCATTTTGAAGAACAATAAAGAACCATTATTGGGTAAAAAATGTTTGTTAAAACATAGCCCGTGGTGCACCGCGTCCACTTTAACAGACAGATGATCAATTGCATTTTTCTCCAGCATAAAATTAATACTTGAAATTGTGACAGTAATAAGAATATATAGGTGTTAATTGAGGTTACTAGATTTGTTTTAAATTTAAGAGCCTATTATATGGAATAGCGGGCCAGATATTCTCCAGGTATTCAACAATTTCACCTGACAGCTGTATATTCATGCATTGTGAAATTGGACTGATTGGCCAATAGGTGGCAGCCAATGGAGTGACACACCAAAAGCCAATGAATTAATTTGAAAGTTTACTACCAACACCCATATACATACAGTTAAGCACAAAATTATTCACACTCCTGGCAGATTTACATTCAAAATTATGGTAAGAAGTTTGTTTCTGATATGAAATTTAACAGGTAACCAGCGTTTTGGATGGTCCTACTGGTATTTTAGTGATTCATATTTGGCAATGAGCTCCAAGTTAGAAGACCTCTTTGCCGTCACCTTAATCTATAGCTCCCTCTGCAGATCTCTATCAGATCTAAGTCAGTATTCTGGCTGAACAACTCAAAAATATTATTTCTATTCAGAAGAAACATGTTGGTCAAATTTAAAGATTACTGTACATCTTAATATGCCAACAGTTTAAATACTTTGGTCTCAACTGTAAGAAAACAACTTTTGAGCTTCAACAATGGTTACCACTTTATCCATGACATACTTGATATACATGATGGATTAAATAAAGAGATCATTTCAACATTAATTAATAAATTCAATACTTTTAGTTAGGTTTGATACAAGGCATTGGTCAGCTATTTTAGGACTATTTAAATTCAGCATTTTCAAATTGTAAAATTTTGAATTGTCCCCTTTTTTAATGATCTGCATGTAACAGGCTCCATCAGTTCATTCTGCATATTATCATTTCCAGAACTGGAGCCTTGATTAGCTGAAGAAAAAAAATCAAGTAGAATAAAAATGTAGTTGGTAGGGGAGATGAAGAGCAGCACATGTGAAAAGACTGAGGAGCACAAAGCTGGAGTACGCAAAGGCAGGTGAAGACATTAAGAAAGAAAGAAGGAGAGTGGTTGTTCTCAGGGTTTGCCGTCAATTTCAGTGTTTTTGTAGCTTTCAGACCTCGTTAGTGATGAAAGATGTATTGATAGTGACAACTCCCCGCTTCCTCCTCCTCTTCTTCCACCTCCTCCTACATGGTCTCTTTCTTATTCTCTCCCGCTGCCTGATTGTACATTTAGAGCTCAACTAATTAATCCTCAGAGTGGACATTGTTCCATGTTGTCCTTTTGGTAACCCCGCACTCTTAGGTGTATCTTTTATATGTCTGATACAGCGGATAAAAAGCACTTTGCAAAAATATTCTTTCCCCTTGAACTTTTTAGTATTTTTAGCAAATTAAAACCCCAAAATTCTAATTATTTCATTGGGATTTTATATGCTAGACCAGCACATCATAATTGTGAAGAAAAAGGAAAAGGATGTAAGGTTTTACTCTTTTTTTGCGAATAAAATTTAGAAAAGTGTGCATCTGTATTTGACAACAACCTTTTCAATCATATTTCACAGTGAAAAACAGTTTTCAATGGATTATCAATAGGATTTAATTTGACTGGGCTATTCTAACACAAACATGTTTTGAGCTAAACCATGGGTCTGCAACTTTTGCAATCCAAAGAGCCCATTTGGCCCTTGTTCTTAAGAAAAAAAATGTTCTAACCAGAGTTTTATGTGTACTTTCAGGTCCTAAAAGATCAAGCCTTTATAATAGGATAATCAATGCATTTTCTTACATAAAACACTTCATATGTATGTAAAATTCCTAAAGTCCCTGCAAAAAAAAAGCATCTCAATTGCATGATGCTGCCACCATCATGTGCCTGTATACCATGGGAATGGTGCGTTCAGGGTGATGGTAGATGTAAGTTTCCACCACACATCATTTTGTTTCTAAGCTATAAAGTTTAATTTTGGTCTCACCTGACCAGAGCATCTTCTTCCCTATGTTTGGTGTGTCCCTTACACGTTCCGTGAAAAAGTGTAAAGTATGGCAAAAAAGTTTTCTTTTAGCAACAATTTTCTTCTTGCTACTTTTCCATAAAGATATGATTTGTTAAAACTAATAATTGTCCTTTCAACAGCTTCTCCCACTTGAGCAATGGATTTCTGCTGCTCCTCCAGAGTAACCATGCTGCTTTTTTGACTTATGCTCTCCTTGCCAGCTGGTCAGTCGAGTGTGTTCTTTGGTCTTCATGATGTTGTTTGTTCACCAATGTTCTCAAACAAACCTTCATAGAATATTAGTATTTATACTGAGAATAAGTTACACAAAGGTGAACCCTGATAACCAATTAAGTGACTTAAAAACACAAATTGTTGTATTGGATTTTATTTAAAAATAAAAACTATTCATCATTTTTCTTTATGTTGCACCATTTTGCTTTCCTTTTACTGTACTTTATGTTGGTCTATCACATCCACAATCCAAATTAAAGCACAAAAACTTGAGGTGGTACCATCAGAGAATGTGAGAAAGTTAAAAAGTTTTGAATGCTTTTGCAAAATGCAGTACATCTTATGTGAAATACAGCTGCTCTGCCTTTGCTTTTACATAGTAAATGTTAGTCATTTATACACAAAAAGAGGCCGGTAAAACCATTTAGCCTCTCAATGTTAGTATACTTGTATGCTCTGTCAGTTCTGTTCCTTATTTATTCATCTTTCAACTTTACTGAGCTGGAGAGTGTAGCAGATATTGAATATGGATCAATAGATCTCTCCCTAGGATGCATACTGTCAGCCTACTGAGCCCTCAGGCAGACACCAAGCCTCTGGTCACATTTGCATTTGGAGATAGAAAATAACTACTGCTTGTCAGATAGAGGGAAACTATGTGGTCCCTGCTTTTTTTATTTTATCTTTTATTTATTTTACAAAACTGGCAAATGAAAGAAAATTAAAAGCTGGAGGACTTTCTGCATTTATGAACATGACATCTCTGCAGTAAACCCTCTGCTTGTTCACAGGCATGTCTGTGTGAGGGTGATTGGGTTTGTTTGCGCCAACATATACGTCATATACGTGCATCCATATGCGCTCACATACACATATACCATGCATGTGGCTTTGGCACGATGGTTAAACACTAAGAGGTTCCCTGAATTCAAATTATAATTGCTCAGAAGGAAGGACAATTTAGAGAGAATGAGTTTTTTAGGGCCCTATAAAATATTAACTAAGCGAATGAATGTATAAGCTGTGAAGAGATAATGTCTGTCCTCTGCTCGGTTTCCATCATCTTCCTGCTCTTTGTTTTGTGTTTAATTGGGTTTACAGGAAGAACATCTTGAGTATCCTTCGCACAGTCTGAATTTTTACCTGAAATATATTACTAAATCTTTGCTTATTAACCTAGTTACATGCTATATATTTTATTTTGCCCTTGACTCTGGTATTCATCCTATAGCTCTCTGACCTTCAGGTCTCTGAGCTGCAGAAATATGATTATCACAAGGGGGATACAGGACTGTGAGCTCTGAGGACCAAAGTAACAAGATAGATCTCAGGTTCAACAAGGCTGCCGGCAGTTAACCCATCAATATACTGACTCAAAGTCAGTTTTAACAGAAAAAAACTAAAGATAGGCAAATATATCACAACTCAATTTGGACATATGACAGTGTGAAGTTTGTACAGTGTGGAAAAAATATATATTTATCGTTCCTTCATTGGGTTCATCATGTTTATAATGCATGGTGCCTGCAAAGTCTTGAAAAATATATAATTTGAGTTATAGTCATCATTTTCCAAGTATGGATGGTAAAAAAACATCTTCTAGACTTTGATTCATCATTTTGGTTATCTAAACAATAACGTTCTAAGAAATCAAGGGCTTTCTATGCTCATTTATTCTTAAATAACTCCCTTCATCTTTAATTAGACATGATCAAAACTACATTTTTATCTAACATATTGATTGTTTTGGTTTTAGGATTTATGCGGACTTATTTAAAAATGAGAAAGAATCATTTCACCACTTTTGTCTGCTACTAATTAGTACATAGGTCCGTTTTTTGGGTAATCATGTAACACATATGTGTGGAGGGAAACTAGCAATGCACATTACCCTGAGCAGAATATCTCCGCAGTGAGATATGATAGTGGTAGCAAAATGCTGTGAGGGTGCCTTCCTTCAGCAGAGACAGGAAAGCTGCACAGAGTTGATGGGGAGATGAACAGAGCTAAATATAGATCATTCATGGAAGTCAAATCAAATTTAATTGTCACACATTTCAGCGACAGGGCAGTTCAACGTGCTTAACATGACAAGCAGTAATCAATGCAACTAAAGATAAATGCATGGATGAGTTTCTCTAGATCTTGTTGGGACATTAGTCCTTTAATCCCAGAAATGTTCTTCAGGTGATAGAAGGCTGACTTTGTAACTGTCTTTATGTGTCTCTTAAGGTTCAAATCTGAGTCCATCACTACACCCAGATTTCAGGCCTAACCACCAGTTTCTTGCTGTAATAACTGAAGCTGCATGCTGACTCTTGATTGTTCCTCTTTAGGTCCAAAAAATAATTACTTCAGTTAAGTCAAGAAAGTTATGGCACATCCACACATTGATTTATTCTAAGCATCTGTTCAGTGATTGGATGGGTTCAAAGTCACCTGGTGACATGGTAATGTAGAGCTGTGTATCATCTGCATTGTTATGGTAACTAATCTTACTTCTTGTTATAACCTGAGCTAGCGGGAGTATGTAGATATTAAACAGAAGTGGCCATGGGATTGAACCTTGGGGTACTGGGGTACCCCACCTGTGACATGAAGCCATGTCACAGGTGGGGTATGCTGGAAGAAAACCTGCTAGGTGCGGCAAAAAAACACCCAGAGCTACAATGCAACAGTTCAGATCAAAACATATTTGTTAGTTAGAATGGTCCAGTCAAAACCCAAAACTAAACTCCATTAAGAAATTGAAAAATGTTGACGGATGCATTCAATCCAGTATGACTGAGCTTGAACTATTTTACAAAGAAGAATGAGTAAAATATTCAGTCCCCAGATGCTCAAAGCTGGTAGAGACCCTCAAAAAGACTTGCAGTGTGATTGCAGCAAAAGGAGCAAAATATTGAACCAAGAGGACTGAAGACAAATTCATGTCACACTTTTCAGCTTTTAATTTTGTTACAAAAGAATAATGAATGCTAAAAATGAAACTAAATAAATTGACTTTTGGGTTGATCCCAAACTATAGATCCATTACCAAACACAAAACAAACAGACCTCACAACTGTATTCTTTCGCTCCAGTTAAATGCATCTTCTCACGCCAAAACTTTCCAGCAAACTTGTTTAAACAAGGTATCTGAAGTTAAACAAACGTGTCCTATTTCTTGCTATGATTCCTGCCATTTGATGTACTGGTCTTCTAGCGAACTGTACAATGAGAAAGATGAGACTGGACAGAGAAAATGTACCTGCAAGACTTGCACATCTGTATGTTTAGTACAATCAGTAAACCAATCAGGGCGCGTACAGGGAGTTGTAATGTCTTCAGACAGGTTACTCTGGCATTAACTCCTTCATCTAACATGGAGGTGCTATCAACACAAGACGACAGAAACACAGGTGGTGTAAAGGGGCTTTGGAAAGGGTTCAATCTGACCTGCAATCTCACAGGTCAGAGGGTTGGCAGAAAAGAGAGAGAAATAATCAGAGAGGGCTGAGGAGGACACACAGGCAGTGATGGCAATGAAAATGTTGGGACCAAAGGACCCTGCATTATTATGCAGCTGTTGAGAATGTTGCCTTTTGGCATTTAGACCAGGAAAAAAGTAGATGTTCTCATCTGAAATATGTTTTTATCCCTTGTTTTTCCAGACACAACCTGCTCAGTTGAGCACCATTTTTACAGCTGCACAAACATCCTCTTGCAGTCCAGGAATAGAGTGTACAAAAGTGGACCTGAGACCTTTGGTTTGGTAACATTGTGTCATAGTTAAATTTTCAGATTTTTAGTTGAAGGCTCTGCTATTTACAAGTCTTGGTGTACAAAACTCAGACAAAACTTCAGAAATATATTTAGTTCACACCCTCATTTTGTAAATAGACATTGCCTTTTCATACCTTTCGTAACTGCCACTTCATACCAATGTGCTTGAGTCATGTTTATTAGTGACATTTATCAAGAGAGTTGTTACTTAATGGCTCCAAAATAATAATTAAAAAAAAGGTCCAACTTAGTTTAGTCTGAAAGGTTAACAAGGTTTTTGTTGATTCTCCTGGTGCACAAAAGCAACAATAATTCATTGATTCTTTGACTGATTAGTATATAAAACAAAACAGTTTTGGTGTTTTTGCAGATATTAGGATGGGAAAGAAAACACCTCATAGTTATGCAATTAGTTTTTTACCAGCTAAACATTTTCTTGACAAAATTAGAACATAGCATGTGTTTTAATTGCTGCTGTTCCCTTTTAGAATCAGAATCAGAATCAAAATGCCTTTATGAGTCCCCCAGGGGGGATATTACATTTCAGTACAGCCCATCCAAGATATGGGTAGACAGGTGTCAGAGGCTGCATCCATCCCAGAGAGGCACTGGGCAGTGCATATTTAAAAAAAAAAAATCTGCTAAGTTCTTTATTCCTCTTTTATTATTTCTTAGTAATGTTAGCATAATGTTTAAGCTTTGTAACATACTTCTCGGTGAGGAAAATGTCAATTTCTTCTCACATATTTAGCCAGTTTAATATATTTTACCTTACTAACTTTAAAACCCATTTTTTCAACTTTACTTTTTTGCAGCTTTTTGCTGGCCCTAAACTATATAGTGAGCAACAAACTCTTATTAGTTAGTAGTTCTTTTCTACAGTATCTATGGATCTTTGGAAAATCTTTTATTTCTGTGTCAAAATGTATCCTTAAAAAAAATATCGACACTTCTTCTTCTGTATGACACAAATGAACAGATGTTTGCTGATAATGTCCTTGACTGTCCAGCTATTCTTCCACTGTCTTCATGTCATCCAAGAACAAGTAATTGAGGTAACAGGTCTAGAAAAGAAACCAAGCCCTCTCTTTTCCCAGTAACACCCTTCAGCTCGTTCTAGGAGATCCAAAGGTGTTGCCGGGCTAGAAAGTATCTACAAACCATTTGGTGAGGTCTGGGTCTGCCCCAGAACCTCTTTAAAGCAGGACATAAGAGGTATCTGGATCAGATGCCCAAAACCGCCTCATCTCTTTTCAACAGATCATGCTTAAAGTAATTTCTATACTTTAATCATGATCTGCTGTAAAGAAATATGGTTATATGACTTCAGTATCAAATATCTACTTGCTGGAGGTTGTTTGGGATTGTTTTGGTTCAGGATTCCTAATCGTTCATATCTCATATGAATCAACTGGCAAAACCATTATCAATGGAAAAAGGGTGTAATAAAAACATTACAGATGACAATATGCAATTGAAAAAAAATATGTGTAAGATTTGAGCCTTTTTATTACTATTTCTCTCCATCATTAATGAAAATACTTAACAATTTTGATAAATAACTTTAATTCTACTTACCATAATACTACACTTATCAAACTAAAAGACTAAGTTATTCAAAAGTGGTGCTGCTTTACACACTGTCTGACTCACACAGCCTTAAAAGCATTTGTAACCTAGTCATGCTTGGGTATCTCAAAATGTGTACTCCACTACATCATGTTCATGTTTCACATTTATTTCCTTTTCTGCAGTGGTGCCACTAAGGTAGTTGTCAGGTGGGGGTCAGGGTCACCCCTATAAATTGGTTTCCTCCCAAACTGGGTCCCTTTGGCCATACAGTGAATATGACTTTACCTTTTTTTTTTAGTATGATTTAAAAATAGATAAGTATAAACTTCTGTGAATTACATTTATTAATTTATTTATTTACCTTCATAGTGTACTAGTTTTACATCCATCCACCCTCAGTCTCTCATCACATCACAACAGCATAACAAAACTCTTTTGAAACTGATAACTACAATAAAACTTCTCATTTTTGTTGTGGCAAAGCAAATAATTAGTGCAGTTTTAAAAAAAAATTATGGTTATTTCTGTCAAATGAATATGTCTTAGGAACCCTCTCTGCTTCCTCCAGTTCTCAAATTTAGAGTTTAGTGCTAAAACTGTGATACCAGATCACGAGGAGAGGATTAAATGTTCAGTATGGGGAATTCAGCAGTGAGCGTTCCTGATAAGTGTTGGGAAAAATGTGTGTACATGCACGAACCACGCTCCTCTGGGACATGTACCTCTGTCTGCGTGCAGATCTGATTATGGTCCTTGATTGCGAGTGACAGTGTGCAGATTGAGTTGCACAGCCTCTCTAATTCTCTCTATTAATGAGTTGAGCTCCACACTGCTGCCCCGGACCCCATCTATTAATCACAATTTGTCATCTGTCTTGCGCTCTCCACCCTCGTCATCTTGCCCTCCTCTCTTTCTCCCCCGTTTCTCCTCCTCTCGTACAAACATACCCCTCTCTTGCCCCATTCTCCCATCTTCTTAATAAATGTCTTCTCTTCATTGCTACCTCACTTACCTGCTTAAAACTAGTTTTTTTTTCCAGAATTTATTTTTATCTTGTATAGATTCCTTTTCCATCCCTTTCTGACTTGAGTTTTTACTCTTTTTTTTTTTTTTTTTTCTTCCCTCCCACATCTGTGTCCTTCCACAGTATGGCCAAGCATACAGAGTGGGTTTCCTCCCTGAAATCCACATCTTAATTCTGCCAGCACACCAAGGTTAAGTAAGCCTTCTTACATTGGTAAATAATGATTAATAACTTCATTTAATAACCATATGTGTTGCTTCGTCATTATGTTATTAAAAGCCATATGGCTGTTTATTTAAGATATATCCTCTTCTCTTTGTTTTTTTTTTTTTTTTGCTTTTTTGATAATTGTTCATGAATTTATAAAATGAGAACCAGTACTGTCAATGTATTGATTTGATTAGTCACTATCACTGAAATACAGTTGCAGAACAGTTACACTGAGATGACTGGCACTTTGTCTGGACAGAAATAAAAGAATAGTAGTATTATAAGGATAAAACTCTGCACTGCTGCATCAAATGTTTCCGGTGAATCCCTATTTAGCAGCCGTGTCAGAAATTCTCCACCCCACACTGAGCATTAATTAAAGCTCCAGTCTGTCCCAGAACCTGCTGTTCCCATCAGGAAGTCTGTTTTCTGGATTTCTCCAACATGGCAAATGCAGAACATGATCACACTTGCTAAATGGCACACAAAGGAAAACGCAGGCATGCCTTATGAACAATGCTTGAGTTGAGCTCTAGCTAGATTAGAATGACAGTCTGGATAATCAAAAATTATTCTGAGAGAATAAAAATTGGCATAATTTTCTACAACTTGCATACAAAAAAACAAACTGTACATTTTATGGTACCAAGTTGTATTGTTACACTGCATTTTCTCTATATGTATCTATAAGTTTTTGTTTAGATGAGTCAATGTTTGTGGGTTTTGTTACGTTTGAGTTTGAATTTTGGTCTTTGGTGACTTGACTTTGTCTCTTTTTTTTCCAGGGTGCTTGTCTTTTCATGCTTTTAAAATGTTGTGCAATATTGTGTTTGTTTTGTACTTTTTTGTTTTGTACTTGCACACCTCGATTGAATTGCCAAGTTTTGGTGATGAAGAACAATGAAATAATGATAAATCATTTTAAAACATATGTTAACATCCCACATCTTGGCTTTACAATTGCTTACTCATTCTGCATTGCAAACATTCTCCAGATCTACCAGATTGTGAGGAGATCTGTTGTACGCAGTTCTCTTCAGGTGACAATTCAAATTTTCTGTCAGATTTAGTTCTCCACTGTGTTGTGACCAGGGATTTGCAACCTGCAGTTCTGGAGGTGCAAGTTGCTTTTAATAACTTTGGCTAAAAGTTATTAAGAACCAACTAATGTTTTGAATATACATATAACAAATGCAGGTTTAAGCATTTTCCAATTTTTTTCATGAAATAATTGCTTTGAATTTCCACAACAGAAGGACATCAAAAGTACCAGTAATATTGTTGTATTATTGTCTATTTTTCTTGTCATTAGGTTGGAAACTGTGTTCTTTGGGGGGGTTTTCTTACAACATTTGCCACAAATATCAATAACTGATAGAAAAAATATTTCCTCTTTTTGCAGAGGTTTTAGGTTTTTCTTTCTTTTAAACCCTAAAAAATAGAAACAAAATGGTGGTTCTTTAAAAATAGCAGCAAATGTCAAAGCTGATATTTATGTAAAACTCTTAGTTGTCTTTTTTCAAAAGGTTGTGTAACATTTGTGACTCCAAATGAGTTTTATTTAGCTGGACTGAGGGCAAAAAGGGCTGTTTGAATTGTAAAGTTTGCAGACCCCTCTGCTAGACCATTATAAAACTTTTTAAGCTGTTGCGATGGCCAAACCCATGACCACACTCCGGTAACTCCCTTATGCACTATTATTCATCCAAACACAACAACATTTTAATTCAATTTTCAATTCAATTAAGTTTATTTATATAGCACCAATTCACAACAAATGTTGTCCCAAGGCACTGTACAAAATGTATATATATATATATATATATATATATATATATATATATATATATATATATATATATATATATATATAATCATACATAAATTCCAGTTGATCCTAGTTATCAAACAGTACAGTAAGCTCAATTAATTATTCAAAGTAGTTCAAAATGTTTCTAAGGAAACCCAGCAGATTGCATTGAGTCACTGACTTGCAGCACTCACTCCTCCTGGACGAGCATGTAGCGACCGCATGACGTTGTGTCATTGACTTTACAGCAATCCCCCATTCCAAGCACACATGTAGCAGCAGTGGAGAGGAAAAACTCCCCTTTAACAGGAAGAAACCTCCAGCAGAACCTGGCTCAGTACAAGCGGCCATCTGCCATGACCGACTGGGGATTTGAGAAGACAGAGCAGAATGCACAAGACAAACAGATGAACTGATCTAAGATTATTTTTTATGTTCATGAAAGTAAAAAGTTAATAGCAGGAGAAGAAGAACGATTAGTTGATGGCAGCACCATCTCAGCTGAAGCCCTCCTCCAGGAACGCATCGCAGCCAAACAGAACGCCAGACCAGGTGTAGCTTCTTTGGAGAGAAAATAACAGAGAAAACAAAAAGTTAACAGTTGAAATAACAGCAAATAATGCAGATTGGAAAATAGTAGAAGAAGAAAGTGAGAAAAAGTGGTCAACTTTAGTTTGCAGTAAAATATTTATTGGTTGGTGTTTGTTCTATTTGATCTATTTGTAAGCATGCACAGTTAGTTTCCTTATGTGTTTTTCTCAACTCATGGTTCATCTTTGTTTGTGCTTATAATTAATTCTTGTTTCTTTTATCGCTACTGACCTGCTGTGATCCCTGGGAGTTGCCTGACAAAAGATGGTGACCAGGGCTGAGCACACTTAAATACACTGAGCTGATTGGACTGCACCACCAGTTCCTGATGGAGAGGGGGGACTTGGAGTTTCTTTATTTAAACAAGATTTTGTATTTAAGAGAATATTTGTATTTAAAGTTTAATACTTCATGATTTCTATTTTTTTATATTTAGCGTATTAACAAACTTAGCTGTACTGTGTTGTTTGTTGTAGTTTGTGATTGTATTCTGTTTAGATACCCCTATTGTGCTTTAATGGTCTGATCAGCCAGTGTAAATATACGCTTGTGTGTCATTTCTTTGTTAAGTTAGTTATGTTTTGTTTATGCAGCCAGCCAGTTTGTTCATATTTTTTCCTGAGTTCATTTTTGTTTCTTTGACCTCTTTTATGAGCTCAGCAACTTGTAAATGTAATTGTTTGGGTTAAAATAAAAACCCAATTTTTCTAGTAACTCCTGTAACTCCTGTTTTTAATTTGGTCCCCTACAGCTGCCTTCACCATGATTTGTAATAGATATAGTGCTTTGGGTTTTTTTTATACTCTTCTCCTGACTGATACCTTTGAGCTTACTTTGATCCTTTGTAACCTCTGTGTGTACTATGACTATAGCGAAAAGGTACAACTGAGCAAATGTCAAGAAAATCCTTACTGGACTGCTGAACTTTCATACAATTAATCAGATTCCTTATAATTCATGACAAGTGTGTACCAGAAGTGATGAAATTAAATCAAGAGGAACAAAGTATTATTTAAAAAGATGTGCACACACATGCAATCAGAGTGGTTACATAGGTGTTTTCTCCTCTGAAAAACTTTCAGTTGAACAAAACAGGGAATATGTTACATCATGGGCCCTCACACTCCCTCTAGGACCAGAGGAGACAGATCCCTCCAAGCTGTTGGACAAAGATTGCAGAATGAACTCCCACACAACTTGCAAGCATTGGACTCTGCTGGTGCTTTTAATTTGCTGTCATAGCAAATAACTTAGTGAAATATTCCTTTTTGCGTTGGTAAATTAATATTATTATTATTGGTCATTTTGTTCTACTGTGAGTTAATTTTTGTATTATTCTTTTTCCAAATTAAATTCAGTTTAACCTTAAAACAGAATTTACATAAATGAAAACTGGGGGGGGAATGTATGCATTTTATGGGGCTCAGTGTTTCAGTATTTGTTTAGCAAAAAAAAAAAAAACTAACTGCAGAAGCTGTGTGTACAAAGCTAAGTATTTCATGCTTTCATTGCAATTAGGCTGTGAGTAGCAGTCATCTGCTGATAACTAGATCCAACTGATTATCTGATCATCTGTAAGGAGTTTTGGTACAGAATGCATTTAGCAAGGCAAGGCAGTTTTATAGCATCATTCATACACAAGGTATACAAAGTGGTTTATACAAAATCAAAAGAGAAACATTAACATAAAAAATGTTTTTTGTAAAACTTTGAAAGAAGAAACAAATGTCAAAATGTAATCTAATCTCAAACCTCACACTTCAATAACCCATCGGGGATTGGGCAAACGGTTCATTTGTGAAACCATCAAACTGCAGTAAACAGTTATTTCAGTCTTGACTTAAAAGAGCCAAATGGTTCTGCACTTTTCAGGTTTTCAGAGAGTTTGTTCCTGAGCTGAGGAGCATAATAACTAAATGTCACCTCATTAGTTAGTTTCACAAACTTTTGACCAAGTTCATTCTCCGACCTAGTTTGGGACAGAAAATTGAGACAGCAAAGCAGAGTGAACAGGGAATTGAGTTAGTAAAATGTGTGTAGCTCTGTCCATCAACTACACGACATAAAAATCTCATTAATCCACTTACAACAACAACGTACCAGATTGTGCGTCTAACTCTTTCAAGCCTCCACTAAGTTTGAAACTGATATAGTCCCTACCTCTTATTTTGCTGTCAACCTGACAAGAACAGGCCAAGATTTGGATTTTTAAACTTTTGAAAACATATTGAAAAACTTTTAAATTTTTGACCAGCTATATACTAATTTTGACCTAGACTTCTATGGACTATTTAGTCATCAATCAAACATATTTTACTAGAAAGAAAGGTCACTACGGTGGTTATATTCATACAACTAAGACATTGTTTTTCCTTCTCCTACTTCGCAATGAGATGTTGCTGAAATGAAGCTTGGAATGACTCATACATATGCACACCACACTTTTCAGATTTTTACTTGTAAAAACATTTGATAAACATTTCTTTCATCACAGTTGTTCTCTACTTCGTGTTTTTAAACCACATATGAAATCCAAAAACCAAACATTAAAGTTTGCTATGTGACAAAATGCAGAAATTTTCAAGGGGGAAGACACTATTTCCAGGCTGCCATCAGCTTTCTTGTTAAAGCCCAGTTATTGATTCTGGCAGCTACCATTTTTGACATGGACCATATGGTTAGTTGCCCTCGGCAGAATTAGCACCAAATAAAAGTACACGACTTATCTGTCAGTTGCCCTTTGAACAAGTTTTCCATCACATGTTCAGTCAAAGAGGAGTCAACATCCCCCTGCTTACTGCTGAGAACAGGGAGAATATTTTACATTCTTTGTGCAGGACTGCACTGTATTTTATCCCACCCCGAGAATTTAGATGATTTCCGGCATTTTGAGCGGCTAGGGGGCAGCAAAAATAGGGTCTCACCCAGGAAGCCATTCATGCAATAACCACCACTGCCTGCTGGCAGTTGGCTGTCCTTGTTTATAGGCAAACATTTACAGGGTCACCCTCACTCATAGGTCCCTTACCATCTAGGTTATTTCAGATCAGACTGATACACATCCAATCTTACTGTATCACACCCTGCAACACTATATAGATGTTGATATTTATACTGGAATGACCAGAAGTGATGTGGTGGGATTTAATCTGATATATTAAAAAACGGCATGCAGTTTTAATTTGCAGGCACCAAAGACAGTCAACTGGGCATTTAAGTCCACAAACTTTAGCTGCACACAAATAACGTAATGATTTTGTGAATATTATTCACCGCTTGGCTTGATGCGAGTATTGGATCTGTTAAACCATTCAGGTGGACCCCTGTGTGGCTTGTTTCCTGAGGCTGAACTTAAACCCTGATCCCACACTGCAGACCGAATACCTCACAGCTCTTACTTTCACATTTTACAAATACATCGTACTGTGGTAATGCGGCAAAAATAAAATCACTTTTCAGGAGTGTGGTTAAACACAAAGCAGGATGCAAGAAGGGGAGGGTGGAGTACCAACCCGTGACGAAGGACAGAAAGACAGGCGGGTTGGATAAGAGCGCAAGGGATCATCCAGTATGGATGACAGGGGCAACAGAGAGAGGAGAGGAAAGGAGGGAGGAATAGCGAAGCGAGACATCGATGACCTTCTTTTCGCTCTTAAACCATGCTGTTCATGCCATCGCATCACTCAGAGACAAGAACACCTCCTATACCCTGCTGCTGCGACATGAACATGACAGGGCTGTCTAATACACTGGACAATGCTGTCTAATACACACAACCACTTACACACACACAGTTTTCCTCTCTGAGCTTTGTGTGGTTACAAATTATTTTTAATGCATTTTTTATTTAAAGCACCCCATTAGAACCGGTTAATGCATACTGTAGCGTATGACTTAGAGGCTCTGTTACGGACAGACCATCTCATCCTGTTTTAATTGGCTGAAAATGATTTCAAAAGCTAAATAACAGGAAGCTTTTAAACTATTATGCCCACAATGTGGATTGATTACATCAGAGATATATTGTTAAATAACAGTAGAGCCCACACCAGAGCTTACTGGGGAATTAGGTGTGGAGTTATTGAATAAAAACCAGGAACTATAGTAGCTTTTTACTCACCCTGCATCTTTTTTATCAGTACAGTTTATATGTGAGGGGCTATGCAGTAATTCAGTGAATTTTAACCTGGGATGCCAGCCCCCCTAGTGGGAGCCACCAGGTCTGAGCGCCAACATAAAGTCAAGGAGTCTGTTGAAATGTTTTGTACTCATTAAATATCCTCATCTAATACCATAAAAAAGAGCAATTAAACGTTAAAGGGGCAGTATTATGTAAAATTGACTTTTTTGAGCTTTATGTTATAATGTTATTCCCACATGCCTGGATGGACTGAGCGCCGCCTTCAAGGTGCAGCTCCTCCTTGGAACTGCAGTTTCTAAGCTTCAGAGCTTCCGCCTCACAGAACAACCCTCCTCCGTGACTTCCCCACTCAGCACCTTCAGACTAGCCAGCAATTAATAAACACCTTGTGGAATTGCGCATCTGCTGAGCTTATCATACGAGCTACTTCTTAGTGAAACTCTGATAAAAACATTGTTAAATGGTTAGCAGAGGAACGATGGTGTGATGACTTCCTGAAGGCGGAGTTTCAGAAAGAGGAGGAATTTTTTTTAAAGAGACAGAGGCCCAATTTCAAGGCGTTAAATTATGAAGTCAAATTTATTTTAAGCCATATTTGATATATATATAGCATTTTTGTAACAACTGAAGATAACATAGTTACCTGATTGTGTTATAAAATGATTCTATGTGGCTGGAAAACACATCATACTGCCCCTTTAAATGCATTATATGCCACTTTTACACATTTATCTGACAAATGTGCTGATGGAATTAAAATTGATTAAAAAATAAATCTAAGTGTATTCTGTATTAACTGTATTAGACTCTATTAAAGCTGGCATTGCTGAATCAAATATTTTTTGACAAAAAGTAAAAAATTATAAAACTGGACTTTGTGTGTCTTTCAGCACAGGTTTGCAACACAATTTAAGAAGAATTTAAATGAGGTTTCACTGAGTTTACACAGAAAGTGTGATCCTGAGAATAAAGGTATTTTGCCATGATGTTGGGTTCTCAGATTGATTCACAGAGAAAAAAGAACAGTAAGGTGAAAATAAAGGCATGTTGGAGAATTCATCTTGTCTTCACAATAAGAGCAAGTCTGTATAAACTGCTGAATTAATACATCTGAGCCCTGCACAGAATTACGAAAGCTAAAGTCTGATATTTTTTTTTAACAAAAAAGGGCGATTAGTATCATTTTTAAAAAATGACTAATGAGCAGTTTTATCTTTTTGGCATTCACACACAAAACAAAGAACATACAGCAGCTCTCAAAAGTGTGGACAGGCCTGTTAAAATAGTTTGTTTCTGTGAGTAAACAAATTAGACCACAATGATTAATTTCAAATATTTTTCCTCTCTTCATGTGGCATACACCCTGTTCAGTTCATCTTAAAAACAAACAAATATTTACACCGATTGCATAAATGTACTTTGTTCAACTATACTTTGTTGAACCACCTTCTGATTCAGTTCAGCGTTTCATCTTCTTTTATTCAGACCTATCTTCAGTTAAAATTAATCAGATTAACCTGAAATAAAGTTCAGCTGTCAGAGCTGGATATTGTTGACTTTTCCACATTTGGACTTATTGTCGAAAATTACACTGAAGGACATGAAAACTGACTTTTTTAGCTAGTGCTTCTATATATGATAACAATCTCGTGTATTCTCCAAGTGTCTGGATTAACCAGTAGGGTTGAAACACTGAATATTTTTCTTTCACAGAAAACATTGAAGCCTGGATAAAATTTCCCAACACCTTGCTGAACGATTTGTTATGATCTGATGAAACCTAAAAGGTATGTTAAGGTCTGAGGTATTTAACAGCAACACACTTTCAGAACAGCACCAGATATTGCAATGTCTTTTTATATTACATATTTTTTATTTCCTCTCTTTTCTTCTATCAAGCCTTTTCTTTGCTCCATTACAGAAGCATTTTTGTTGTACATTCTGCAATGATAATACATGAAATGAACTTGTGCCTTCCTAATATCTGCTTCTTTCTTTCTTGCCTAGGACTCTCTTGAGAAAGAGATTTTGAGTCTCAGTAAGTTTATCTCCTGATGAATTAAAGGTTAAATACATAAAACAATTAAATAATCCTGCTGTGTGCAGAAAACCATCATACTAACCAGGGAATAGGACATTCCAGGCATGAACAGGTGACTTCTGAATTATCTCAAATCAGATGGGGGGTTTTTTTCGAAATCACACAATGAGAAATCTCTGTCTAGGCAATCATTCTTGATACATCTCCTTGTAACTGCAGAGAAAATTCAACTCAAATTCAAAATCACTTTTAAATCTATAAAAAGGTAGAAATAGTCCTAACATTGAGATAGTGTCAGTTCAGTCTTTTACATAAAAACAGCTGGCAGGTATTAACAGATTTTCTAGATCAGTATTAAATAGAAAACATTGTACATCACTTTATCCACAAAAAACCCCACAAACCTTATTTCTGTTTTCAATGAGATAAGAATCAGTAATCAGTAATGCAGGTTGAGACTAACAGGTCATCCATCATATTCATTGGGAGTAAATGTGCAGTCGTAGTGAGAAATCATTCATCCCACACTCACAGTGTCTCAACCTGATCTATCCATATGTGTCCTTAATCTGATGCCCCTACCTGCTTTCACCACAGGGTAAACAAGTGCTCTGGGCACAATTACAGTAATAAATCTCCCTTCCTGTACAGTTTCTATTTTCTTCCCACACAGCCTAGTATGCCGTCCCTCTTTTAGAAGCTTTACTTCCAGCTCTCGCACTCTTGGTCTTGATCTCTCTACCAAAGTGTGGTGGCCTCATTTGTTTTTATCTTGCAGTTAACAACATTTCATTTAGCCTGTGCTTGGTTGCACTGATAAATAGAAAACACTCAGTTTTTCAGATGGGCCACTGGTTCACAGAAAAAGTCACTTTTAACAGCTTTGGTTGTTCAATTTTTCTTGCAACAGTAGAGACTTACAGCAGCTTGTGGTACAGGTGAAAAAATGTGAGTATTTGTGTTGACAGACACAAAAAGATTAACATTACAAATCTGACACAATTTCTATGTCTGTAATAGGAATGAGGACTACAGATAGTCAGTTTACTAGGCATGCCTTGCTTGTACAAGGATGGACCACCTTTTGCCTTCAGAACTACTGTAATTCTTTATAGCCTTGATTCAACAAGAGTTCAGAAAAAATCCTCAGAGATTTTAATCTGTGTTGACAATGTACCAGTAATAAAGTAAAAACTGTTTCCTGACCCCTTTGATTACTTCTACATCTGCTGTGTTTCTAGCTCAAGAGACAGCAACCTGACAAAAAACAGCAAATTGCTCCGATCTAATAGACTTGATGGGTAGATTTGCACCTGCATGTATTTAGTGCAATCTGATTTATGAATCTGGGGCAGAAATAATGTGGGAAGGAAGAACAAAACAGTTGCAAAAAATGAAGCAGATTGCACTGTTTTGCGAATTTCCTCCTCAGAGTTTTAGGAAAACTCCAGACTCATTATATTAACGGCATAATGTGCGTGGATAATGATACAATTTTGAAAGCTGTTCACAGAACAATTTAACAATTTACTGTAATTTATTTTTTTAATTGACACAGCTGGGGGTGCAGAAGACTTAAGGTCT
Source organism: Anableps anableps (assembly GCA_014839685.1). Lineage (NCBI taxonomy): Eukaryota > Metazoa > Chordata > Actinopteri > Cyprinodontiformes > Anablepidae > Anableps > Anableps anableps. Next base: position 22,427,913 of record CM026069.1, read on the forward strand.
CAGGCAGTCGACCAAATACAGGCATCAGGAGTGGAGTTTAGTGGAGACTTTTACATCGATCATTTAGAAACACGCTGATCTGTTCTCTGTTGACATCTGGCACTGAATAGGGCATTCCTAATACTATCTGTTAAAATCATACTGAGACTGTCAAATTAAAATGTGAATCTGATTCAGAATGTCCAGGATAGAAATTATTATTAGGCTTGTATTATTAATAATATTATTATTGTTATTATTAGTAGTAGTAGCAGCAGTAGTAGTAGTAGTAGTGGTATGACTGACCAGTTAATTTTCAAAGCATTGGGATTGCAACATTTTTAATTTAAGTTTAAGCATCTCCTGACAGAGACTGCTGTGATTTCAACACCTCGCTCCAGATTTTTGGTCTTACACCTGGATATTTGCAAGTGATGATCAGCCAGACATCTTTCAGGAGAACATCTGGTTTAAAAAAAATCAGTGTTTGATACAGATCAAAGACTGGATTCAGAGGAGGTGATACTCTCTAAAGCTACTATAGGAGTAGTTGAGGAATCCAAAAAGTAGAGTCACTTCTTCCACAGTATTCTGCACAGTGCTTTCTGTTGGTTTGCCACCAAGAATACCAATAAAATCAATTGAATATTGTAATGTAAAACAATGTGGGGGGGGTAAATCCCAAGGTATGAATACTAACTGTAACTTTTATGTTTATTCGGCTCAAACATTACAATTGGACAGGAATTATGAAGCTTTTTTGTTATCTTGTGGATCTAAATGTCCAAAAAGCTACTAAAAAATGAGGAACATTCATAAATTTATAAGCAGTTTCAAAGGGAAGTCCTAAGTCACTTATAAATCAAAGGAAAAAATGGGCTCTGTGTAATGCTCAAGAATATTAAGGCAAATAAAACTTATTTTTTCATGCAAGTCTATTCAAACTGTAGGAGCAGGGTGCAGTTGATGGAAGAGAAAAGAACAAGACAGGATTTTAAAATATATTGAAGCTTCTTAGCTGTGGCTTGTTCTCTGCAACCTTCACAGGCAAGACAGTAAATCTCCACTGACCAAACTCACTCCCTCTTTTTTTTCTGGTCATTTATCTTTCTTTTTTTTTAGAGCCAGGCCTTCATTTGGTCTGTTGCTTCAGTTATGTTTTTTCTTTTTCTCTGCTGAATAATGAAAGTGCAGCATAACTGCTTTATTTTCAGAGAATGTTGGAAACACAGTCATCTTTGTCTTTTACTCTGCTGTTGTTAGATTGTTCATCTCATGGATACTGAGAGGCTGAGATTCAGCTGTCTTTGCTCACTGTGAGTGAAATGCAGTGCCGGGTATCATTGCATCTGAATAATTCATATCTGCTTTGCCTGCGTCCGTGTGTTTTAAATATTAGTCATAGACCTGAAAACTATGAATCATTCATCAGAGGCGATTAAAGCCCGCAGTTAATTAACCCTTATCCTTTCACAGTTGTGGGGTGGGGTCAATGACCAATCCCTGCCCTGACCTCTCAGACCACCTGCTCACTACTATCACAGCTCTCTGTTGAAATTTAACTATTTGTTGAGTTTGTCTTCAAATATTCTGTGGTTACTTGCTTGACACAGACATGCTAAACCACTTTTTTCCATTTTAAATTACAGTTTGTTTTTGTATACCTATGTATGACTTCTGAGGATATATCTCATTGTTCAGTTTAAAAGAGTGCACTGGGTATGTTAAATGTGTGTATGTGTGTATGAGTGTGAGTGTAAGTGTAATTGGCGTGACAAGACAAGATGTTGAGAATTCAGTGGTGCATGTCGTCAGAGCGCTTGAACGCTCCACGTATGGCCCACAGAGAGGACTGAAGGAGAAACAGAAGGGGGTAGAAGGATGAGAGGAAGAGTGAGGAGACACAGACATATAAGAATACACATGCTTTTTGTTCACGACGCTGAAAACATTGTAGATATATTAAAGCGAGCAGCTGCATATGGTTGTTGGATTTTTCAATTTTTCAAAAGTAGTGAGTGGTGAGATCAGATTAACCTTATTACATGCAGTTCAAAATGTCAATCACTTTCTAATTACAGATTTGTTCCTGGGGGTTTTGTTCATTTCACTTGTTCAGCTTCCCTGGAGAATGTGTCCTTGCAGGATCGCACAAAAACACTATGAACAACATATATATATATATATATATATATATATATATATATATATATATATATATATATATATATATATATATATATATATATATATGATTATATTTTTTCAAATTTATAAAAATAGAAAGCATTCCTAACCGTTTTCCATGAAGCTCAAAATTCAGCTGTTTCCTCTTGACCTGTGGTAAAAAATTCACGTGAATACGTGATTGGACTTGATTTAGAAAGGAACACATCTGTCTATATTAGGTCCCACAGTTGACAGTGCAGGTCAGAGCACCAACACCAAGCATGAAATCATTGTCTGATGACCTCTGAGACAGGATTGTCTTGAAGCACAAATCTGGGGAAGGATACAGAAACATGTCTGCTGCTTTGAAGGTCCCAATGAGCTCAGTGGCCTCCATCGCTCATGAATGGAAGAAGTTTGGAACCAGCAGGACTCTTCCTAGAGCTGGCCGGCGATCAGGGGAGAAGGACCTTAGTGATGATCACTCTGACGGTCACTCTGTCAGAGCTCCAGTGTTCCTCTGTGGAGAGAGGAGAACCTTTCAGAAGGACAAGCATCTCTGCAGCGATCCACCAATCCGGCCTGCATGGGCCTGTATTGAAATGACTTTATTTTTTGTAAAGTGCTTTGAGACGACATTTGTTGTGAATTGGAGCTATATAAACTGAACTGAACTGAATTGTGGTAGAGCAGCCAGATGAAAGCTAATCCTTGATAAAAGGCACATGGCAGGCTGTCTGGAGTTTGCCAAAAGGCGCCTGAAGGACTCTTAGACCAGGAGAAACAAGATTATCTCATCTGATGAGACAAAGATTGAACTCTTTGGTGTGAATGCGAGGCATCATGTTTGGAGGAAACCAGGCACAGCTCATCACCAAGCCAATACTGTCCCTACTGTGAAGCATGGTGGTGGCAGCATCATGCTATGGGGATGTTTTGCAGCAGCAACTGGTAGACTCGTCAGGATAGAGGGAAAGATGAATGCAGCAATGTACAGAGACATCCTGGATGAAAACCTGCTCCAGAGCGCTCTTAACCTCAGACTGGAGTGACGGTTCATTTTTCAGCAGGACAACGACCCAAAGCACAAGGCCAAGATCTCGAAAGAGTGGCTTCAGAATCAGCCTGTGAACGTCCTGGAGAGGCCAAGCCAGAGTCCAGACTTGAATCTGACTGAGCATCTTTGGAGAGATCTGAAAATGGCTGCACAGACATCTGCCATCCAACCTGATGAAGTTGGAGAAGAACTGCACAGAAAAATGGGCCAAACTGCCCAAAGAATGGTGAGCTAAGCTGGTGGCATCATATTCAAAAAGACTTGAGGCTGTAAAAGCTGCCAAAGGTGAATCAGCAAAGTATTAAGCAAATATGTAATTTCTTGTTTTCTATTTTTAATAAATTAGAAAAAACTCTAAAACTTTTTTCTATGTTGTCATAATGTGGTATTTGTCTGCAGAATTTTGAGGAAAGTGGTCAATTTAATACAATTTGAAATAAGGCTGAAACATACAAAAATGGGGGAAAAGTGAAGCTCAGTGAATCCTTTCCAGATGTACTCTATGTTACTGACAGACGTCAAAGGACTGACAAAGGATGAATAAAGAAGTGTACCAGGACATTTTTGATAATAGTCCTAAAATGAAACAAGTGTGGATTTCTGAGCAATACAGTAGTCTCAACCTACAGCCATGGAAACTATTTATTGATTTCAGATAAAAAGTTAAACTGCTAGAACTCCTTTGTATTTTTTTATTTTTATTTACCAATAACTTGATTTATGGACCAATTTGTGTTGAAGTTTTACTATGTGTGGATTACTTGGGTTGTTGTCAACATCCAGGATGAATTTTGTGACAATTAGCCCTTTACAGATATTTAAACTGAGCGAAAACGTTGATGTGTTTAGTTCTTATTCTATCTGCTTTATATATTTAATGATCACTGATACAACTCCATAGAGCATCACTTCATAAAAATCTAGCCCATCATTAGCCAAGACATTGTTAGAGTTAAATTCTGTTACCCTACACAAATTGAAAACACACTGAACTGTAGAAGTTTTTGTTTTATTTTTTTCAAAAGAGCAGAAAACAGTTCATGGCTATGATCTGTTCTGTTCAGTATGATTTAGTATATCCTGTTTTCAACCTACCATAGAGCCTAGTGTATTCATACTGCACAATGTTTCAGAATAGTGCTTAGCTTTCACCTGTACTATCACCAGAGCTTTTAACAAGGCCTTCCAGCATTATTTGCCCTTAGTGTTGCTTTGTAAAGTTAGGTCAGTGATTCTTTGGGCAGTATTTCACAGACAGAACCTAAGAGTGATGAGACTGTGTGTGTGTGTGTGTGTGTGTGTGTGTGTGTGTGTGTGCGTGTGTGGCATGTGGTGGTAGGGGAGTGACAGGCGGTGACGGTGGGTACACAGCGTAACCTTTAGAGTGGAGCCACAAGAGCATGACGGCCAGACTCCAAGGTAACAGAGAGACAGACAGGAAGAGGTGTTGTGGGGGCTGTTGTGGGGAGACAGAGAGAGCTGACAGGTGAGAGAGGAAGAAACTTCAGTGTGTCTGTGTAATCTGCCTTTTGGTCAGATTGCTTTGCTGTGCATTGCTAAAAGACTCCAGATATCCTTGGAGGCTGTGATTGAAAGCAAAGATGCTTGTCTGGCTTTTTCTGACATGGAATTAAGCATTTCTGATTGGATCCACTTTACATCGTTTTGTTCTCAACTCAAAGTTGGTTAATAAATCTATATCGATGAAAGCAAGCATGACACTATTTTATACAGTACAACATTAATGTGCAAAAAATCCATCTGAAAACTTACACTAATAGATAATAAATAGATGACTCAAAAAATAGCCAAAGAATTAGCTTTGGTATGGTGAACTGACTGATTGGAAAAAATCAGATTTTTGAGTTTTAGAGGGCTGGTTAAGCTTAATCATCAGCTTTGTAAAGCTGATGATTATTTAATATTTGTTTATTTCCCCTCTCCCACCTATCCACTATATAAACGATTAAGAAATTAAAACTAAAGGCAGGATTTTTCAACATTTAATGTTTACTCCAATCCAAGATAAGTTTATTTCAACCTTTTTGCACAACTTCAAAGGTGTTTGATCGGGATCGGTCAATTTTCAACTTGACCAAGCCTTGGAAACTAAAAAGTCAGATTTCTTTCTGATCTGTAAATGCACCATACCTAAGCTATCAGGTTGCCTTGGTAACAACACCTTTTTAGTGTGGAAGTTGCTGCTGCAGGACAAAAAGTTAAAGGCAATTATTTTATTACTGGTGAGAGACTTTAACAGCTGCTGCTCATGTAGCTCTTCCCTATTTTGTACTTTTGCAGTATTGGTTGTTTCATATTTGACTTATAAGTATAAACAGGGGCCATCTTCTACAGGAGATCTATTTATATCAACTTTGGGGATATTTCGAATTGACAAAGGAGAAAAATGACCTGTAGCTGACTTCAGCAGATAACAGGAAAGCTAAACCTACAAAAAAATTAAAAAGCTCCCTTTTTAATAATTTTGTCTTTGTTTAAAACTGTTTTTAAAACTCAATTTTACAGCATCTATCTCTCATGCACAAGTAGCATAACCTCTGCTGCTAATCTAAATCACAAAATTGTTGTTCTTATGGTTAGAAATAAATATGTTAAATGCTGTTCACAAATTGCAAACTGGCGTCTCTGATTGGTGTATCTTTGATTGTCCTACTCCTGTCACACCAATGTGCATGTTGGGGTTGGAAGACATGATGTCGTAGAAAAATAAAGCCCCTACATTGCCCTCTCACTCATTTCATGGTGATTAGGGACCATAGCTACCCTTGAAATGCTAAAATCAATGATTACTTAAAGCCCCCTCTAAGAACACTTATAACTGCCCATTTTACTAGCTCAAACACCAAATATGTCTTAATATGCATTATTAAAATCTGTCTGCTGACAGATAATCTCTTTTTGGTTCTGTGCTTGTCATATTTAGTTTTGTAATAAAAAGTATTGTCTTTTCCTTTGCTGAATTTACTTTCATTGCAGTACCTTTGCTGATTTAAAGTGTTTTACATTCCCTATAAGCCTGTATGTATTGATCTGTCAGTCCCACAACTTTTAATTTCACTGATTAATAAAAATATTATTTTCCCCAGTGTTTTCTCTGAGGGAAGGTAAAGGCGAATGAAGCTCTGAAAATAAAACTCTTATAAATAACAATGACTGAATAATTAATTGAGCTTACTGTACTGTTTGATAACTAGGATAAATTGGACTGTATGTATGTTTGAATTTTTTTTGTTGTTGTTTTGCAAAGTGCCTCGGGACGACATTTGTTGTGAATTGGTGCTACATAAATAAACTGAATTGAACTGAATTGAATAAATACATGTCTGCAAACTCAGGCTGAGATCATTGTGTTCTTTGTTTTTCAGACATATTCATACAGAATGATAAATGTTACACTCAAAGGTGTAGACAAAAACTCACTCTGCATGGAAGAGGATTTTAATATTTATCAAACAACAAAAAATTAAATGTGCAAAAAAAAAGAGAAGTACAGAAGTAATCCAACATATACAGATAGAAAAGAGTGTATAATCATGCCATGGAAATGGGTGAGTAAAACTGCATTAACTAAGCTACAACAAAGCATGAAAAAAAACCATCATTATTATTGTGAATCTTACTTAACAGTTCCGTTCTTGATATTTTGATTGATTTCACACAAAGAAGCAGTGTGTTTGCAGTTTTGTCCTAAAATACATCCACAGGTGTGCCTCCATTTGTCTTAAATGTTCTTAATGAAGCTATCAGATGCTTGCAAAGCCATGCCATCATCTTCTGGGTTTTCCTAAACTGCTTAAAAGCACAGTAATGTGTGTATTTAAACTTCTGATTTTAAAGGAAAATAATAATACAATTCTTTTAAAAATAATCTCTGTCACTATTCTGGTATTTAGCAACAAGAAATTATTTTGGTAATTGTAACTAACCTAAAACCAGAAAGATTTAGTCTGACTTAATGTCAGACAGTGAGGGAAAAATGGTTATGTGTCCTTTAATGCAGTGTGTCTAAAAATCTGCTTTCAGCTGTATATATTCTGCTCAGAGACGAGTGTGATCTACTCTGAACCATCATATAATGTTATAATATAATTCCCTAATCAAAGACATGCCTGGAGTGTTGCTTTGACTCCTTCATGCATGTTTGAGAAATCCTTGAATCTCCATGGCAGCCATAAATGTTTTAAAGAGTAACCAAACCCCAAATCAAGTTTTTTCTAAATTGGTTCTTAAGGGTGCTCTCTTTATGTTTCTGTGCAAATTTTGACATTTTTTTTGTAAATTTGTTGTTGTTGTTCTGCAATATTTTACCTAAAACCATCTCAGTGCTCCCTTCTTTGGGTCGAACAGTGGCTACTGCAGTTAAATTTTCCTATTGCTTACGTTACAGCTTTACATCACACAGTACCGCTTGGTACTGCTTGGTACCAAAGCCAAATGCCAAAGCCCCATGCTTGGGGCAGTGTCTCTTTGCACCGCCTTTGTTGGAATTTTTCAAAATTTGTCAAACTTGAGAAGTTTGCAAGCCTGAGAACAACAGTTCAAATATGAAGTATGGGGGTGGCAGTATCATGATATGGGCGTGTTTTGTTGCAGGATGGACTAGTGTACATCAGAAAGTAGATGGCATGATGTGGTACGTGGAAATACTGAAGTAATATCTGGAGACATCAGCCAGGCAGTTAAAGCTCAGACAAAGATGAGTCTTACAAATGGACATTGAGCCTCAGCATACTTCAAGATTAGCTAAAGTTTGGCTTTTGGACAACAAAGTAAACACTTTGGAGTGTCCATCCCACAGCTCTGATCTCAGTTCTATAAAAAATATTTAGGCAGAGCTGAGAAGCTGTGAGTGAGCAAGGTGGCCTACAAACCTGGCTGAATCACATCTGTTCTGTCAAGAGGAATGGGCTAAAATTACAGCAAACCGTAGTGAGATGTTTGGAGAAAGAAATATAAAACCTTTGATCCAAGTCATACAGTTTAAGGACAATGATGTCAATCTTGTATGGACATATCTGGTTTCTACTGTATGCATCTTGATCTAACAAAAATGGTGTGACAGTTGTTACATTGAGATGTATGTCTGTAACATTTCTGAAATTGTTTTAGCAATGAAAAGTTTTATGAGTCATATTTCACCTTCATGACATCATTTAGTCTTTGAACAACAGGTACAAAGTATGAATTGTAAATATTATCAGAGTACAAGCAGATGGGAACAGACAAATTAGCGGCACTGTTATTAAAAACATTATTTATCCAGCATAATCAGATACAGTATGTATTCATAAGAGCCTGGAGGTGCTCCTATACACACACACTCAGCCACACTCACTGTGTAGACCGAGGCCTGTGACTATGACAAGCCCTGCTGTCTGCCTCAGTCTTCTCCCAGGCTTTGGGAGAGCATGGAGAGGAATGCTAAAGAAACCGGGAGAAGCCAAGCATACAGTTCCACCATGGGGGGGGGGGACTTGAAGTAAAGGAGGAGGGGTTGATGCTGCTTAGCACACCACAAAACTCTCTGTCTCTCTTTCCCCTCTCCTCTACTAGCATCTCAGTCTGTGGAGACCCCCATGTGTGTCAGCCAAGCAGCAGAGCATCCCTTCTGTCTATTTTGCCAATTTTGGTTGTTGCTTCTGCTCTCTGTCTCCCTACCCTGCTCTCCTTTTCACTCCTTTTTTTGTTCTTGTTGCTTTCCAAGTAGATTTTGTTTTATTATAAATAGCAAAAGGGAAAAAATGGTCAAAAAGATCATGTGTAAATGAATAAAAACTTTAACGAATTGAGGAGGTTACATGTTAGTTTTTGGTTGGTTATGCAATGAATGGCTGAATGTTAAAGAAAATAATAAATTGTCGCAGAGAGACATCCCTGTGTGTCGTTTAGTTTCCTGTGCAACTTCTCCACTGCAGGTGTCAGCTGAAGAAGGAAGCTCGGAGGTGGAGACGCGCACGAAGAAGGCAATTACTGTTGTGTCGCGTTTTGTTTTGTTTGTGGAAGCAGCATTGTGTGCCCCTCTGCTAATGAGGCCCAGCAAACTCGTCCATAATGAATTGGTAAAGCAGAGAAAAAAAGGTGACATGGGGACTCTGTCTCACCAGAGGCTGTTGACATTCTCGCTGATAGGCCCCCAGAATGAATATGGTGTCACTGCACAGCTTTGTATTGATCTTGCTACAAACACCCATTCTTTTACCTCTCCATGTCTACCTTGTAACGGCTTTATCGTTCCACGTTAACACTGTTGGAATCATATTTTATTTTCAAAGGGATTACCTTTCAACATTCAGCCTTCAAAAAATAAAAATAAATTGTGAATAGGTTTTATCTGTAATTTCTCAATAAGATATGGGCTGGTGTGAGGATCTCACAAAATGCTAATCTGTAGTCTTTGCAGAACTGTTGTAACTTACCCCATATTGAACGGTTTTTGAGCGTGAACTGCTTTTTTGAGATTGTGCATGACTTTGACTAGGCCACTTTAAAACCTTCAAGGGATTTTTATTTTTTTTTTTTTTTTTTTGGAAGGGGGGGGGCATTTAGAGGAGGCTAAGAAGCTGATGGCCGGATATTCTTCCTCAGGAATTTTTACTAGAGCAGAATTCATGGTTCCATCAATCATGGGAAGTCGTCTACTTCCTGAAGCAGCAAAGCAACCACAGACCATCACACTACCACCATCATGTTTGACTACAGCTATGATTTGTTCTGAAATGCTGTGTTTGTTTTATTCCAGGTGTAAAAGTCCCGCAGTGGCTTTGTGAGTCCTGAAGTGTTTCAGGTTTTGTTCTTGATTCTTTTGTGACCTCCTGGATAAGTCAGCAGTACAATCTTGAAGTATTTTTGGTTTGTTGGCCACTCTTGTGAAGGTTCACCAGTGGATAATGACTCTTACTGTGGTTCAATGAAGCTCCAAATCGTTGAAAAAATGCTTTGTAGCTATTTCCAGAGTGATAGATGTCAGTGATTTGTTTTTAATCTGTTCTTAATTTTTTTTTTAATTAGAGCAAAATGTGTTGCTTTTCAGATATTTTAGCTTATTTCATTTTGTCAAACAGGCTTGGCTTGTCAATCAGTTACAGTAATGTGTGTGTGTGTGTGTGTGTGTGTGTGTGTGTGTGTGTGTGTGTGTGTGTGTGTGTGTGTGTGTGTGTGTGTGTGTGTGTGTGTGGTAGGGCTGGGGGTTGTTGGGTAACAATTACATTTTTGTATGGGCAGAGACTGGTTTGGTTTTTAAACAATAACTTTTTAACAGCTTGGTAAAAACTGATGTTTGTAACCAACCCATGTCTGATGTAAAATGTTCTTGGCCCAATTTTTCAGACATTTTTATTACAATCAATTACATTTCCCAGTTTACAACTGACCTCTACCAAGATTTCCCATCTAGAGCAGGAGGTATTTGGTAGGATCTCATGTAATAGGTGACCACCCTAAATACACACTCACCTGTACTGGTGAGCTTCTGTGTTTCTTCCCGTGGTTTTTTTTCTGTGTGTGTAAGAGAGTGTGTGTTTTGGGATGGTTGGTGTGTCTGCATTGAGGGTAGAACGGGAATTATTACTGCCCTCACTTTGGTGTCCAAACGAAGCCCCTCACATTCCCTCCCTGGGGGGATGGGATCAGACTGTCTGCAGGAGGAATGAATCCTTCTGCTGCTATATATATATATATATATATATATATATATATATATATATATATATATATATATATATATATATATATATATATATATATATATATATATATACACACACACACACACACACACACACACACACACACACACACATGAAAGAGAAAGACAAAGACAGAGAGACAGGGAGCGAGTGAGACCAGCAGTCATGTTAAAAGGTTTAGGTTAGCATGGACCAAAGAACCAAAGAGCACTGACGGCTCCTCTTCCATTACATCTCTTTTGCTCCTCTTTGTCGCTTTCCATCTTCATTCTGAATACAGCCTCATCTCTCCAGTCTTTCAGTGCAACATCTGACTCTTAATAGCCTCTGTCAGTGCTTGCAGTGTTTTTTCTGACTGTCTGCTTTTTAAAAAGGTGAATACTTTTACCATCCTGCTTTTGTTTCTGTAGCTGCCTGTTTTTGACACTTTCTCCTGGTGCTTTATAAACTCTCTCTCCTCCCTTGCATCTCCTTTTCCCACCACTGCAGAGATGGTGACCAAAATATACAACCTTATTTTAAAAAGCACACTTGTATGCTTCCCTCCAGCCATTTAGCTTTTCTCTTGTTTCATGCTTCTTTTCAATTCCCCTCCTCTTCCTCTTATTTGTATCCAGTTGGCAGGAGCGTGGACGTGAGATGCATTCTGCTCCTTGTTTTAATTTGCATGTCTCCTCTTATCATTTTCCTTCTCCATCTTCTGATGGATAGAAAAGTGGTTTAGACATACTTGGGTCTAATTCTGGACAGATCCTGCTGTTATCATGTGTCTGCACTTAACTGGTTTGTGAATGACTGACCTTCTAACTTGCATGTCCCTCATGGGTGAGACAAAGGAGATCCCAGTAGAACACAGTGGCCCTTGTCTGTTTCCATCCCCCTCCAAACCGGTCAGCTGCTGACGACATAGCCGTCCCCACAGGAATCACTGGTGACCCCTTCAGTCAGCTCTCATCAGCTGGATTGATGGCTGCCAATCAAACGTCTGGGCAGCGCTGTGACATGGCATGGGAGCGTCTGAAGACAGTCACTGTGTTTGTGTGTCTTTAATATCAAAGCTGTCCAAACTAAAATGTGCCTATTGATCCAAGTTTGTCAGAGTTTAGCTCTGTAGTTTTGTTCATTTAAAACTGGATTCTTTGCTGTGTTAAGGAGTCAAACAAATAGCTTTAATGGTTTTCAGCAAGCAGCCAAATAGCTGCATATTTCTCAAGTCGTCTCTTTTCGTTTGTGTGGGAGCAGCAGACACATCCATTGTTTATCTGCATTGTTATTCTTAACTGGCTCGAAAACCTCTAATGGCTAAGCCTTCAGACCAAATCTCTCCATGTACAGCAGCTAGGTTAGATCTAAAGGTTTATTCTGCAAAGGTGCAAACACAATAATACCTGATTTAATATACAATATTTTTTTCTGCTCTAGAGTTCTTGTTTTTTTTTTATTTTTATTTTACAAGGACTTCCTGTTTGTAGGACACATATAGATCCCTTTGTACATGTAAAGATATGCCAAGCATGTATGGTGGTTTACTTTACTACAAGAAACATATTCACAAAATATCAAAATAAGTGTTTCATTAAAGAAAACTGACCTTTTCAAAACTTTTGACAAGGGATTGTCAATCAAAACTGTTTGAAAGCATTGATAACGCGTCAACTTTTTTTTACAACCACAAACTTCAACATATTTTAGTGGGTTTTTATGTGATAGACCAACACAACGTAGTGTATGATTGTGAAGCAATACAAAAGCGATGCTTGTTTTAAAAAAAAATTACAAAGAAAAACATGAAAAGTTTAAGGCAGCATTAGGTTGTAAAGCCCAATCCTAAGGTTTGAACATCTGACAGAGTGCTGTTCAATCCGTCATCTGAAAACAGAAAGTTTGATGCAGCTGCAAATCTACCAAGACATGACAGGCTTGAAGAGAAGAACCATGATAAGAGAGAGTAAGAAGGTCCATGGTAACTCTGAAAGAGCTGCTATCCCATAATTATCTCATAATTATGAAATACAAGTTGTTGGGGTTTTTTCATTGGCAGAAATGGGCTTCCATAGAAATGGACTTCCATACCTTCATGTCAGTGTTGTTATTAGAAGCTGTCGAGTAAACATAGTGAAGTGAAAGAGAAATCGTAATATAAATAGGGAATTTTAAAAATAATATTTATTAGCTTCCTAATAAATGTTGGTGACTTGTTAACTGTTTGCATATAAAAATGTCAAATAAACAAAAAAATGTTGTAAAACACAACAGCTTCAAATTAATTGTGGTGCAACAGAGGTGTCAAGTAGAACAAGTCTATAAATTGATAAACATTTGTTCAAACCTTTCTTTATTTCTTGTTTCTTTTTTTCAGTTATCATAATAAAGGTGTTGCATGCATTGTTGCACATTTGCAAGACAGTAGATCAAAACTTTTACCATTTCTCCATTAAAATGATCCAATGTGCAGTATGTGTTTGCATGGATTACTTACAAATACCGACACAATCCTCCTGTCTAACCTGAAGGTTGAGCACAGCTGTAATTGGAAAGTTCCCCAGAAACAACATTACTGCTTCAAATACTAGAATCCATCTTGGTAAACAAGTGTCTCCAAAAGAAAAAGAAAAAATAGGATATTTTTAACATCACCCGTTTTTTTTTTTTTTTGTAAAAAAATTTGTAATTTTATTCAAATTTTGTAAATTTGAATAAAAACTGCAATTCTGGGTAAACTGAGTAAGCTTAACAATATACCGTTAAGTGTAATGAAAATCTTATTATCTCAAGTCAGCACAATTAGGACTGTGATTTATTTGACTGCAAATTAACATATCAATAAGCCTTATAGGAAATGTCTCATTAATTAGTCATCCCTTAATTGGCCCTGAATGTCATTAGCGCGCCGTATGTGTTAACCAGGCGTTCATTAATAATATTGCAGCAAATCTGAAGGGCCAGGCTGAGATTAGTTTAAGCGCTGTCCCTCTCTTCAGCTGTTGCATGGCGCTGTGGGTGCATGGTATGTGCATCAGATTTGTCTCTGAGTGATACAACACCTGTGCCCATTCACAGGCTGGTTCTGCTTTGACCAATGGTGCCTGGCATTGATAGGGTGGGGTTGGGGGATGAGAAGACAGGGTGTGGACCTCCCACTGGTCTTGATGAAGACAAATGAGCTAACAAGACATGACAGAATTGCTTTTGCAAAGAAGGGGAGCTGAATGCAGTGTAGTGATATTGTGTTTAGGAGAGGATAATGGGAGCAGGTTGATTTATTGTTGCAGCAGAAGATAGTTGCCGTTTTTGCCTCCCCCTCATACTTATCCAGCAAGAGATCCCAATGGTCTTTAATTACAGCCCCCAGCCCATAAGGGAGGGATTTAAGCGTAAAAAATGCGAATAAAGATCGGGTAGAACTAAAAGAAATAAACTCCAGTAGCACGAACATACTCAAGATCTGTACACCATGTGAATAAGGGAACTGAGGACTGCAAATGTAGGGGAAAAAGACAGTTGTAAAAGGAAAAGAAAGAGTTAAACAGATTTTGAATGCATTGGTCTGACATTTAGATGGAGCCCTGTAATGCTGTAAAAAAATCTGACAGCTAGGAGGAAACAAACTATGTACAAAAAGCAGATCGAGAGAAGTTTTTGCAGCACTGTAGGGGGCAAAGGTTATAAATACGTCTGCTTTAAAAAGAAAATGAGTAATCCTTGTGAGTCATGCTACATCGCCTGCACCGGCAAGTGGACAGATAACTGTGCAGGTATCTATTCTCTGCAGGAAAATAATTGAATGAATTTGAAGACACACATGAGAGGGGGATGCGAGGACCTGGTAACTCACCCCTCGTAATTTATCACTGTATTGCTGCTCACTCTCTGAAATATCAGCCTATTAAAACATTCATTGAGCTGATTAAACTGCAATAAAATCTAACAAAATTTCTTCTGATACATTCAGTGCATGATTTATTAAGCCTGAGCTTCGTGCATGTGTTTCACAAGCACTGATAAAGTACAAGGAAGGGAAAGATCAGATACTGCTGCCACCTTTTGGCTGACTGCTATTCCTCTATATAACTTAAGGACATTAAGTAAGAGAAGACCACAATCTATCTTTCAAACTGACTTCTTAGGATTCTGCCATTTGTTTTTTAGTCTCATTGTCAATGTCAATACTTCACCTTTAACAAGTGTATATTTATTTATTTATATTTGTTAACCTTACAGTGCCAACAACACTTATTGGCATACCTGATGAAGATGTGTAAAAGATCATTTAAATAAATTATTACATTGTAGTTGCACAATGTCCCATGCTCAGACAGCAGTGGTTGCATAGTTTTTGGTGACCCTAACAAACACTTTAAAATGAATGGAGCTGAAACATGTTTTTAATAATCCATGCTTTACCTCCTTAAGTAGATCAAAACTTGAGGAACCACCCATTAGTAATCCATGAGTTTCTGTCTCCCTGGGGTATAAATACAATGTCACACAGAGGCCCATTTCTTTTAGCCAGTTGCCACTAGGCTTAACAAAGGCCCATTGCAGGATTTTAACAGGAGTAAAAAAAAGAGCTTTGACAAAAAGTGGCATTGTGAGGTCACCAAGCCTCCTTAACTAGACACAAGACAGTATCTATAGCTCAGCCAGTTGCTTGGGATGCTAAAAAAGGGATATTTTTGTCCTACCATCACAAATATAAACATGGAGTTTGCCAAACTCTGCTGGTCTTTAACTGCTATGATTTAACCAGATGAGACAAAAGCCTGGTTCTCGCTGAGCATTTTTCCTCATGAAAGATTAGTCTGTGGTTGTGATCTTAATCTTTGGTTCAGTGTTACTGACGCCCGCAGATTTAGCACTCTTACAACCAAAGATGACCTACAACAAATATTAAGTATTGTCAGATGTTTTCTGAGAAAATCATGCAATGTGACTGTTGTCACAAACATCTGACTCTTGACCTCTTTGCTCAGCCAAAAGCATTTCCACAGCAATATCCTTTTTCTCTTCCTCCTCTCACTATTCAGAGCCCGACTCTAATAATTAGACCATTAACACTCAAGAAGTCATTGATGGGATTCTGCTGTAGCAATGAGTAGTGCAGACTAGTAAGTAGCAAAGTCTGATATCTTCAAGTTATTCTCAAGATTATCTTATATCGAGCTCACACAGTAAAACATGTTCAATCCTGCACAATTTTTGGAAATTGCACAGTATTTGTCAAGATTAAGACTGAACTTTTCAGGAAAAACACACAGAACAAAGGATAAGTATGCGGAAACGCACCACATGCTTAATGTTAAGTATGGTGGAGGATCTTTGACGCTGCAGGTCTGTTTCACTTCCGAAATGGCACATAATATTGTTAGAGCAGTGGTGTCCAAAGTTGGTCCTCAAGGGCCAGGATCCTGCATGTTTTAGTTCTCTCCCTGGTTCGACACACCTGGATGAAATGATGTCTCATTACCAGGCCTCTGCAGAACACTGACATGCTGAGGAGGTACTTCCTACCACCAGGGAGAGAACTAAAACATGCAGGATGTCGGCCCTTGAGGACTGACTTTGGACACCACTGTGTTAGAGGGTATTGCATCACAGACTGTTTGAAATATCAGGAGATTTAAACTATAAATCAGGTGAACTCTACTGAAAAATGGGTTCCCATTGGGTCTTTCAGTGGGATATTAATCCAAAACATATAACCAAACACAGAAATGGTTTATCAGGCACAAAATCAACCTTCTGCCATGAGCAGCTCTGTCAACAAACCTAAACCCTAACCAAAACTTGTGGGGTGGGCTGAAGAGAACAAAGCATGAGACAAGAACCAAGACTCTGGATGATCAAATTAATGTATTTTATAGCATTTTACTCATCTTTGCAATGGGTGCCAATAAAAGCAATGCACCCTAAATGTATTTTTACCCTAAACATTTAACACAGAGAATTTTGTTTTCATTAACAAGCATGCTGAAAATGTTAAATATTTTTTGTGAAGCATCAACTAAAACGAAAGGGATGACAGATTTACAAGGACAAAATAGAGTGTAAAACAGTTATTCAAATTATTCATTTTTGTATAATTTGTTATTTTCCTCTTATTTCAGAAAACTTCAGAGTGAGGTGAAAAAAGCTCACAATCAGTAGCTCTTGCTTCCATTCTTCTTCTGTTATTAACATACATAGTTGTGCATTTTTGATATGGGTCACATGGACAGTTGCACAGGGTGGCATTATGAAGGGGGAGCACAAGCACCAGATAAAAAATTCACTTTGCCAGTTGTCCCTTGAACAAGTTTTATGTTGTTGTTATGAATGTATAGTCAATGGTGAGTTAGCGCCCCCATGTGTTCAGTAGATGTCCCTTTTTGCAGCTGCTAACAGGTGTGGAACTAGTTACCTTTTTTCCCACCCCAGAAATTAAGATGCATTCCTGCACTTTGATTGGTTGGGACAGAAGGCAAGGCTTGCCTTCAAAACAAAAACCCCCACTGGGTAAGATGGCTATTATTGTGAGGAATGAATACAGGTTAAATGGTTCAGTGGAAGAGGAAGAAGTGTGCATCAGTTGTGAATAACTTGAGTTAAAGATAAACAACAAATTATAGGCCGAAAGATCCAAAGACATGAGTGCGGCAAGCTTCCAAATGTCAGAGCATCATTTGTGGGCAAACCTCTGACATCTGCTTCTTAACTCTGTGTTGTTTTTACAGCGTCTGCTTCAATTAAATACAACATGATCTGATTATGAACTGAGTAATTCAGATAATTGGTGAAAGGTCAGACAGCAGTGAGATCCAGTCCACGTCTCACTGCATTAGCTGAAGGTGGAAGTGTTTTGTGTTGAACTGTTGTTTTATTGATCCATATGTTTTATTACAGGCCACCCGAGTGTTAACAGTCTCCAGAAAGACAGGAGCAGGGATTACCTGGAAATGGTGCTATTGATCGGTGTGGTTTGCCTCCGGAGAGAGGTACTTGCCGCTCAGCAACCCTAGAGACGCACAATTTTTTAAAAAGATGGTGCAGAAAAAGGTAACAGCACAAATGCCATCTGAGGCGTGTGGATTTGATGAATTCCCTTTTGTATTAAGTGATGTATCCATTTTTGAGGCCATTTTGCTGCTTCAAGCTCTGATTTGTGGTGTCTGCTCAGTCGGGGTCCTCAGAGGTTTAACAAGTTGATGAATCACAGCAAAATAAAACCTTTTGAGTTAAATTCTTCAGATTTGTTAAATGTGTGTTTTTCTGTTGGAGTGTGGATTTGGATACATTCACAGAGTTAAGATACCTGTGCTTTGCAATTGTAATCTCAATCTGTTCTGGTATGACAGTTACACCAGTGACATTGCCGCATAACTCCCAGTCGACTGGCTTCAGAGCCACCTCAGGGCATTGAACACAAACACTGACACTGTGTTATGCTACCACTATACTTACCTACAGTCCCCCAAGACAAACTGAAAACAAGTTCTTTAATTTTTTTTCACACTTGCAAATAAAAACAGATTGACACAGCTTTTCTTTTCTGTTTCTTTCAAATTATTGTTGATAATGTTCTACATAATTTTTTCAAGTAAAAATTTGGTACTCCTCTATTAAAAAAGGTTTCAGGGGATTTTTTTCTGTTATTTTTGCCTTGAGTTTTTACTTAAATCTTATTTAATTTATATTTATGTTCCTTTGATGACTATCCCCCTTTTTTTCAAAGCAGATTTTTTTAAATTCATATATTCTGGGAGTAATTAATACCTTTTTAAACTCAAGCTAAGTGATTGTAGTAGGACAATCGGAAGATGGCAGAGGGAAAAGTAAGTTTATTTGAATAAAAGAAAATAAAGTACTTAAAGGCAGGAAACATATTAGAAATACAATGGAAACTAATAGCTGACACAACTGCTGCTTTATAAACAAGTATATACCAATGACCATAGAACCCTCAGAAAGGAAATTAAACATGATCAACATGTCTGACAATCAGCTACTGAAAGCAGGTGTGATGTGAAGCATTTTCATAATATAAATGTTGTGTGAGTGCATCAACTTCCACAGGTTCTTAAGCATTCACCCATGACATATGTGTGGTCCAACCGTTCTTGCATCTCTGTTTCATTTTTTGGAAATCCGTGCAATGTTGCACTGTTGCATAACTACAATAGGCTAATTATTATTGTTGCAATACCTTGTTCCGAACAACCATCAAGGCTTGACTATAGTGTTATATCAAGATACAAAATGCAATGCTGTATGATTCTACTTAAATTCTGTTCTTAAGTTTTAAACCTTTTAACTTTTTTGTCTGACTTTTTAACTTATGCAAATTTGGTATTTGAACATTGAACTGCTTTGCTCAGATGGTAGCAGGCCTAGTAGGGCTGTTTTTGCGTACTGAGCATGCTTTACTGATGAGCACCGTTACTCCACAATGAAGAAGTGATATAAGCTATTAATACAGATCTGAACCACAATAGTTTTCCTGCAAGAAAGCCACTGAGAGGATGTGGTATCTCGATGTCCGTGGAACCCTGCAGATACTCTGTGTTGTGTTGTTCTTGGGGCTGTTGCGATGGTTCAGAAATAAAGGTCATGGTAAGCAATTGGTGTGAATATATCTATTTTATGTGTTTTATGTCTGTTACAGTCTGTTTATGTTTGAATGTCAGTAAAGGATTAGTCAGCCCATTAAAACCTAGACTATGGAAATTTTGAACTTTCTGTGACTGTTTAATAAATTGGGGATTACAACATAATAAATAGTAAAGCCTGGTACATGTTAACATGTTCAGTTACAGGAATGACTGTGCAGTTTCACAGTAATGGTGGTGAGGAGGGGGAGGAGTTACTCTGAGTTTTAAAGATAGCCGCTGTATCTATTTACAGTCACGATGGGTCAGGTGCCTGAAGCAGATGAGACACAGACGCCTGCTGTTGTCACACTGATTTTGAGCAGCCTGACTGTAATTAATACATCGCCTTGCAGTAGTATTCACACTCCTTTAACTTTTCTATATCTTGTCATAATTACAACAAAAATCAAGAAATTCTAATGGAATTTTATGTGACAGACCAACACAGAGTGGCACATAACTTATAAAACAAAAGGAAAGGGATGCATGTTTTTGTTTGTGTTTTTTTTTTTGTTTGTTTCTTTGTTTGTTTGTTTTTTTATGAGTACAAATCAGAAAACTGAGGTTTATAGCTATAAGTCTTTTGGCAACACCAGCTTTGCACAAAGAGAGACTACACATTTTTGTTCATTTTCTTAGGAAAATAACTCAATTACAGTCAGACTGCATAGAAAGCAACCAGAGATTTCCACTTGCAAGAGATTCAGAGTTGGATTCAGATGTGGACTTCCACCATTCCATTGTAGCTTTGGCTTTATGTATACTGTTATTTTTCTGCTGGGGCATGAATTTCCACCTCTTTCGCAAGTATTTTTGCAGCCTCTGACAGTTTTTTTTCTTTTTTTTTTTTTTTAGAATTCCCTGTTTTTACCTCCATCCCTCTTTTCATCAACTCTGACCAGCTTCACTGTCCCTGCTGAAGGAAAGCATCAAGTTATATGTTGGTGTGTGACGTAAAATCCCTATAGATTATCTTGAGGTATGCATTTGAAATGTGAAAAAGTTCAAAGGTGTGAATATTTTTGCAAAGCCCAGTGAAAATATCATGGCATCATGATGATCCCAAAATACTGCAGTTTTATTTTAAGTTTAGTAACATGTGACATGTTACATTTAACTAGTTGCTTGTCATTATGCTTTGACATTATAGAGTGTTTTGTTGCAGGCTATATGAGGTGGTGAAGATCAGAGTTTTCTCACCCCTGACTGAACAGACTGTTTTAATTAAGACATGCTCAGATACTTAATATTACCTATCGCACTGTGTTGAATCTCATTACTTACATGATTCATCCCTCTATAATTACCAGTGTGTCTGGTGGAAAATTAGGACATTACAAACTAAAAGAAACTAGCTGACATTCTCACGGGTTAACTTCTATATTCCTTTACAGCTTGGGTAAATTTTCTATAGTCTCTCTTCCTAGGTGGAGAAGACTCTGCAGCTGAGTGCGTAGATGACAAGTGCTCAAATTGTGATTCAGCAGACAATGCTGGTAAGACAGAAGGACTTTCAGTTTGGTTATAAAAAGTGTGGGTAGATGTATGCTAACAGAAACTAGTCTTTGGAGACTAGCCAACACATACAATCATTACTGTTGAAAAAATAAATTAATCAATGTGTTGTATTGTAAAACTATTGAAATCCCTTTACCATTTTTAACATGTTGTCACATTGCAACATTTAAACATGTTACAGAGCACAGTTCTGTCATCTGAAAAAGGAACGACAATGGCACATTTGCAAACCTACTGAGACTTGGCTGTCTACCTGAACTGACAGGCTGAGCAAGAAGAGCATTAATCAAAGAAGCAGCCAAGAGGCCTGTGGTAACTCTGGAGGACCTGCCGAAGTCCACAGCTCCACAGGGAAGAATCTGTTGACAGGACAACTATTATTTATGCACTTCACAAATCTAGCCTTCATGGAAGAGTGCCAAGAAGAAAATCATTTGTTGAAAGAAAACCATAAGGAGTAATATTGGCTGTCTACAACATGCCATATAGGGGGCACAACAAACACATAGAAGAAGGTTCTCTTATCAAATGAGACCAAAATTGAACTTCTTGTCTGTCTTGCAAAAAGAGTTACAGGAATGATTTAGATCAACACAGTTTCATGTGTTAGACTGATCCAGTCAAAGTTCAGACATAAAACTATATATGAAAACAGGACATTTAGTGTTAGTTGATGCTGTCCATTCAAGCTGACCTAGCTTGATATATTTTGGGCAAATAATAATAATAATAATAATAATAATAATAATAATAATAATAATAATAAGAAGAAGAAGAAGAAGAAGAAGAAGAAGAAGAAGAATTGAGCATCCAGATGTGCAAAGGCTGTAGAGACATACCCCCAAAAACTTGCAGCAGTAATTACACCAAGAGGTGGTCCTATAAAGTGTAATGTACAAATTCAAATTATATTTTTCATATTTTTATTTATAAAAAAAAACATATACTGCTTGGTATCATTTTCTTTTACTCTACAATTATCTGCAATTTTATGTAAGGTGACAAATGCAAAAAGGCTAAATTGGTATGAATACTTTTGCAAAGCACTATGTGTGTTACTATGATGAAACTGATTTGCACAAATTGTGGTTTAAAGTGTTCTACATACAGCATAAATCATAGTGAATTAACAGATCTTTAGGATTATTTATGTAGACAATATGTAATGAAATCTTAAAAATATAAACTGGGTAACCATCAGGGTACCTATAACCGCAGATTTTAAGACAAGGTTTTTAAAATCAAGAAATTGCCCTCACTAGTTTGGAGCTCATTGTAGCATCTTGCTGTGTCAGTTGCCACTTACACATCACCTGTGTCTGGGATCTCTGAATTTTAATCATTCATTTGCAGTCGAGCTCTTTAATAAATGTGTGTTTACAATGCATCTGCTGATTAATGAAATTTCTGGAAAAAAGTGTGAAATGCAATTATAGTCAACCCTGTTCTGGAAGAAAAAGCTGTAGATTTATGAAGTCTGAAGACAAAAAGCTTTTTAAGAACAACAGAGAAATTAGTCAACTTCTAAACAAATATGTCAAATAAGTTTTGCCTGTTTGCTAATTCGTAGCACAGTTTCTTATCCATAAACAAATTATTTTATACCTACACACTAAACAACTGTGCATTTCTCTTGGTAGTTAATTCTTTGTGAATTATGGAGATAAATAATCTTAAAAATGCATAAAGTCCTCTCAGATTACGCTTTTTGCTTTCAGTAGAAAAAATTCCAGTGGGGAATACAGAAAATATAAGGAAAAACAAATAAAAAACAGTCAAAGGTCATTTTGTAACGTACAGATAATATGAAAAGAACTTTAGGGAAAAACATATTTTACATGGCAGTTCAAATAAAAAAATCTGCCAGTTTTGGTGTGACCGTAGTGTTTTGCAGTAACCAACAACCTTCCATCAGTTAAATTCACCAGTCCTTAAAAGGGGGATGACATCACATTATGAAGTAAGTTAAATTAAATAAAATAATGAAAAAAATGTTTAAAAATTGTAAATAAAAAGAAGAAACATACATTACATATGACATGTGACAAAGTGATATATCAATATAATAGCAATTTATTAGCAATTTGGACCACATAACTGTTACTGCTAATCAAACCAAAAATAGCTCTCAGCAGCCTCCTGCTGATTGATAATACTTATTGAAATCTCATAACAATATGTCCTTACAGAAGACCATGAGAAGTATATTGAAAACTGGTTGTCAAAGTAGTAGGTACCAAACATCCACAAGACAGGTATGAGTACAAAGTGTTCTATGACAAGACATCCCTTTTACCCCTGAAAATGTCAGGTGTAACCCGAACAAATCTACAAAAATACAAAATGGTAATTGGACAAATGACCAGTACTAATTTAAAAAAAACAAAAAAAAAAACAATGCAAGTGTGTATACTAACGTTGAAAAATTGTGTGCCATTTTTCTGTGTTGAAATTCCTTAAAGGTAAATATTTTGTATTTATGAATAACAAGCATCTCAAATTGATAAAAACAGTTTTAGTTTAATATGAAAGGGTGGGGTGTTAAGTACTTCTAATAAGTAGAGTGTACTGTAATGTATGTGTGTGTTTGTGTCTAAATCCGTCACAACTATGTGTGCCTACATGGCTGCCAATAGAGTAGTTAAGCTGGGCACTCTTGCAACTGCGCTCACTTCCCATACGAGACAGACTGAGTTACTGCAGAGGCACCTTGAGCTCCTCAGAGTACAGCAGGGCAGCAGAGATTGTTACACTCAGGGCCTCTTTCTGTCAGCCTGCTTCAGTCCCAGGACCAGAACCAGGATCAGGACCAGGACCATGGCACAACCAGTTAAAATCGACCCCACCAAGATGGGTGAGGGTCGAGCGATTGCTGTGCTGACTTCTGGAGGCGATGCTCAGGGTAAGTGAAGGTTCTCCAGAATGGTGTTAAGAGATTCTTATAGCAAAGCAAGGACTTGGAGGATCTGACCTGTTTTAAGTTGATATCTTAAAAAAAATAAACCTTTCTTGTGCTTCTAAAGTCATTGACATTGTAACTTGTGGTTAGACAAGGTGATGGCTATATACTGCTTAAATAGGACTTTTTTAAATAGGTCAATCACTTCCCAATCTAACTTTCATGTTTCCTTAGTAAACAGAAATTCACTGCCATGTTCAAACATTTAAGTTTTCCCATCAAATCCAGCATTTTTTTGTTACAGATTACCCTCTGTAATTTCTCCGAGCCGTCATAGAGTTCAGTAAGGTAAAAGGGAGACATGCTTTGCTAGAATGACAGAGAAGAGCAGACGATCTTCTGACCTTTAACTTGATGAGGAATGTCCAAAGTGACCTTTAAAAGGTTTGCTAGTGACCCCACACAGCTGAAGTGTCAGCATGTGAGAGGCTGAGCTTTCTCTCTTCGGCTTACCATGTGAACCTCTCTCAAACATAGGACACAATCACTAATGCAAAACCAAAAGCAAAAATTATTTACCTTTCTACTCTTTAATGACAACTTTTTTTTTCTTTTCGTTTGCATTTTTCTTTAAAATAATTGTTGTTTCTTTCTAGGAATGTAACAATAATGATTTCTAATTTTAGAGACATGACCTTTCGTTCCTATGTGTATATTAGTGAGGCAGGTCAAAGCAGCAGTTCTGCTCTTCCTTCCTATACCCTTTCCCTTTTGCACTGTAAGGGGAGATGCTCTTGGCATCATTAAAGCTAATCTATCCACAGCTTGTCCTTTAAGTAATCCTCCCAACTCAGACAACTATGTTGAGGCTCATACCATCTTGTTGTGTTATTAACCACCTCGTGGCTCTTGTGGCTCTTGTGGCGCTTATCTGGTGTTTTGCAAATAATTTTTCTCTTCGTAGGAGCTAAATATAGCATTTCTAAAATTATTTAGCACATGAGCAACACAACATTCAGATTCAGAAAACTCTCAACTTCACATGCGATCTGACAGAGAACCATAAACATTGTGATTTAAAGGTGAAACATTTGCTCTTGATGTTTACATCATGGGGGCTGGTACCTACTTAGGGATAGCACATTTAAAATTCCTTGTATGGGGTATCTAAATTAACAGTGCAATGGTATTCAAACCTCTTAAATTTTTCCAAATGATAATGTGTTTTGTCCCGGAATGGGCTTCATCAACACAAGGTTGTGGAGCAGTTTAAAGCAGATTTAGGTTTAAAAAAAAAAGGCTTTAAACATCTCTGTTCTGCTCAACCCATCATCTGAACATGAAAATAGCATGGCACAGGCGCAAACCGACCACACCACAGCTAAACTAACAGGGTAGGAAAGAAAAGCATTAATCAGAGAAGCAGCCAAGAGGCCCATGGTGACTCTGGAGGAGCTGATTACCTGGGGATCAACAGCTCAGGTGGGAGAATCTTTTGACAAGACAAATAATACTTGTGAACTCCAGAAATCCATTACTGAAAGAAAGTCATAAGAATCCCCATTTGCAGTCTCCCATAACCCATGCATGGGTTATGGGAGACTGCAAATGTCCACATGCAATGTCCCAAGATTTACTTGATACAAACAAAAGAATGAAAGGTCAGTTACAAGAATGCAACTCAAGATCCACACTCTGTGCAGGAATGAATGCAGCTGTGAGAGCCACTGTTCGAGTGGGGCTGTATACTGGAGCCAAGGTGTACTTTGTTCATGAGGTATGTGCTACTTTTGATGCTTTCTGTCTATTGTTAAAATAAATAATAGAACCTGAGAAGTTTAAAATAGATTTGCATTTTATCATCCAAATAATTAATTGATGTATGTTTTCCATTTTTGTAAAAAAGTTTTTTTTTTTATCAATTATGCAATTATTATTCTTCAGGATCACATCAATGCTTAAATCTTTCATACAGGGATGCTAGTAGGACTGAAGCAGCTGTAAAAAATAAAAGTATGCCAATGACATAAAGTTGCTCCCAGCAATTACTTGTTTTTAAGTGGATCATTTTCTGTTGAATAGTGACATTGTGTTGTTTATGGACAGGGTTACCAGGGTCTGGTTGATGGGGGAGACCATATCCGCCCAGCTACCTGGGAAAGTGTGTCAATGATGCTGCAGCTGGTGAGTACAAACAAATACAGGCAATGTTAATATGTGTGCTATATATAGTCTCTCACATGTACTAACAGTCTAGCTTTTACTCTCCATAATGCAGCGTTGAAGGTCAAATAGTCAGTTAAATGCCAAGTTTCATTAGAAAGCAACACTTCAGGGACATGTGTGTGCAGGTTTCAAATTCTACCACCCAAGCTGTGTCCTTGCCTCCATGTTGTTCACATTTGAGACTGACAT
Organism: Anableps anableps; assembly: GCA_014839685.1. NCBI lineage: Eukaryota > Metazoa > Chordata > Actinopteri > Cyprinodontiformes > Anablepidae > Anableps > Anableps anableps. Next base: position 22,454,283 of record CM026069.1, read on the forward strand.
CCTTTCTCCTCATCTGACATCAGGGTGGGACTGTGATCGGTAGCGCCCGCTGTCAGGACTTCCGCACCAAGGAGGGGCGCACCAAAGCAGCCTGTAACTTAGTGAAGCTGGGCATTACCAACTTGTGTGTTATTGGAGGTGACGGCAGTCTCACAGGTGCCAACCAGTTCAGGACGGAGTGGAAAGACCTACTGGCTGACCTGGTTAAAGCAGGTGAGCTCCAACCTCAAAAAGTTCCACAATATGCATGCAAGATTTCTACTAAATGTACAGTATAAATCTGTGACATCAGCATCTTGATGAAGATGTGACTTAAGAACGTTCTTTGAATCTCATCTCAGGAAAAATCACAGCAAATGAGGCGAAGAACTCCTCCCACCTCAACATTGTTGGCATGGTGGGCTCCATTGACAATGACTTCTGTGGAACTGATATGACTATTGGCACTGACAGTGCCCTTCATCGCATTATTGAAATAGTGGATGCCATCACAACCACAGCACAGAGGTATGCATGTAAGCTTTAAAATGTTTCAAGACAGAAACAGCAGGTGACATATTTACAGACTTTTGACAATAAGTGCTTCTGTGTGCAGTCACCAGAGGACCTTCATCTTGGAGGTAATGGGTAGGCACTGTGGGTGAGTACAGCTTTTATGTGTGTTTTGGAAGCTTAAGAATAAAATTTCACATTACAACCACATAACAAACATATTCTACATGATAATCCAACACAAGGTTGTGCATAAGTGTAAACTGGAAGCTGTTTTCTGAAGACCTCAGAGGTTTGTTAGAAAACATTAGTGAACAAGCAGCCAGATGAAGACCAAGGAACACAGCAGACATGTCAGAGATTCAAATGTGGAGACGTTTAGGTTGCAACAACAATAAACCAAGCCTTGAATACTTTACAGAGCACCGTTCCATCCATCGTTGCAAAATGTGAAGAATATGGCAAACTGTAAGTCTAGCAAGGTGTGGTTGTCCACTCAACTGGAAGAATTAATCAATAATCACAGAAGCGGCAAAAGACCCACAGTAACTCTGGAGGAGCTGCAGAGATCCATTTTTCAATTGGGAGAATCTGTTGACAGGACAGCTATTATTAGTACAATCCACAAATTTGAGCTTTATGGAATAGTGAAAACAAGAAAGCTATTGCTGAGAGAAAACCATAAGAAATCCCCCAGAAGCAGTGTGGGGGGGCATAGCAAACATGTGGAATAAGGTGCTCAGATGAGTGCAAAGTTATATATTTTTTTTTATCTAGATACAAAAAATATTGCTTGAAAGAAAATAATACTTCTAATCACCCTTATAATGGAAACTTTATTGTGAAACATTGTAGTGGAAGCATCATGCTGGGAAGATGCTTTTCTTCAGCAGGTACAGGGTGACTGATCAGAGTTGATGGCAAGATGGCTTGAGGTAACGACTGCCAAAGTCCTAAGACTGAAGAGGAGGTTCACCTTCCAGCAGGACAGTAACATTAAACATGAAGTTGGAGCTACAATGGAAGTCCAGACCTAAATCAAATTGAGAATCTGTGATAAGCCTGTGATAAGCCTTGAAAATAGAAGTCCGCAGACACTCTCCATCCAGTCTGACAGAGCTTCAGCTATTTTGCAGAGAAAAATGGAAAAAATGGAAAATGGAAAAATGGAAAAAAAAAAAACTGTCAGTATCTAAATGTACAAAAGTTGGAAGAGACATACTCGAAAAGATTTGCAGCCATAAATGCAGTGAAAGATGATCTAACTGTATTGAGTCCGGGGGCATGAATATAAAAGCATGTTACAGTTTTTTTTATTTCAGATTTTTTACGTAAAAACATTTGAAAATTGTGTATCCTGTTCCAGTCTCCTTGCAATTATGCTCAACTTGGTGTTGATCTGTTACATTACATCCTAATAAAATACATTGATCTTTGTGGTTGTAACATGACAAACTGTAAAAAAAAAAAAACATGCATAAATAGAATAGAATAGAATAGAATAGAATAGAATAGAATAGAATAGAATAGAAAAATGATAGTACTTTGATCTCAAGCAAAAAAAACCAGCAACAATCTAGACTTTAATTTTAGTTTGTTCAATTAGTGTGGAGAAAAAAAATCTCATTGAGAAATTATTGTTTTGTTGTTAACCGCATGCCACATTTTCTGGCACAGATCTTTGGAAATTAGTAATTAGTAAACCATGACTTCCTGCAGACACAGAGGATAATTTCTATACTCTTTATTCCATTAAGAATAATGGTTTAAGCTGGTAATCAACACTGTAATTCCACATAGCAATAACACCTAATTGTTTACAGCTACCTTGCCTTGGTGACTGCTCTGGCCTGTGGTGCCGACTGGGTGTTCATCCCAGAGATGCCTCCAGATGAAGGATGGGAGGGACATCTGTGTAGAAGACTGACAGATGTAAATTTCCTGCTCTGTAGTGTCGCATTCATGTTTAATGTGGCTTCAGTCCTAAATCTTTACCTGTCCTATTTAGCAAAGAGGCCGTGGTTCCCGTTTGAATATCATCATTGTTGCAGAGGGAGCAATAGATCGCAAAGGAAAACCGATCACCTGCGACCAAGTCAAACAGGTCAGTGGACCAGCACACCAAGAAATAGACTAAAATAATGTCAGGAACTTTGCTCATAAACAAATGTCTCTTTCAAGCTGGTGTCAAAGCAGCTGGGCTTCGACACCCGCACCACCGTTCTGGGCCATGTGCAAAGAGGAGGAACCCCCTCTGCTTTTGACAGGATCCTGGTAATACCCCAATATACCAGTTGATCTTAATCATTTTGAGTAAGTTTTAGTGTTTATTTTAGAGCCTCTCCTGTGCTGTTATTTTCACTCAGGCAAGCAGGATGGGTGTGGAGGCTGTTATGGCTCTGCTTGAAGCCACACCAGATACTCCTGCCTGTGTGGTCAGCTTGTCTGGAAACATGGCTGTCAGGCTGCCTCTAATGGAATGTGTACAAGTGGTAAGTCTGTATATAAAAGACAATAACTTCATGAACTTGACAATAAGTCTACTAGGCTTTCCAAGTGTGTTCAATCGGTAAAAACTGTCTTTCCACAGTGCCTTTCAATGGGAGTAAATTGAACATTTTGCCATTGTGTAACCACAAAATATATGTATTTTATTGGAATTTATGTTTATGTAATAAACCTACACAAAGTAACACTTGCAAAACACTTGGGTCTGAGATGAAGGTTCACCTTCCTGTAGAACAGTGACCCTAAATATACAGTCAGAGCTATAGTGAACAGATTTAAATCAAAGTATTTGCAGGTGTAGGAATGGTCCAGTCAAAGTCCAAGTCCAAATTCATCTGATAGTGTATGACAAAAGTGTGTTAAAATTTAATTTAACAAACACCAGCTATTCACCACCATAAAACAGTTGTAATTGCAGCAAAAAGGTGACTGTTGTCTTGGATCAGGGGGACTAAATAAAAATGCATATCCTTTTACTTCACATTTATGCACTACTTTCTGTCGGTCTATCACATAAAATCCTAACAATAGACACTGAAGTTTACAGTTTTAACGTGACTAAATGTGAAAAAGTTCAAGTGGTATGAAAACTTTTGTAAAAGTTTTCATTAACTTTAAATTTTGATTAAAATGTATCTATTCTCTTTTCATGCCAGACTAAAGACGTAACAACAGCCATGGCTGAAGGGCGGTATGATGATGCAGTGATGCTCAGGGGAAAGTAAGGCCTGCACCTTTACTCATTTAAATTTCTACTCTCCTGTGTTTGGTTTCAAATGACTGCTCACTTTTGCTTTTCAAATGACAGGAGCTTTGAGAACAACTGGAACACGTATAAAATGCTGGCCCATGTGCACCCTCCAGAAACAAAGGTTAGAAACTACTCTTTTAGATTCAGATGAAACTTTGCCAAATTCTTCTTCTCTCACAAAAGCAAACTGGGTCTGACAAGTTTTTTTAATATAATTTCAGAGCAATATCAACATTGCCATACTGAACATTGGCGCTCCATGTGCAGGAATGAATGCTGCAGTACGTGCAGCTGTCAGGATTGGGTTGCTTCAGGGCCACCAGATGCTAGCGGTGCATGATGGCTTTGATGGCTTGGCACATGGGATGGTAATGTATTAGGTTAGGCTATAAATGCTACTGTACAGGTTTCTATCAATGCTTACTGTCCCTATGAATAAAAATGGAGTTCAATAATACTATCAGGACATAATCTTGATTTATTGTGACAATGCAAAACCTAAACATATTATCTGACAAATGCTCTGACTGCAAGTACAGATTGAGCCAATTGGTTGGTCTGGAGTGGCAGGATGGACTGGAAAGGGTGGTTCATTGCTTGGCACCAAGAGGTGAGCCAGTTTACTACACTACTGAAGATATGAGCTTCAGTAATGTTCTCATACTTCAGTGAACACAGGTTGCCTTAATGTAAACCTAAATCTGTACTTCTGTGATGTTTTTTATATTTGTTATGAAGGACACTGCCTAAACAGCTTATGGAGGAGATCAGTCTGAACATCACAAAGTTCAACATCCATGGTATTGTCATTATTGGAGGCTTTGAGGTGAGCAGCGTTTCACTCTGCTTTAATTTGAAGCCACTTTAAAGTTAATTTCACTTCAATGACAGTATTGTTCAGAAGATTAAAAGTTTAAAATGTTTCTAGTGAACAATTCTGAAGTTGTTTTTGGTGTTCTCCAATCCCTAAAGGGTCAAAATTCTGCATATAGTTTAAGATAAATTCATATTCCTCCTAGTAACCATTGGTTTAATATCCCTTAGCAAATAGACTCTGCATTGTTGTTGTAGTCATTAAGTTCTGGCATAATTCTGGCTGGTATATTATCATTTCATTCAAAAAGATTGGTTTCCCACCATAACCCAGCTTTTAAGCATAGTTCACAATGCTAGATTGCTTTGTTCTGTTGGAACATCCAGTTGTGTCAAAGTTTCAAACAGACAGCTGCTGATTTGTGGTGAAGTTAAAGAAATTACTGCTGGACCTTCATTTTACTGTTCTATTCACCTTGTGCGTCAGTGCCAGTGGCAGCAAAACAGATCCTCACCATGATGCTGCCAACACCATGCTTGACAATGGTGCAGTGTTCTTAGGTTTGAAAGCCTCACATTAACTCATCCATACATTCTTCTGGGCTGTGTGACCAAATTAATCTATTTCTCATCTGACCATAAGAAATGTTTCCAGAGGGGATTTGGATTGTTTGTGTTGGCAGCTTCAAACTTCCTTTGAGCACTGAAGGCCTCAATGTATAGAAAACACTTCTTTCTTAGTCTGTCCCTTCTCAGTCCATGTTGATGTTAAAGTCTCCTTATGTAGCCTTTGTTACATAGTTTGTCATTCTGAAATTTTTTTCTTTTATATAATGTTTCCATGTTATTTTTGCTTTATCTATGTTCCTTTGCTCTTCCTGTAAACCCTTTTGAATTAATTACCGTTTGAATGAATTATACTCCACAAATAAAAGTGCATTTCCTTCTCTGTGAACAGTTGGTGGTTCCAGCTTCTTTTAGCTCATGATAGACCTGAGCCTTGGTGGTTCTTGGATTGTTTCTAAACATAAACAATTTCCTTTTATCTGTTGATGAAAGTTTGAGCCAGGTGACCTGGACACAAGTGTGTGTTCCAGAATGGACAATAATCCCAAATATACTCTGAAACAGGTGTTGAAATAGTTGTTATTGGCCAATGTAAAGCTTATGAATCCCCCTGACCTCAACCTAATTGATGGACAATGCTTAAACCCTGATGAGTGGCAGGAAATATATCAAATTAAATGAGCTCCACCATTTGTGATGAGAAAAGTTGTCAAATATCCTGCTGGAATTATGCCAGAAGTTTGTTGAGGGCAACAAAGTGTGTGCTGTTGCCCTGCAAGTTGCTGTAGGATATTTATCCAAACATTAGTGATGAAGCATATATATTTTAATCTTTTTGTATCATTTAAAAAAGACAAACACACTGAAGATGTATTTTCTACAATCATTTTATAAAAAAAAAAAAGAACGGCTTAAATACATCAATAAAAGCCTCCAATAAAAATTAAATTCATGCCAATGTAAACTTGTGACCGTCATTGCAAATGCTTGAAAAAGGGATGTCCTTCTGAACTATGTATTTTCTCCTCACAGGCATTCCTGGGAGGTCTGGAGATGATGGAAGCTAGAGAGAAGTATGAGGAACTGTGTATTCCCCTTGTCATTATTCCAGCTACCGTCTCCAACAACGTCCCTGGATCTGACTTCAGCATAGGCGCAGACACGGCCCTCAACACCATAACAATGGTAAACTTCTTACTGAGCACAAACATGAAGTAATCAGATCCTTTTCACTGCAGTGTTATTTCCTGTCACTTGTTCATGTCCTGCAGACATGTGACCGAATCAAGCAATCTGCTGCCGGCACCAAGAGGAGAGTGTTCATTGTTGAGACCATGGGGGGATACTGTGGCTACCTGGCAACCATGGCTGGGTTGGCATCTGGAGCAGATGCAGCCTACATTTACGAGGAGCCATTCAACATTCATGACCTGGAGGTCTGTCTGCATGCCTTCACATGACCAACCTAAAGATAAAAAGCAAAATCATGAGATCCATAAAGAAGATGGGTAGATATTTTTTAGTCAGTCTGATTGATGATTTGTTTGTAGCTGAACGTAGATCATCTGTTGGAAAAGATGAAGACAACAGTGAAGAGAGGACTCATTCTGAGGTTTGGGGGAATTAAAGCCACTGATTGTTTTGTCCTGACATTGATTATTTGATGTTCATGTCTTTTCTGAACTTCTTCTTTTGTTCCAGAAATGAGAAATGCAATGCAAACTACACCACTGATTTTATTTTCAACCTGTATTCAGAGGAGGGGAAGGGTGTGTTTGACTGCAGAAAAAACGTCCTTGGTCATATGCAGCAGGTTTGTTACTCTGTGATCCTCTGTTTGTTGCTCCACTTCTCATAGATTGGTAGCCAATGTGAAAGATAAGATTTTTTTCTCTACTTAGGGTGGAACACCCAGTCCTTTTGATAGGAATTTTGGCGTCAAGATGGGAGTCAAGTCTGTTCTTTGGTTGACTGACAAGCTGAAGGACTGCTACAGACACGGTGAGGATTTTAAGTATTTAAAAACATATGACATTTTGCTGACATCTGGTGTTCTTGTTTATAATTTTGATAAATGATCTGGTACTCTTTTTGTCTACCTCTGAGGAGAAACTCTAATTCTGCTTTTAAATCAAACCTCCAGGTCGCATCTTTGCCAACTCTAAAGAATCAGCCTGTGTGCTAGGAATGAGGAAAAGAGCGTTGGTGTTTCAGCCTTTGGCAGACCTCAAAAATGAGACTGATATTGAGTAAGACCCTAAAATCTTTTTTACAGTGCCCTGTATTAAAACCCCTTATCCAGTTTTTGATGTTGAAAGCTGAAATTTCAATATATTTTAGCCTAATTGCCTCTAACAGACAAACAAAAAGTGGCACATCATTGTGAAGTGGAGTGTATACCTTCGAAAATCTTTTTTACAAAATAAAACTTGAAAATTGTGACATACATATTTGTTCAATAACTCTGTGACAATTACCTTGTTAAGCAACCTTATAGTTCAATTACAACTGCAATCATGTTGGGGTATTTCTCTATCAGCTTTGCCCATTTAAAAACTGAACTTTTTGCATGTTCTTTGCAAATTAGCAAATTAGTTCGAGCATGGAGAGTATCCAAGTCTAGCTAAAGATTCTCAATTGGATTTTGGTTTGGACTTTTACAGGGCCATGTAACCTTTGCCTCAACTAGGTTACTCATATTTGAACTCATATCTCAACTATGCATGTTGCTCCATCATATAAATCCCCCCAAAATAAATCAAAGTTTGTGGTTGCAACAGGACAAACTGGAAATAAGTTCAACAATACTTTTCAAAGACACTCTTATTTGGCCTCTAAGCATGTTTTTTTTTCATTGCACTTTTTACTGATCAATGCTATCGTTTGCAGACACCGCATACCAAAGATCCAGTGGTGGTTGAGGCTGAGGCCCATCTTGAAGATCCTGGCCAAGTACAAGATCAACTTGGACACTTCAGAAAGAACTGCAATGGAACACGTCATCAAAAAGAGAGGTTTAGTTCCTCAGTAGCTTTTCTATGTCACTACTCAGGAACAGATATCAGTTCATTGTCTCCCTTTACAGCACTTTGTCAACTCATAGTTAAAGATTGTGCAATATGAATAAAGAAATTAATATAAAAATGTTGTTTAAAAATTATTACTTACAAATCATACTGTCAGTGTTAATTAAATCCAATGAAATGCATACATGCAAATTGTACAAACACCAGGATTTCAGGTGATTTAAACTCTGACTGATTTCTGGTTTCATCCAACATTTTGTGTGACTATATAAGATAGTACCACAGTTTTGACATCTATGTTGGTAAGTGAATATAAATGCCTCAGTTGCAGTGTTCCTAAAGAGATTTTCTGAAGTCTGGTTGTGGTGGTAAAAAACGTGTCTCTCCTTTAAGTGTTTTATTAAATAATAAATACACAAATTAACCAAGTTGGTTCTCTAGTCTCCATTTTTTTCTTTTTCCAGAACACCAGCATTTAATCATTTATTGTGTGAATTAGAAACTTTGGCTTTGAAATGGCCAGCATTTTTTGGTCTTCACTTTATATTAAACCTTAAAATCTGTTGATACTGGTATGCATACAGTTTCATGGGTTTTATACCAGGCGTCACAGCCTCCAGCAGCCTTTGCACCCAATGAGAATGCCTTAATCAAAGGTATTGGTCCAATATTTGCCCACATTAAAAAGGTCCACGTGACTTGGTGGAGCCACTTGAACAGTGTAGAAGTGGGGAAACTAAAACAATATTTACATAGATAAATATCACATTTGCAGGCTAATATGGTCAAATAATATTTTTTGAACCATATTTGTTTCAACAGCCCAGTGATTTCTAAATCATTTTAACCTAATACTTGGCATTTATTAAATGGGTGAAAGGATGATGGATCATTTAGGTATTATTTTATGTGTTTTCTTAAATGCTGGGATAAAAGCTTTGAATTCAAATTCTATTTTACACACACAAAATAAATAAGAAATAATTCCTTTATGTAATTTTTATATCTGTACTATGAGTAGAATACAGCAGAATAAAAATAAGCTTTATTGTGCTTTAGTGATGAAATTCAAGTGTACCAGTATCAAAGTGACAGGCAAGTCAAAGCATGTAGATCAACACAAAAATTAAAATACAGAAACATAAGCAATGATAATACTGTATAAAAGTGGGAAAACAGTTGTTTAAGAAAATTCAAGAAAATTACAAGAAAATCTCTAAAGTAAACTATGATCAAAGGAAGGTGTTCAAGATTGCAGCATAAATTAAATAAATGAAAAGAATACGTGCAATCTGTCTTTACTGTTTTTGAGTATTTCAAAAAAGGAAACATAATCTACCAACATACTAAACATGCACATGGATGCTTAATTTTGTTTAAAACAAATCTAAAAATGTAAGTGTATTTTCTTTGTAACAATGAATGCTTTTTAGATCTGTGTCACATTTGAATAGTGGATTCAATTTCTAAAGATTAGCTTGTAAACCTGTTGGATCCTTTTCTGTTTTCTCATACTTTTTATGCATCTCCATGGGTTTCTCGAAAGTTTGTGGACATTCTACTCTGTGTAAATCTGAAAATTACTTAGATTGTGAAATAAAATTACTGTTGGAGTAGGAAGGCCAGCCTATATATTTTTTTAATAAATATAGTCTTCCATATTCACTGTCATGAAAGGTGCTATCTGTTTAAAATATCTGAAAGACAATATACTGAAATAGCTTAAATATACTGAATATAGTTGAAATATAGCTGAAATATACTGGAATAATAGCTGAAATATATTGAAATATCTATTTAAATAAAACAAAGTGGAATTTTGTGGCGTATTCGAAAGCATGTGTGTGCATGTTCCTTTAAATAAAAATACCCATAAGTCCGAGCGTTTCATTGACAGCTTGTGATTGGTTCGCTAAGATCATTCAAAAACAGTGGACCGCGGATGCCGTTGGGAAATGGAGCACAAATTGAACCGACAAATTTATCCATAACTGCTTCTCGAACTTGTTAAGAAGAGCAACTCTAGTTTGTCAGCTGTGAGGACAGTATTTTCCGCCAATACTGAATGCATCAAGTAAGTTCACGTTGGAACACGTCTGTTAGCTAAATACTAGCGTTTTACTGAGGTTGATGAGCCGCGGCAACACGAACAATCACTTTGTTAGAGTACAGGTTGTGCAGGAGTTATCCTCTACAATTTGTCTTTTACAGGAGTCGACATGAAGTGTTTGAAAGTGGAAGAATACATCCAGAGGACCGCATCTGTTGAGCAGACGAGGCTTTTGTATCAGGAATTTGAGGTTGGCATAACAACCAAATGCTTAGATTTTACCAGCAAATTTACGTTAAATCAGTTTAGCTGTAAATTATATTTATTACAACTCCCTCCGAGATGGTTTGGGAATGATGTCCAAAAATTAATCTATTCTGTGTTAAATTTTCTTACACAACTTAACTGGATCTCTCTTCTTCTTCTTCTTCTTCCTTTTTTTTTTTTTTTCTTCTTCTTAGAAATATGCGAGAAGTAATCATGGACTCCATGTTCGCCTACTGTGTGACAGGATTATCAGAGCTTGTAACCATCAGCTTGGACTTGAATCCTGTCACTCTGACCACATCAGCGAGTTGGTGATGCTGGTGGGGCTGACTCTTAATGCCTATAATACTTCTGTGGAGCTTGTGCCGCAGGCCGCTCCGTTATATATGGAGAAAATCCTTTTCCATATTGTTAAGAACCTATGCTCCCAAGAGGCACACAGTCTTTGTAGTCATGTGGCTGGATTGCTTTACAACAAGCTTACAAAAATACAAGAGGTATGTATCAATTCATTGGGGGTTTTTAATGATGCATTTTGCCCCTTGGCTACTTACAGAGGAACAACACTGTTTTTGTAGTCACTAACAAGTTTATGGCATAATTCTGGCTTTATTTTTGAAAATTTTTATTATAATTGGTAGAGATCATTTAAATTGTTTGATTCCCTGGTACAAACCCAGCGTTTGCCAAAAATAAACAAATGAATTCTACCAAATCTGATAGGAAAAATGATCAAATATCCAGCTGTAATTATGCCAGGATCTTGATGTCTGCAGAGAGCAAATGGTTGAGGTACAACACGCTGAGACATGATAGTGGGATGTGCATTTACCGTAGTTTTGATCCTGTGAGGGTTACAGAAAATTGTAAAGTTTTGACTTTAAGACTTTTCATTGTAAAATCCATTGAAATATTGATATCCCAACTTTGAAAAAGAAAACCCCACAGTTCAGTTCATCATTAAAAGCCAAAATAATATATTCTTGTCAATGAAGATTGTTTGTACATTTTTGACTGGCAATGACAGTCTTTTTTTAAAGGCATTTTAGAAACAATATATCTAAAATCCATCCTTGTTTGTGTCATCTCTGATGTGTTTTGTGTTGTCATTTGTAGACTGGAGAGGAGTACACTGTTCTCGTGCGGAGCTGTTTCACTGTGTTTTGGAATGGCCTCTCTGCTGCTAAAGAAAGAAAAACACTGACTCCTCGGGAAAAACTGCGCTGGCAGATTCAAACGTTGAGCTTCCTATTGTTGTTGGACTCAGAAACTGAGGCTCCTGCTTCCTCAAAAACTTCAGCATACATGCAGGATGCCATTACTTCATTCGAGAGTAGCTGTGGAACTCTGACCATGGAGGATGCTTCATTTCTTTTGCAGGCAGTACAAACTCTATTTAACAGAACTTCTGCTGGGGGTCAAACCTGTGAGGGAGGAGAGGAAAAGCAGCATTTAGGAACATCACGTTTTTATGTGCTTTCTGAAATTATGCTGCTTTCAGTGAAGTCTGCCTGTAAGGCCGGTCACCACAGTCTAGTCCACCCCATCTTGGATATTATGGAGAAGAGGCTTTTGAACCGTGTTGGCTTTCAGTCGATACCCCTGGTTCTTGGCAAATGGGCAGTAAAGATTCATTCAGCAAAGAAGGCTGATAAAGAATGCAGCCAAGCTTTGACAGAATGTGCCAGAACTTTGAGATCTCTTTCAGCTGATCTGGATTTCAGAGAGGGTCACGCAGTTCTTGAAGGTTGCAATCTGGTGGTATGGGCTGTTGAAAATGGACACAGCAAAGAGCTGAGTGGACCAGAGCTGCTGGCTCTGTTTTCATTTCTGGAGGAGTACCAAGAGCGGATAATGAAAATGCTTGAGAAGGTTAGTGTTCCCTCCTATTGGGTTTAAATGTCTGTTTTCTAATTATCTGTAGAAGGAAAAACAACAACAATAATACCTTTTTGTCTAACTTTTTTTTTTTTTTTTTTTTTTTTTTTTTTTTTTTTCTTTTTCCAGATTTCAGCATGTCAAGTGGTGGAGAAAAGGTTCCGACAGTCACTTTGTTTGAACGTTTACCAAAGCTTCGTGTTTGCTCATGAGAGCATGATGGCATCACAGGTAAGTTTTGGATTTAAATCTGGGTTTCTTTGCAAAGCGTAGATTAACTGATACCAAGATTAGGTTTAAAAAGAGGTATCCACCAATCTAGAATATGTTCACTATTTCAGATCGGATTCTTTTAAAGCTCTGACCTGTTTGTCAGATTGTAACCAATACAGAATTCTTATTTTGATAGATAGATAGATAGATAGATAGATAGATAGATAAAAATAAAATCTACAAACAATAAAATCCAATATCTGTTACAATCTGTCCATTTTCTACACATGCTCCATTGGTCAATGGGAAGTGGTCCACCCTGGACAGGTAGCCAGCCCATCACAGCAAATAAAACTAAATAAAGAATTCAACATGATCTGATTAACTTGTCTATACAGGACTGAATGTAGGTGTGTGTGTGTGTGTGTGAGTGGGGGGGGGGTTTGACAACTGAAATGTAATGTGCATCGTGTCAAAACTAAATATTTTTCTTTTGGATCTATTCAAAATAGTTGACATTTTCAGCTTACTATTTCAGAAGAAAAAGCTCTTTCTTACTGTTAAATCATGCATTTCTGGTGGTGATGTATATCCTTTGAAAAGCATTTTTATGATCTATCCATAATTATTCATATTAAGATCAGAAGTGGTTTACACTCTGTGTTAGACAGCTCTGCAGTTAGACGGTGGGGGGCTTAAAGTTTCTGCTGGTCAAGAGTGAAGCTGGGGATTCTGGTCACTGACCAGTTTTTCAGTGCATCTCTGGCTGAAAATTAGGAAAAATATTTGAAAGTCATTGACAGACTTTTCTGAAGTTCACAAAACTTGTTAATGTATCAAATCACATTTTGTAATTTTTGTGTGTTTTTGAAAACATGAAAAGAAAATTCATGTTGAAATTCAACTTTGGATGCACATACTGTTTGTTTTTGAGTTTTTATTAATATATCTGATTTGTTGTACCTAGCTGGAGGCCAGTGACATCCTGGACAGGGTTCTGCTCTACTGCCAAGCAACAACTGGGCTTTTGATGACTGAACTTCACAAGTTGTCAAATGAAAACCTTTTGAACAAATCAGGTGACTGGTTTGTTTGTTTTTAATATGGATTGTCAAGTTGACCCGCTGAAATTGTTGCATAATTTTAGAACCATCTGAATGTCATTTGATTATCATAACTGTTGTGCATAATCTGCTTTTATAGTGGTTGCTGTGAGCAATTTGGCTTGTTGCATGTACAACCGGCGCCTGTATGAGCAGGCCTTCACGCTGGTGGAAATCATCTGCAAGGATCTGTGCAGGAATTGGCCCAGCTCACTTTCTGCTGACAGAGTGAGTTTGTCAGACGGATCCTTTTTACCAGACTCTCAGTGTATGTAATACAGGGGTATTACATACACTGTATATTTAGGTTCAAATTTCTTATTTGTATTTTGGTAAACCAGTTAAGCCGACCCTTCATGCTGGCTGTGCAAACTTCGCGGCGGGCTGGACAACTGCAACGAGCGCTTGACTGGGTCATCCTGTGGCTGAAGGCCCTTGGGGACCAGATGACAACTCTTATGGCTGAACCAGTTTCTCTTTGGGTCAAAACAAAGGGTGATGGTGCCCGTAACAATGACGAGGACATAAGACTCAGGTACAGAAGAGTATTTTTTTATTTTTTATTTTTTTTAAGTGGGTTCATTTTTCATTTATGTATACACTTTAGAAAGTGTTAATAAAAAAAAAGCAAACAAACGAAAAGAACCCTTGCAAATGTTTGTCTTAAATCAGGACGTTACGAGATGGTTTTGGGCCTGATGTCCCTGAGGAGAAAATCATGCTGTGCCTTTTGGATGAAGAGTTGCGTGCCTATAAGGAGTCGACAAGGGACATGGCTGAAGAACGTTACAACACACTCTGTGATTTATTGGACATCTGCCATGAAGAGAGTAGTTACACTCATCTACGTGCTGCCTACCTCTGCGAAATGGCCCAAGTAGTGTGCTTCCAGGACTTCAGTGAGCAAACTGACTGGTAATCACTTTTATCATAACAAAAAAATATAATGAACTATCATCTACAAATCTCTTTTAACAAATTGATACAACTGAACCACCTTGATTTGTTCCTTTTTTGTTGCTTATTTTCTGCCAGCATGGCTGTTGATTTCACCCATGAAGCTTTACGGCTTCTTGAAGAAGAGCCAGAGACTTCAGAAAATGTTGACAGGCTGAAAGATGACAAAGCACAAGCCTTACTCTGGCTTTATATCTGCACTCTGGAGAAGAATCTGCAGGAGGTGATCTGTTTTTTAAAATTAATTTCCTGGAACATTTTAATGTTTATATAGTATGGTATTTTTTTTTTAAATAAAATATGCTTATAATATTTAAATGTTGACGAGTAAATGTATATCTTTGGGTTGATGCAAGAGTGTTTGTTTGTTTTTGTATGTTTTAATGAACTCACTATTTTCATAAACTTTTAAAATAAAAATGAGTTTACTTTTTTTTTTTTTTTTTTTTTTTTTTTTAATTTAAAATCCAACAATTATTTCTATTACTGACAAAATAATTTAACATTGAACATTTGTTGTGTATAATAATCTTACAAAATTTCTTTATAATGTTGCTTTTGATGCAGAGACTTGAAAAACACTCAATTCAGCAGCTCTTCTGAGTTTTTAAGTGCTTATTGCATACCTGTGTACGACTCTGCTTTTCTAGAGTAGCACTGGAAGTCTATCGAGGTGATATTAGTTGGGCTGTCTGCTGCTTGCCGTCTTTAGTTTTAAAACAGTGTTACCTGAATAAGAGTGATGGTTGGCACTCAGTTAGTTTCAACACTTATTGTGTTTTTCAAAACCAGAAATATTTCCAAACGGCTAAATTAGTCTTTCTTGGAAGCAAGAGAAAATGCAACGTTTTAACCTTGATACTGATAATTGGCTCATTTCTAGTTCAGACTTAAGCTTTGAGTCAATACTTTTTAAGATGTTTTGATTTTTCTTTTTCTTTTCTACCAGGCTATTGAGAATGATAGAAAACGGAAAGAGCTGCGTGAAAACACACAATGTGTGACTACTCTTGTAGGCAACAATGATTTTGATTATGAAGACAAGCAGAAGACACAGGACAGAACTCTGGTGTATGAAGGGCTCCATTTTAACCTGTCTGCAGAAAAAAGTAAGGCTGCTGTTTTTAAATTTGACCAGTCATCTTTCTTCTCATTTTTGAATTGACTTTGGCTGTACTCCTGAAGTCTTTGCCGTAGACTGATGGATTTTTCAGTCACAAAATACAGTGTCTTATGAATAATCTTTTTCTTTTCTCCCTCACTATAAGAGCTGTGTCAGCCACTGGAAAAAGCTCTGGCTATTTGGACTGACCTTTTTAAGAATCGAACCGTGCCTGGTGTCAGAAATTCTAAGCAGACCTGCAGCTCCATATCTGTTGCTGCTGCTCTCTTCAGACTCATTGGGAAGGTAGCTGCACCAAATGTATCAAAACTATGTCTCCTTTGCTCGTTTTCTTTCAAGGGCCACAACTCATTGCATACAATAAGTTGTTAAATGGATATTTATTTTGGAGATCATTAAAATAAAACGGGAAATGCATAATTGAATGAATTTATGTTTAAGTTTGACAATTTATTAAAAATTTTCTTCATTAATGTGAAAAGCGTTTACATGTTTTAGGTATTTCTTTGTTCTTTGTTTTTAGGTATGTCATAGTCCTGTGTAATTTTGAAAATTTTTGATGCATCATCAAACTCGGGTTTAAAAAAAACAAACTATTTTATCTTGTCTGAAACGTATTAGTTGAAGGTGATTATTTTTATAATTTTTAACTCTTCTAGAGAGAATGTATTTGATGAACCCAAGTAATTTTTATGGTATGCGTTTGTGAATAGTTTTATTGTATCAGACAGCAAAAGTGATTTTACATTTTTGTTATCTCTTTTTGATATAGCCCCTCAAGGCTTTGGAGGCGTACCATCTTGGGATTAAATTTTCCCGTGAACTTGCTGATACTTCTTCTTGTGCTGCAGCTCTCTGTCAGTCAGCCAGCATCCTCCTGGACATGGGCACCCCTGACTTGGCTCTGGTGATTTCATTGATTTATTTTTTTTGATAAACTGAACAAGTAGTATTCTTTATTTCTGCCTTTATAACTATTGCAATCAATTTCTGCTTTAATTTAAATTTCAAGGCCCAAATAGAGGAAGCTGAGAAAATGCTTGCTTCAGAGACCACAGATGATGGTCCTTCATCGCTCTTCATGTTCGTTGTCTTGTTAAAGGCTCAGTACTTCTACAGCATAGGACAGGTGTGTAATTTTAGAAACACCTTGCTTGTTTCATTACTCAAATTATTGTACTGATCTTGCAATTTTGCCTATATTTTAGGTCAGCGTGGGACTCCCTTTACTGTGTCAGGTGCTGGAAGAAGTAAATGACCAAAAACAATCAAAGCGCTGGTACTTGCTGCGTGCACGAACTCTGCAGGTCTGCGGCTCCTATTTGAATTTGGATGTCGTTCAACTGCCTCAAGCCCATAGAAGCCTTATCACACAGCACGGTGAGTTGAGAACATATGGAACACTTTTTGCATCTAAATGCCTTTTCACTTTTTAGATTTCTTTGTAAATGCATTGGACCATGCAAAAGTATTTAAAACACTTGAACCTTTTTCACATTTTGTTCAAAAACAAACTTCAATGTGTTTTAGTCTGATTTTGTGTTATAGATAAACACAAAGTAGCATATTACTGAAGAGAGAGGAAATGGGACATGGTTTTCAATTTCTTTTTTTTTTTTAAGAAATAAAAAAATCTGAAAAGTTTAGCAGTATCAAAAGAAAAAAACAGGGAAGAATACAAATGCATGCCAAGTGGTATGCAGTCCACTCTGTTATTGTGAGAAGTCACCTAATTAGTAAATAAAGTCAAACTGTGTGACTTTAGCCTGGGAAGAAGTTTCAAACCAAGACCCTATTCATGGTTTAGATTCAAGTATATTCATCAAAAATGCTCATTGTCAAAGTTCAGACCTAAATCCAATTCAAATTTATGTAGCAACTTGAAAACTGGTTATTAGACACTATCCATCCTCTCTGGCTTAAATTAATTATAAAGCTATTTTGCAAAGAATAATGAGCAAAAGTGAGCTCTCTTCATGTGCAAAGCTGGTACAGACGAAACCATAAAGATTAGTTGTACTTGCAGCCAAAGCTGGTTCTACAACTTGACTTGTAGAGACTGGAAAAGGAATGGGGGGGAAATCACATTACACTTATACTATGTATGTTTTCCATTAGCCTCACCACTCTTCATTACTTTGGTTTGATCTATTGCATAACCCCCACCCCCAAATATCCCCTGAGGTTTATGGATGTAACCTGACATGTGAAAAGCTTAGAGTATTCATACTTTGGCAAGGTGCTGTATGAAGATGTTTTTTCTTCAAGGCAAGAAATGGTATGTTTTGTGTATCTCAGGTATAAATTCTCCTGATTCTGCCCTGTATGAGGGACTGAAGCTTCTCTGCAGCTTGCTGGTCACTTTAGTTGGAAAAGGCCTGTATGGGAACACTACCAATAACGAAGAAGTGCATTTTATTAACCAAGGTATTATTAATGTATATTGTCCTGCATTACAAGACTCTCCTCCTGTTTCTCTGTGCCTTCTGTCAAGAACAGCCAAACCTCATAGCTTTCTCTTGTCTTTAACTAGGAGACAACCTGGTGCTGAAGTGGCAGCTGCTCTCAGAACTCCTGAGTTGCTCTGTGAAGCTGGTCGCTGTGCGAAGCAGCTCTGGGGCCATCAATGACGCCAGACTCCAGTGTTTAGAAGCCCTGAAACTGGCCATCAAGCTACAAACACTCAGCCAGTATGTAGATAGATCCACACAGAACTCTGATTTATAACTTGGTTATGTTACAGTTGGTTTGGCACAAGTCGTGCAGTAAATCCCCAATGCAATTAGTTTTCATCTTTTTTGCTTTGTATTTTTTAAAGATGTGTTGAGCTGTTGGTGATTAAAGCAGAATTGGAGCTGATGCAGGGAGAAGCAGAAGAATGTCAAACTGATCTGAATTTCATCAAAACCCTCCTGGAGCACAGCACAGGTAATGCACTGATGCATCAGTTCAAATGGAGCTGCTTTCCTCATACTGGTACATCAAAAAAATATGAATATCGTGAAAAAGTTCAGTGTATTTTATCAATTATTTCAACAAGTGAAACTCATAAATTAATTTCACATAGTTAAATATTTTACCCTTTATTTCTTGTTAGTTTGATAATGGCTTATAGATAAGGTAAACCCAACATTCAGTGTCTCAAAAAATTAGAAAATTGTGAAAGTTCAATATTGGAAACTCATGGTGTCACACCCTAATCAGCTAAATAACCCAAAATACCTGCAAAAGTACTTTCCTCTAAATCAGAGGTGCCCATTTCTGTGTAGACGCAGAAATGCAGCTAAAAGTTGCAGGATGGTAGATCTCGAGGACTGGGCTTGGTCCCTCTGCTCTAGATGGTGCCTGTCTGGAATCAGGCTGTAACTAAACGTGGAAAAGTGAAGCGCTGTGAATACTGCTGTACTTCCGCTTCCTTCTGCTCGCGTTTGCTGCCATGCGTTTGGTCTTCTATAGCAGTGGTTCTCAATCCTGGTCCTTGGGACCCACTCTTGCATGTTTCCCTGCTGACACATGCATGGTTGGACACTTAACAGGCTTCTGCAGCACTTGATGACATGCTGAGGATATAATGCAGTTATTGAATCAATTGTTGGTGCAGAGACACGTATAAAATATGAAGGACAATGGGCCCTGAGGACCAAAATTAAGAACCACTGACCAGCATTTCACAAAGGTGGGCGCATATAGTGAGATATTGGAGCATTCCACAATCTCTCACAACAGATTTCTTTCAATCATCTGCTTTTTTTGAGAAGCAGAATGACATGGATTACTAACTATAAAGTAATAGAAACTTTTCCTTCTCTTTCCTTTTCCCTTAGATTTGTCAGATCAGGTTAAAAGAACGGATGTTAAAATCAAACCGAGAAAAGGTCATCCTGCTCAAAGACCTCAGTCGCCTGTTCCATTCATGGAAGATGATCTAAAGGACATCCTGAGCACCAGGTGGATTGACAAAGAAGTTGTAATGAAGGATATGGCCAGTTCCCCGCCCCTTAAAACTCCACCTCTGCCCTGGCTCTCCTCTCTGACTCATGAACCTGATTGTCAGTTGTCCTGCTGCTTAGAGCCGTGTTTAGGTCGAGCCACTGCTCGCTGGGCAGCAACACAGGCGGATCTTGCTCTTCAGCTTGATCCAAATGACCTCAGCGTTACTTCTAAACTTCACTGGGCAACTCTGGTCCGCTGTAAAAATGTAACCGTGCGACTTAAAGAGAAGCTGACTGAGCTTTTCCCTCCCTGTGACCTTGCAAGAGGCATCTCCAAACCTTCCCTGATGCAGGACGTGGTGGGGCGTGTGTACCTGAGCATGGTGCAGACGGAGCTTCAAACAAAGGCCAACAAGGTCTGCGGCTTATGGAAAATACTAGATGCTGGCTTAGCTTTTCTAGATTCCACATCATCTCCTGCCCTAAGACCTGTGAGAGCGTATTTGATGGCAGCCAAAGCCATTGCATCACTGATGAGTTTGGCTGCAAAAAAAGGCTGCAGGCCTGAGGAACTGTTTTCAAACACCTGGACATGGAATGCACCAAAGGAGCAGAAGGACGACATATCCGAACAGAAATTAGCTCCACCCTCACAACAAAAGAAGCCCAAAGCCTCTGTTAAAAACCCAGATGTTGCAGAGCAAAAGCAGGAATCAAAAAGAGTCAAAGCAGTCAAACCCAAAATTCAAGTTACTAGCTCCTCAACCAAAGGAAAGGGTCTGTTTCCCATGACACCAGTTGTTGCAAAGTCCAAATCCTCTGCTGGAGTATTTGATTTCAACACAGTTGTTCCTACTTTGGCTTTCACTCCTGTTCAGAAGGTACAATGCCCTGCTTCGGCACAGAAGGTGTCAAGGGCTGCGGGTAAATTGCAGTTCCAAGTGTATGAAGAAGTGTCACCAGTTCAAGATAATGTCCCCCCTGTGCCCGCAGCTCCTAAACGCACAAAGAAAATGCGCTTCAAGGTGAGCAGAACACGGGTTTGTTATAACAAAAAGATAATTGGTATTTGTTCTTCCCTCAAGACTGTCACAGCTCAAGACACCTTTCAAAAATATTTTAATGTACTTCTTTTTAATTGCTTGCAATGGAGGACAAAGTATTTGCACTTCTTGAACTTTTTCATATATTTGCATTTTAACCACAAACTACAGTAAATATTATTGGGATATTGTGTGATGGATTAACACAAGATGGTATTCATTACGCTCTTTGAAATGAATCTGACTTTTACAAAAGTAAATCAACTTCACAATGATTCCCATTTGTTGAGATGAACCTGTAGGGGTTTTTTTTTTTTTTTTTTTAATTTCAAAAGCTGTCAATCTCATCACAGGTGGAATTTAGTGATGAGAGTGACTCCGAAGCAGCTCCCCAAGCAGAGCTCCAAGTGCCTGCAGATGTCCCTAAGAAGCGAATGTCGAGAAGAGCTGCTGCTAATCCTAAAACAACTACAGATCCACCCGCAAAAAAGGCTGCAACCAAGAGGCAGACCAAGGCAAATAGGAGCGTGGCAATGCCTCGTTCAACCTCCTCTGAGGATGATGAGGCTTTGCTTCGTCAGCCTGTGTCCAGCAGAAGAGGAAGAAGCAGAAAACAGCTGTCTAAGACTGAAGAACTACAGGATGAGCCTGACACAATGAGGACCATTGTGGAAGAAGCTAATGAAGTTCTAGACATAAGCATTGAGCAGCTGAGGACATCAGATGCTGAGGAGGATTATTCAGCTGCAACTAAAGACATTAGTATGTAATTTTATTTTATTTATTTTTTGTTCATGGAGGAAAAACATTGTAAAAGACTAATTCTATTTATTCTGTTTCTGCCATCTTTGACACCAGGTTTGGTTCTAAAACAACTCAAAATGTAAAGGTTTTGTTTCAGTATAGAGTTCATGGAGCTTTGTTTAGGCAGCATCCTAAATTTTAAAAATGATGGCCATTTTAGTCTTGAATCAAAATTTTCCTCTGTCTTCAGACATCGACTTTGAGGTTTTGAGGAGGGATATGTACTGTGGTTTGGAGAAAGATGGGCTGTTTGAAAAGAGAAACAATGGCCATCCGACAGCAGGTCTATCAACCAACATCTCTCACACAGACATCAGGCCAGGTATGTGACTCTGTTTATAAAAAATAAGCAGCTCTCATTAAGATCTTAACATTAAGTCAAGAAATATCATCTTGTATTTTCTAACTAAGTTTCATCTTTCTGTTAATATATTCCTGTACATGGTGTGGGTAATAGAAATATGTCACCATCAACTATCAGTTCTTAATTTTGTTTTTCTTCACAACTCCTAACATTTTTTTGGTCTTCAGACAACCTTTCCTTGGAGGATGTTCAGTCTCTGCTGCACTCAGCACTGCTGACTCTGCAGCACTTCCCCTGTCCAACAATCTATCCAAGCCTCTGTACTCTTCTGGCCTTAACCACGGGGGAGAGCGACCCTAAAAGCACAGCAATGTTGCACGTCCAGTCTCTGGGAGTCACCAGTCGTCATCGCACAATCCGCCACTTGAACAACTCTCGCCAGTAAGCGCATTTTATATTGCTTAAGCGTATCGGTTATTGAGTTCAAATCATTCTCGTTAATTTTATAAATGATTTTTTTTTTTTTTTTTCTTTATTCTAGAAAACTGAAAAAGGCATCCAGTGAATTACCAGAAAAAATGGATGCACTGACTCTAAATGAGCCGACTGGGACTGTGTCCTCTTCTGCTGAAGAGAGGCTGTGTCAGATGGAGGACATATTTTCCTTCCCCACCCCAGACCTCTGTTCTTTCCCCCAGAACCCGTGCCAAGAGTTTAGCCAACAAATTCAACAGCTTCCACCAGGTAGAAACAGTTTATTCTCCTAGAGATCAAAAGCTTTTTAACTAAATATTTTTCTCTGGCCACGAATACAGATAAATGACCCGTAGGTATCTTTTTCCCACTCTTTCTCTTCATGTACAGGAGTGACGGTGTGTTTGATGTCCGTGCTGGGAGTAAAACCAGGGGAAATGGGGGAAAGCATAATGCTATCACGTCTGGAAAAGGATGCTTCTCCCATCACTCTTCATATCTCTACTTCTAGACAAGAGGTTAGATTGATCATCTGACTTGGTTTTATTGTTTAAACAACTAAAATTCAAGTAAGCGCAGTTGAAAAAACAAAACTACATATCTTTTAGTTTGAAAGCATTCACATTTATTAATCCACAAGTATTAGACACAGTAACATGTAAGGTTTCATAAAAGAAATGTCTTTGGGTGGAACTTATGAAGAAAATTAGTTCATATTTATATTTTCACACTCTTTCCCCTCTGTCCTGTTTAAATCCATCTACTCATCTCTCCTTCATTTTAACATCCATCAGTGTGTCCATCTTTGATTTATCAATTCATCTGTCTGTTAATACATAAGTTGCCCATTGGTCCGTTTGCCCGTATATTTATCCGTTTGTCCATCCGGCTTCTTATAATCTTTAGTTTTTGCTGATTACACCTTTACAGCCTGACATCTGTAGGAAAATCAGAACTATTCATGTTAGAACTTCTATAGAATAGTGAGGGGAAAAACATGGGTTTATCAACATCATAATATTTAATAATTTTCCAGAATCATGTTTTCCATAGCCCCAATTCATAGTGAAGATTCGTATTTTGTCATGAAAGAATGTGTAGAAACCCTGATCTGTTAGTGAAAGTTTTACATTTTCTTTAATAGTTGTTTAAGCATGTTGTCTGGTGGTTATTTTGTAAATGTTGCTGTTAGCCATTATATAGGCTGTCAGATTAGCAAGCTGCACTCAATGTTTGAGAGTAATTTAGCTCAACAGATGAAACAACCATTCTTTCCTGAAAGATTCCCTGTTGCTGTTTCAATATCTGTCACTCTCCAGTGTGAAGGTTTGAAACTCTGCTCCTCCAAATTGCACCTTGGTAATGCCAGAAACTTATCACTGCGTTTAAGTCCACATCAATGCATCTGTTGTTTCACAGAACAAAAAATGCATACAGAGAAGACTGTTTAATAAATTGTTTTCAAGATGACTCTTTGCTGTCTGCTAAAATGATTCATTTGTCATAAATTTTTGGTTTGCTGTATATAAAACTGTGCCTTGTTTTTGTGTTAAGTTCAACATTAGATGGTTGGTGCAGGAGATGGACAACATTCTGGCAGAACAAAAGGTTGTGAGCTGCTTGGCTGACAAAACAAAGTGGTGGGAGGGTCGCCGAGCTCTTGACAGTCGAGTTCAGGTAAGTGGTCACAACTTGTTTTCAGTGGCTTCATACCTGATATCAAATAGAATTATGAGAATTAATATTTTTTTAGCAACTAATAGTCATTATAATTTACAGAAATACTCACCTACAAAAAATATTGAATATGCCGTGATTGGCACTTTGGGGTTATCAGATTTTTACCAATTAATGTCAAGTAAAGGTGTTCTGCTATCTTTCAGAAACTGTTAAAAGAAATGGAGAGATTGCTTGGATGCTGGAAGAGCTTTCTTTTACCATTTTCACGGGATCCAGAACTCTCCATTCAGGCTAAGGAACTTTTCAAGGCCTTATCTAAGAGAGGAGTCACTGTGAGTGAGGACTTGCTGAAGGTATGTCTTATTAATTTAGCTTTTTTTTTTTCTAGGAGACTGAAGCTGTGGTCTGTCTTGTGGTGTTTTTTTTTTTTTTTTTTTTTTTTTTTTTTTTTTTTTTTTTTTTTTTTAAACAGCTGTAAAAGAAGTCAACTGTTAAACTTTATGCTTTGTCTCTTAGGTTGTGCTTTCAGCTTCTCACTCTCTTTCTGAAGAAGATCTTAAAAGATTTGGATCAGGACTTTCCCCAAAGTGGGACTTGGACTGTGATCATCTTTTCCGCACAGCAGTGTCCCAGCTCTCAAAGAGAAATGACACCAGAAGTCATGTGGTTCTAATCTTGGACAAGGTCAGTTTGTCCTGCTAAATGTGACACATGACCAGCTCTTTGCTGCTCAGAAATAAAATGCAATTGATTTTTAGTATTTGTAAGGAAGTGTTTAACGTTTACCAACCTGTTTTTTAAACATAGTATGTTCAGAGGTTGCCGTGGGAGAGCATGTCATTCCTAAAGTCTCACTCTGTAAGCCGGATGCCTTCATTGCATTCTCTGATCGGACTGAGTTTTCAGAAGGAGGTGAGATTAAGATTATTTGTACAGTCTGTGGTGCTGGTCCAACTCATAGCGTAACATTTGTGTACAGTGGAGATAATTTAACGGGGTGCCCTTTCCATCTCAGACGGATCCTCAGTCTATCCTTAGGCATGGTGTGGATCTGAAAAAGGTGTTTTATGTGCTGGACCCTGATGGCAATTTGAAAAATGCTCAGGACCGGTTCAAGGAATGGTTTTTCAGGTGAGGCAAATATGAAATGAGATGTATGCAAGTATTTCTGTTACCAGTTTATATTCTGTCACATTACTGAATAATCCTTTTTTGTGTATGAAAGTAAACCAGACTGGCAGGGTGTGTGTGGTGTTGCTCCTGACTCAGGACAACTAGAAGAAGCTATTTCTTCCAAGGACCTATACATGTGAGTCTGAGATGAAATTCTGGTAATCATTAGATGTAAGACCAAAAATGTTTCACCAACTTCACGGTCTAGTTTTTAAATCTTTTATTTTGGTTTGTACTCGCTCATCTGTAGAACTGTAAAAAATCTGAAAGAGATGGAAGACTCATGACTGCTTCTTGTGTTCCCAGCCTTTAAAGGGGCAGTATTATATAAAGTCTGCTTTTTTTGAGCTTTACGTCATGTTATAATGTTGTTCCCTCATCAAAAACATACCTGGAGTGTTGCCTTGATTATTTCATGCATGTTTGAGAAATCCTTTAATCCCCTGCGACAACCATTCAACTGTGCAAAACGCCTGGAATGCACCCAGCTCCTCCTCAGAGCAACAGTTTCTAAGCTTCTGCGCTTCCGCCTCACAGAGCACCCCACCCAGCTCCTTCAGACTAGCCCGCAGCCATAAGCAAATACCTGGTGGAACTGCGCATCTGCTTAGTTAATTATAGGAGCTACTTCTCAGTGTAACGCTGGTAAACTTTGTTCAACGGTTAGCTGTTGTGATGACTTCCTGAAGGCAGAGTTTCAGAAACAGCAGGACTTTCTTAAAGAGACAGAGGCATTAAATTATGAAGTCAAATTTCTTTTGTCATACTTGATATAAACAGCATTTTTGTAACAACTGAAGGTAACATAGTTACTTGTTTGTGCTATAAAATGATTCTGTGCCTGGAAAACGCATAATACTGCTGCCCCTTTACCAAATATTTCTTAGAAGACACAAAAGTCAGATGAAAAATTTGCTTGAATTGTGCACAGCTTCTAATTCAGTTGGTAGAAAAAATGCAGTTGCTGCCCCTTACTGACCACTATGAGTGTTTCTGGTTCATGGGGCTTTTTTTTTTTAACTGAATGTCCCTCTGTTTATGCTTTAGTTACGTGGGACATGGTGCGGGAGCTCGGTTCCTGGACAGCCAGGTGGTCCTCAAGCAGCAGATGAGAGCAGCCTCACTGCTTTTGGGTTGCAGCAGCGCTGCTCTGGCTGTTAGAGGGAATCAGGAGGGACAGGGTATCATTCTGAACTACCTCATTTCAGGATGGTGAGATGACAATCTTTCTACTTGTATCTGCATACAGTTACATACAGTAATTTATTTTTGATATGAGTGTGTGTCTGGATGGTTGCTTGTCCTGTATCTCTGTTGATGGACTGGCAACTTGTCCAGAGTGTACCCAGTCTCTTGCCAAACTAACATAAAATCTGCTTAATGAGTTGCCTGAGATATCTGTGACCTGAATTATTGTTTTTAGTCTCTTTTAATATTTTTTTTTTTTTTTTTTTTAACTTTCTAGCCCCTTCATTTTGGGCAACTTGTGGGATGTAACTGATCGAGACATCGATCGCTTCACCAAAGCCCTGCTCGAGTCCTGGTTTTCTGCGGGATCCGGAGCACCTCTCCTGGAGTTCATATATTCATCACGTCAGGCCACACACCTTAAATACCTCATAGGAGCGGCACCTGTCATCTACGGGCTACCTATCCACCTACAGTAGGACTGGAGGTCTTAACCTACCAAACAACAAACAGAATAAACATTTTGTTCTTTCAATCCCATGAGGCTTTTTATGAACTCTGAAATTTTTTTCTAACTATTATTATTATTATATTTTTTAAAGAAAATTTTAAATTTCTGCATATCTTTAATAAATGAGCTCACACATCCAGTCTGTTTATTGGAAGTGTTTTACAAATGGTGTTTACTATAGACACAACTTTAAACTTAATTTATAGGATTCATCATTTTGAATGTAACTCTAAGCCTTTGACTATGTATTTATTTATTTATTTATTTTTTATTTTTTTAAAGCTTCATATGTTATTCCCTCATCAAAAACTTACCTGGTGCCTCATGTATAAACCGTGTGTACGCACAAAAAACCTTTGCGGCGCAATGTTTCACGCACAAGTCGGCCTGTATAACAAAAGAACGCTGCGTGAAAGTTTGCGCAAGTTCTGCAACATGGTTTTATTGATTGGTTTTGTATTTGTTCTGTTAAAGTAGAAACGGAAGCAAACTCCATAACCAAACTATGTCCTCAGTGAAGGTTAGCATTGAAGAAAAAAAAAAAAAAAAAAAAAAAACTGCCTCAGCCTGAATGGACTGAGGCAGTATTCTCATTAGTATTTACCCTGTTTTTGAGAAAACTCCAAAGGAGACAAGCCACCATGCTGCCAATGAAAATGTTCTGCCGTGAGCGGGGCAGAGCCACTGTGAGTGAGCTGAGCGGCGAACGGAAAAAAGTGGGGAATCGGCTCTTTTTGAGCAAGACGTTCTTCGCTCATCTCGGCTCGCATCCATCATGGCGGTTAATCTCCCCAGTTTCTCTCAGCCTGGCCTGGAGCGCTTTAATCAACTACAACAGGTTTTTAGTTTATACGTTTTGTTTTACTGTATAAAGGCACTGACTTTGAATGAAACGTTTAATGCTACCATTAGATTCATGTGCAATATTCGCCGAGCTACCATGGGGGGGGAGGTGCTAGCTCGTCGAACAAATTGACAACATTGCTGTGTGGTCTTAAAGTTTCTCTGCACTACCTTTGTTCCGCTTTTGTTAAAAATATTGAATTCGAAGAGTTATTAAACTTGAAGTGGTTTATATATTGCACATTATACTGGGTATATTAAACATAACCTTTGATTTGTAGAAAATGTATTCATTATGTGAAAACTTAAAACAGGCTGTGTGTAATGTCTTTTAGCCTGAGACCACCTTACAGTGAGGTCCATCTTGAAAACTGCCCCACTGAGAGCTCAAATCTTAACAGATTCATCTATCAGGCTTTTCCTGGTTTAATATCGATTTCCGGTTTACATTGAGGTCTGATGTGCCGATTTAAATTTTAACCGATCCTTTTCAGAGTTTGAGAGAAAAAAAATTAAAACGTGAGGTAGCAGTTTTGAATAGGGCAGTACATTTTTGCTTTTTTTAAATTTTGGACAATTTTGATGTGTAAATATGGCAACAAGGCATTGTTTTGACAACTGGGAGCTGATTAGCATCTCAAAAACTTAAATAATGTCTAAACTATGACCCCCAAAGCCCAGAGGAGTTAAAAAGAAGGCTTCATGAATGCAGACCAGGACAAAGGAGGAAGTTCAAATTATCTCTTCCAACAATTATAATGGGCAAGGATCATATCCCCGAGCTCCATCGAATCTGCCCGGCCTTCTGACCAGTCAGAGTTAAAGAGGAGTGGCAAAGGCAAATGAAGTGGATTAGCAGTGCTTGTCAACAATTAATGGTGTCATCCAGGACAAGTTATTGTGGAATATCATCTCTGCTGCCCGGGTATTTGGTTCATAGGTTGTCATTAGACCGTCCTAGTGCAACAGTCTTAAGTCGGAGGTCTCTTCAGATTCATTGCAAGACTGACTGCTACCGAAGATCCTTCCTGATCACACCATCACAATTCGCGACAACTTTTTGAAGATACCTGGATTATATGAGCTACAACAATATTACATTTCCCTTCCCATATTTTTGAATTGAAATTTTAAAAAATACCAGATTGTCAACACATTTACCAAAACATGGTGTTTAAGCCCAAATGATTTCTATAAACACACTGCTTTTAATTTAAAGTCCTTATATCAGCTTTTATGTCCATACATATAAAATGATTAGAAATACTGCACAAACTATTCTGTATCAATACGGGAGTAAAAAATTGGTCAAAAATGCAAAAATGTCATTTTTTTGTGTAAAATCATCAGCACATTTGATTTTACAACAGTGGTAGTTTGTGGTCTCTTTTGGCTTCAAGCTTCACATCTGTGCCTTCCTATTGATATATTTCTCATAGGTAACCTTATTTAATCCCCCTGGAGACGATTCTTGGATGAGTCTGTGTCATTTTGGCGATGTTCAGTTGTTTCACATTTTCTGGTTTATGTTGCCAATTTACAACCCTTGGTCATTTTCACTAAGCAGTCTTTTATTTTCTACAGTTTTGTTTTCTCACCTTCATTCATTTTGTTTTTTTCAAAGTATACCGTCCTTCTGAACAATGTCTGGAATGGCCAATTTTACTTTAGACTGTCAGAGAGAAACACTGTGACCTGCCAGTACATTTGTTGCCTTTATATGCAAATAAAGACTCACAGAACGAATGGCTTTACTGGTTAAACTCCGTACTGATATTATTTTGAACACGCCCCCCCTTTCACTTAACATTTCAACTCCACAGAATCAGCAGCATAAATGTCGTGACTAATGGTTTTCTATTAATCTGTTATTCCTGCTGGTAAGTTATTAATCATTTAGAATTGGGTTATATTAAAACCACTAATTGATCTGCTTGGTGTTGCTGGGCAGCTGTTAGTTTGAACAGTAATTATGATAACTGTATGCCATTTATACTGGGAAGTTGCTTGAATTTGACTTTTTGCCAGGTGTAAAACCCTGCATTTCGCTGTATCCTCACAAGAGGTGATGAAGAACATCAAGATGTTTAATGTTTTTTTTTGTTTGTTTGTTTTTTCTGTTTTTGTACTCTGAGATTTTTCTAGTTGGGAATATAACAAATATAAAAAGAATAAATATACAAATATAGCAAAAAGTTTGAACTTCCTCTGGAAAAATCTGAGGTTGTAGAGATGCCCCATGTTTCGTGTAAAATACTAACGGTACAACATGTCGAATGCGATAAAATTTTCCCAATACATACACTTTTTTTTTTTTTTTTTTTTTTTTTTTTTTAAATACATACAGGGGATACTTTTTCATCTTGCAATTGAAAGGTTTGATTCCAGCTTCTTCCTGTCACATGTTGATGTGTCACTGGGCAAGGCACTTAACCCCAAGTTGGCTACTGATCTGCATATCGGTGTATAAATGTGTGTTTGTAAATGCGAATGGATGAATGTGGCTCTAACGTAAAGCCCTTTGAGTGGTCAGTATGACTGGAAAAGCGAGACGAATCGAACACAGCATGATACATCAGGCCACATTTATAGGAAATGTTTTAGAATCATTCTTATTTATTGTTTTTGTTTTGTTTTGCATTCAAGCCTGCTCCTCTTTTATTCATTTTGATGTTTCTTTTAGGAAGCCGAGTTCCTGGTTTCTTCAGCAAGACGTTTGAAACAAGCCCAGGGCTGGTATACTCATGCATTACAATGTTTAGAGACCCTGAGCAGAAACAGAAAAGGTGTGTGAACTAAGACACTTTCTGGTAGGATGGAATCAGTGTTTGCTTAAAAACATTTTTTTAGTCATAGTCTTACACAAGGCAGTGCTCCAGCTTGGTCTTTAATTATTCAATACTGCAAGGCTTGTATAGTTGAGTTATTGTGTTACGTATTTAGTGCTGATCAGAAATAAAGCGTTAAATTTCATGAAGTCATCTTCCATCTGTAAATCTGTCACAGATTGTGTGTAACCATCCTTTCTTTCTTCACAAACAGGAGAATTTCTTGTGCCTCTCACTAGTTACGTATCCTTTCTGTGTTTGGTGTTTTCATCAGGATACAGGTTTGTATCTATACATCCAGCAGCCATTCTTACTTTCAGTGTTAGTTTATTGACATCTGGATAAATCAGTGGTCTCTATCCAGCCTCAGTCCACTCCTTGTGAAGCTTCCCTAATTTCTTGAGTAGCTTTTTCTTGACAATCCTCTTAAGGCTGCAGTTATTCCTGTTGCTGGTAGACCATTTCCTACCACACTTTTTTCTTCCACTCAACCTTCTATAAATATGCTTGGATGCAGCACTCTGAACAACCAGGTTCTTTAGCAGTGATCTTTTGTGGCTTGGCTCCTTGCGGAGGATGTCGATTCCTGCCTGCCTGACCCAGACTGAGACCATTTAGAGGCTCAGGAAACCTTTGCAGGTGTTTTATGTTAATCAGCTCATTAGGTTATGATATCAGTGTCCAGTACTTAACATTTACACCATTTTCTGCTTTTCTAAGACACTGAACTTTGGGTTTTCACTAACTGTAAGCCACAATTGTTAAAATGACAAGAAATAAAGGCTTAAATTATTTCTCTGTGTAATGAATTAATGAGTTTCACTTTGTGAAGTGACGAAAAATAGAAAACCATTTCACTATATAATCTTTAGAGATGCACCTGTAGCACGCCAGCATAATGCAATTCTTTGTGGTGGAATGTAAATTAAATGCAGTAATTTCAGATCACTGTTTGACCTGAACTGCTGATGTAGATGTATGCTCCTGGAACTTTAAACGTGGACCACGTCATGGTGAAAGTTGGGGCTGGATTTCATGTCGAAAAGGTAGCACACGTTTGCTTTTGAAAGCTCGTTCTTGTATTTTGAACTAATAAGTTCAGCATCTGACTGATGAGAAATAAGATGTGGTGTTTTTGTCATCATGTTGGTGCTGTAGTTTAGATTTCCTTTTATGTAACCTGGCGTTGTGTTTTGGATAACTTCTCTTCTAAATGATCGTACTGCTTTATCAAAGTGTAGAAATCTTTTCCTCACCATCTCATTTTTTTTCCTTCCTGATTTGGGGTAAAGTTTCTCACTTAAGTTTGGTTTGATATTAAATCCCCAAAATTACCTTGGCTTTTCCTGTCGGATCTATTGCCTTTGTTTGTATGCTGGGATCTATTGTGTCTGTTTCACAACACGGTGAGATTAATAAGTTGACAAAATTCAAAAACTGAGGGCTCTATCTGGAAGATGTGGAAAAATACTAAAATCCACAGATGAACAGAATCAAGGGAAAATAAAACAAATTGTCAGTAAAGGTGAAGTCCAAGTGAACGCAACAGAGACTGTGTTTGCACACATCTACATTAACCTACAGGAAATGGAGTAAATCTTGAGTGGGACTGATCCTGGATTGTGTGTTGATCATTTCCATACCATTCATTGTCAGAAAAGAGCCTGCATTCATTCATAGTGGAACACTGACCGTCTGTGAGATGTAACCTTGTAAGGTCTTTTGCATTTTGAAGCCAAATGACCACAGCTAGATGTGTCTAACAACCCTTTTGGAAGAGTTGGGTAGTAACTCTGGTGTGGCACCTGTTACCATAATGTTACCATTATGCTGATTACTTTGTCACCCTTTTTTGTATCTGCCCCCCTGGACTTGGTTTGAGCAAGAAGAAGTTTCTTGACAAGAAAGGCCAACTTTCACCCTGTTATGGTCATTAGACCATATGCCATGGTAAAAAGAAAGCATGCCTTCTATATATTCTGGGTGATAATATCAGATAAAGCCATCATGTAAAACTGGCGAGTTAAAAATGAAGGACCCCTCATGTTGCAGCTGAAGTAGTCATGTTCTGTATAAACTATCCGTCTCTCTCCTCATGGGAGAATTTTACACCAATGTTTTCAAAACTTTCATTTAGGTTTGCAGACATTTGTTCATATGCAACTCTCTTAGGGTCCCTAGCTGCTGTATAGATAACCTCACATTTGACTCTAGAATACTTTATGCAGACAAGTTCATGGTTAACTCAGTGTGCAAGGAGCTCAGATAGTTATAGGTCTCCCACCATGTTTGTCAAGTGGGGTAAAGTGCTTGTGCTGATTTGCACCGTTTGGCTATGAGCCTGCACATTATAGTCAAACTTCTGCATATTGGTCTGATTTGGCTAAAGGACTTTGTTCCAGAAGCGTTGTGGTTGCAACTTTGCAAGCCTTTTAAACAACCCATACTTCTTCAGTCTTTTTCAAATTGTACTATTAGGAACTTTAACATTCATTTTTAGCTCTGTAAATTCAAATATTTATTTTCTGATTGGTTTTTTTTTTTTTTTGGTTTTTTTTGGGGGGGGGGTGCAGTTTCCTTAGCGCTGTCACCCCTCTTTTTTGGTTAACTTGCTGAGATCTCCTCTCTTCAGAAGGTTAGAAACTGTCTTAAATGTAGTTCACTTGTGAATAATATTGCCCAGTACAGAATAATGGACTTCAAAATATTTGGAAATGGCCTTAGAATCCCTTCTGGACTGATATACAGCAGGTGTACAGGTGTATTCACAACACGTAAAGCTTGCTATGTTTTTACCTGTGCAGAATATGGAGGAAGCTAAGGCCTTCTTAAAGCGGCAAATAGACCTCATCACAAAGCAGGTGGAAAAAGTTGAGTCAGTTGTTGAGGAAAAATGTTTAATCATCAAAGGTAAGATGAGATTTCTTTTAAAAAAGAATTTCCTGTTTTCATTTTTCACTTAATACAGGGGTTTCTTTGTATAATGGAAATCATGTAGTGTGATTCAAGTATTCCTGATCCATATCAATAAGTCTGGACAAGTATAAAAAAACAAACAAAAAAAAAAAACATCTCTATTTCCAGGCTTTTTTCTCTATGCTGTTATTACACAGTTCTGTCCCTCCATCTGTTTATTTATCTGCCCTCAAGTCATACATATTTGTGCATCAGCTGTCTGCTTGACCATTTTACATTCATCCATCCAGCCACCCTTTTTTTTTCTTTTCCATCCATTAGTGCATTTTCCCCCCATATGTCCCTAGGTTTGTTCATTTTCCATTCATCCATCTTTTGTCCATTAATCATCTGTTTATACGTCCAACTATTCATTTATACGTATTTGTACCTTTTTGTTCATCCATTCCATCCTTTTAGTCTATGGGTTTTTGCAGGTTATGTATTTATAGCCTTATATCCCCATAAAAAACATTTTTGTGCATATACATACATGAAAATGTATATGTACACCTATTAGCATCCATAGTTGACATCAAATATAATTCTCTTATTTAATGAATAGGTTGAGATTTGCTTAAATTGAGGAATGCTAAAATTGTTTTTTTGTTGCAGGAGTGAAAGCATCAGTTCTGACAACAGAACCTGCCAACCACAAGTTATGATTTCACCTGCCATAAGAGTACGGAGGTGTTATTGTGTCAACACTCATATGAGGCGTAGCTCAGCTCAGAAGTTCTACTGTTCTTTATTTTTCCTGCATGAATCATTTTGTTATGCTAATTGTTTTCATTAGAGTTGTTTGAGAGATTGTTGCAGGTTTAAAAGTGTGATGTTTTTAAAGTTTGTTTGTGCCCTATTTTTTGGGGTGAATTGACTCAGAAGTGCAGCATGTTGACTTTTCTTTGAAATGTTTCACCTGTCCATGTTTAAACCCAGGGAGGTATTGATTATAGTGTAAGAGGAACATGCGGTAATACGTTGTTACATAGAACTGACAGTTTTACTGTTCAAACAAATTAAATGTTACAGAAGAGACGCATTTCTTTCATTTATGTGAAGCAAACAGAATTGTTAAAGTTTCTGTCTGGTATGGATATTAAATGCAATCCTTTAAACCTCTGTTAACCTGTGTTTTGGGAAATCTTTTAAGAAAATTTGTATCAGGATTTTTTTTTTTTTTTTTTTTTTTTTTTTTTTTTTTTTTTTTTTTTTTTTTTGCTAAAAAGATCTAAATAGACTGTAATGCTGTGTTTTGTTTTTTTGTTTTGTTTTTTTTTTTTGTTTGTTTGTTTTTTTTTTTAAGAGTTGTTTTTGTTATGATTTTCAGTACATTGTAAAGAAAATGTGCATCAGTTTGTAATTTGCTTATAAGAATGGATAATCTCCAGCCTACTCCTAGACACAATTATAAACCCTCCTTTCATATAATATAAATGAGAGTAGTGGTTTAATAGCTTTCTCTCGAGAGTGGGGATTTAGTTTGGTTGGTTCTCAGACCTATGGCGTTGAGGGATGCCATTTTGACCACAGGGAGGCAGCGTTTTAGATGAATCTCTTTCCATCTCACTCGGAAGTACAATTAATGGGAATACTCCTTAACAGTCAGCCGGTGCATGACTTCGGCTGAAGCGATGACGAATTGGCTGAGGAGGAGTTTGCCCCTTAAAAACGAGAGCAAAGTATTGAGTGATGGCGGGACAGAGGAGGGATTTGAGTTCATGACGTCATTGAGTACGTACGCAGTACCGGTAACAAAATGAAATGCACAATACTAGGTATTACCTGCGGGTTAATGCACAGTCTATGGTTTATCATGTTCTGCATATTCACTGAACTTGTTCGTTATTAGATTAATTTTCATCTTGGCACCAATAAAGTGTTCTCGCCACTGTTCATCTGAATGCAGCACGTGCGGTATCTGATTCTCCATTTGAAAATGTGTAAATTCCGCCAACCCGGCGCACCGCTCTGCTCTCCGGCTGACAAATGGTGCGCACCCAGTTCAGCTCGTTGCTCATCACGCTTCCAATATGGCGGTGAATCTCACAGACCTTTCCCTTCCTCAGTTGGAAGGATTAAAAGGCCAATTGGACCAGGTATTGTTTGATTTCTCTGTATATAGATAGTGATTTATCAGCCATGCGTGACTGTATGAGAGTATTTCCTTGGGCTAAAGGAAAACGGCTCTAACGCTGCTGGTGTGGATAGCTATAGCTGCAGCGTGTTAACATCGCAGTGCTTTGCTTTATTGGGCTCGTTTGTTTAATTAGTGATGCTTTATTTCAGGAGGTTGAGTTCTTGACGTCTTCCATAAGTCAGTTGAAAGTTGCCCAGAACAAGTTTGTTGAAGCAAAAGACAGCTTGAATGTCCTGAACCCAGACAATAAAGGTGGGTAAACTAATTACATCTCTATTAGAAGAAAATGTATGTAGGGAATGTAAATTTATAGATGATAGTCTTAAAATTATGTATCATAAAACGTGTCACATCAACAGATATGTTAAAATTACCAATTTAATTCCCAGGATTATAGTTTTGATTGTTAAGCTATTTGGTCATATTTAATGAATTTATGTTTGGCAATGTGTGGCTTACATCAGTTGCTTGTAACGATGCTTTCTTTGTTTTCTCAAACAGGAAAAGAGTTGCTTGTGCCTCTCACTAGTTCTGTATCCTTTTCATCATTCTACACAATCATCTGTGCAGAATACCACATAAAAGACTGGTCCACAGTTTGCACAGTTAGGCCACCGTGAGCCCTGCTATTGTATCTGGCACTAAGACATTAGCCACAGAATATTTTAAGTCCTGCAAGATGCGAGGTGGGGACATCCATGGATCAAACTTGTTTGTCAAACACATCCCAAAGGTGGAAGATGGGTTTGAGATCCTCAAACCATTTCTGAACCATTTTTGCTTGGGGCAGGGAGGATTATCCTGCTGTTGGAAAGCCAACTTGGAATACTGTCTCTATAAACGACTACATTGTCTGCAACAACTTACAATTAATCTCTTCTCAGATTTGCTCAAATCCTTACAGTTGCCCATTTCCCCTGCTTCTAACATATTAATTTTGTGGGTAAATGGCTCACTTTTTGCTCACAACATCCTACCCACTAACAGGTGCCAAGGTGGAGGAGATAGTTTGTGTTGTTTACCTCACCTGGTAATGGTCATATTCTTATGCCTGGTCATTGTGTGTCGAAAGACGTGTACCTCTTGAGATCCTTAACTGTTTCTACCCAGATGTATGTCCCTGGAACGTTAAATGACGTGGAACATGTCTTAGTGGATGTGGGGACTGGATATTATGTTGAAAAGGTAACACATTGGCTTTTGAAAGCGTACTACTGTCAACTATATCAAAATAAACTGTACTTAGTCTTTCATATTTTGTATTTCTAGAACGTTGAGGACTCAAAGACATTCTTCAAGCGTAAAATAGACTTCCTCACAAAGCAGATAGAGAAAATTCAGCCAGCTCTTCAAGAGAAACACGCTATGAAACAAGGTAAAACAAAGATAAATCTTGTTCCTTAAGAGCTCTGAGCATTTTCATAGCTAGTGAAATTGAACAAAAACCATGGTTAATCAATTAATTCATGACTTAACAAGGGGGCAAATACTTTTCCCAGATATGTCCAGGTTGGTTTGAATAGCTTTTATTCCTCAAAAAAAAAAATTGAAAAATACTTTGAAAACTGTTTTTATATATTTACTCAGGCTGTCTTTGTCTGAGATTAAGGCGGGGGAATAAACACTTAATGGTACTACTGTATGTGTGATTAAAACCTGGGCCCCACTGATTTAAAAAATGTTTGTCGTTGACCCTTAGCGTTTGAAAAACCTTGTTTCTGTATTGCAGCGGTCATTGAAGTAATGAACCTGAAGATCCAGCAATTACAACAGAGTCAACAGGCATCACAGATGGTTGGAAACACCAAGGCCTAATGAGAACAACTGTTTGAGCAATTCAGGATTAGAGACCTTTTTAAGTTTGTCTTCACAAGATTATATAAAATGCACAAATTATGTTTCAAGTGTAGGTGTGCTGTTATATAGTAAATTCCCTGTGGACTCAGCAATTTAAATTAAACAAATTTGGTGTCAACTGTAATCATAATTAAAGCTAAATAAGTCTGGATTCAAAAATCATGTGTGTCTCATTAATTTTTTTTGTTGTTAGATCAGTCAATCCTGAATAGTAGCTTTCATCTTAATTTACAATACTAGAGATTTTCCTGGATTATTTCTTCAATTTGCCCACCATCTGTAACAAAAAGTAAGCCTGTTAAGTAAAACCTGTATATTGTCAAAAGTACAGGTTTAGCTGGGTATCTAAACTGAATACTTGTCTGCATTATTCATAATGGATAAATGTGATTATAATTTGTAATTATTGTAAGTGTAATTATAATTTTAGCAGGAACTTTGTACAGGTTTTTCAACTGCATACATTTTACTTGAATGAAAAGGATATGTAACTTGGCCTTAAAAGTCCTCAATAACAACGCTGTTTTGAGGTTTCCCTGATATTAACGGTGGATGTTTACAGAAATTTTAAATATATATATATATATATATATATATATATATATATATATATATATATATATATATATATGTATGTATGTATGTGTGTGTGTGTGTGTGTGTGTGTGTGTGTGTGTGTGTGTGTGTGTGTCCCAGTTACCTTTCTTTTTTTCCCCTATTGACATTAAATCAGACTTAGCCCTTCCTGTTTTAGCTCAATACAGATTACAAAAATTATATCTAAATGCCAGAGCACCAGAGGTGTGTTTTTTTTTTTTTTTTTTTGTTGTTTTTTTTCTCTTAAATTTAGAAGTTTACATACATTTCTTTGGTATTTGGCAGTGTTGCCCTTTAAACTGCATTACTTGGTTCTGACATTTCTACTACCCCCTTCACTGTAGGTAAGATGACGTTCTGGGGCCTGAAGGCTTCAGTCCATTTGTTCCAAATGTAATGTGGCCATTATGTCCAAACACTTCAAATGTAGTTCTATCAGACCACAGGACATGTCTGCAACAATTAAGATCTTTGTCCTTAAGTGCATTTGTAAATTGCTACCTGCATTTTTGTTACTTTTATAGTGATGGCTTCTTCCTCTCTGAGTGGGCTTTTGGCCCATGCTGGTCCAGGACTCGTTTCACTGTAGATGACTCATCAGCTTCAGCCTGCATCTTTATAAGGTTATTAGCTTATGATTCCAACATTTCACACCAAAACAAGTTGGTTTTTGGGACACAGAACTTGTCTTCTTCCTGAACATTACCACAAATGGATTTTCCTATGGTGTTTACTTTGAATAGATGGTGTTACCTTCAAGCTACTAAAAAATGTTCTCATTGATTAACCAGATTTTTGGAAGGTCACAGTTCTCTTCCTGATATCTTGGCAGACTTTTATTTTCCATGTAAGGAAGCACTGTGTTTGAGGTGTTCTTCCAGTTAAATAATTACTGATCCAAGCAGTTGCAAGCCCCCAGTCTTCGACCAGTTTTTCAATTCCCAATTTAAAACTACAGAGTATTTTAAAGGTAATTTTTTTTTCTTAGTTTGTTAAAGCTGGATCACATAGCCTACTGTTGCTTAGATGGAGGCACAGGAGAGTCTAGGTTCTCAGTTTTCATTAGGACCACCATAAATCATTAAGAACAAACATGCAGCTTATCAGTGGCATGAAATAAAGCAAACTAAAATGAACATGGTCAACTTCAGAAACTCAAAAGATTTTCTTGTGATTTATAGCTGGAAAACTCAATTAGATTTATGCTGGATAGCCATCTATGTACATAGTATACATCACTCATAGTTTGTCCCAGTACTGTACATTTATTTCAATACTTTAAAGGGGCAGTATTATGTATTTTCCAGGCACATAGTGCCATTTTATAGCACAATCGAGTAACGGTTTCCTTCAGTTATAAGAATGCTGTATATAGCAAACATAATTGAAAACTAATTTGACTTTGCATTTTGACGCCTAGAAATTGGCCTCTGTCTCTTTAAGAAGCTCCTGCTCTTTCTGACACTCCACCTTCAGCACCTCATCGCCTTTCTCCATTATGCCGTTTACAGCTGTTCTTAGGAGCTGGACTGAGAAGTAGTTTGTATAAGTTCTGCAGACTCCAGTTCCACCAAGTGTCTGTTAGTTGCTGCTACCACCAGTCTGGAGGAGCTGAGTGGAGAAGGCACAGGAGGGTTGCTCTGTGAGGCGGAAGCTACAAGAGCTTTGTTGAAATAGGAGAGCAAGCATTTAGGCCCTCCCCAAATTGCTGCCATGGGAGATTGAAGGATTCAAAGCAACACTCCAAGTATGTTTTTGATGAGGGAATAACATAACATGATATAAAGCTGAAAACAACTCAGTTTTACATAATGCCTCCCACCCCCCTTTTTTTTAAACTATTGCTTATATGTAAAATGCATTTGGTGTACTGTGCAATGTTTTAAAGTTACAAGAAAAACAGTCGCTACTGCATCAAATATTGGTACATAGTTTACCATCCTGTTTGGTCTAGAAAATAAGTTGGAATACATTATCATAAATTATCATCAGACCTACTAAAACAATTTGTATTGGGGTAAATGAAAACCAATCAGCTGCATTCCAATTAGTTTATACCCTCTTTCAGTTTTGAGGTTACGATTCAGGACATAAAAAATATGACTGGATTGAAAAATGTTTGTGACTATTTATGCTGCTTTCCATTTACCTTCAAAGTAAAAACAGGAATCTGGAGATGAATTCTTTGCTCATTGTTGGGCCCAGTGACTTTAACCAATACCATGCAATAACAATGTATTTCTCTGCCTGTCATGCTTTTGAAAACTGGCTCACTAACAGAAGTTGTACAGAGCTTTGAATGTTCAACTATTGTCATGTTTTCAATAGATGGCAGCAATATTAGATTTTGAGGTTTGATGTTCCCAAAACTCCAAATTTTGTTTGAACTTTATTTCTTTTGCTACTTGACACTTGTAAAAATTGGTCCGTTCTGAAATGGTGCTTGTTGTAGTCATTGACATCCAAGAAGGTTGTCAAAAAAGGTCACTTCAAAAGAACCTAGCTGTTCATAAAGTGCTGTGTGCAAACAATGGAAAAATTAGTGGAAGGAAAAGCTGCAAAATCATTGATAACTGCAGCCTTGAGAGGATTGTAAAGCAAGTGAATCTCTGAAGTGTTCTCAAGAGGAAGATGGGAGACATCAAAGAAAACAATGCAGGTGAGCTGAAGGCCTGTAATAAAGCAGCCTGGGCTATGTCAGGCTAATCACATCCATGCAGTAATTCATGCAAAACGAACCCTCACCAGGACCTTAATGTAAATCTTGTACAGTAAATGGACAATTGTCAGTAGGCTTGCACTTCTATATTAAAGTCCATTTTATAATTTAATAAACATTTGTGAAACTTTGGTTTTCCCTTACTGTAAGGCATCATCAGCATTGATATGTGCCTATAATATATCACTCTGTGCAATCAGTCCTCCAAAACGTTTAAAAACCACTAATCTAAAACTTTCGAAATCATTAAGTTTGCTTAATAAAAACGAGCGGGTGACTTTTAAATTTACCTGCTCCCTCATCCCTGGGTAAAAATGCTAACTTTTCGTAGATGAAGACAGTGTGTCTCATGGTTACAAAAAACCCCTCTTCTTGCTGCGACCTCCTCAGGGAGGTCACAGCAGTTGCGTTGTTTTTGAGGTCGAAGCGGGCGGGGTGCAGCCTGTTGTTGGGTCGGACGGAGGCAGGCAGTCTGAAGAAGCAGCTGTCACATGCTGTCGTAACCGCTGCGTCGCTGACAGCCGGAGATGAGAAATTGAGCTAGAATTATCTTAACGTTTGGTACAGGTGGATATTTTATCACAAATTTAGCGAAAGAGCCCATTAGTGCGACTCACTGGTTAAAGTTGCGGTGCGCGAGGCAAACTGTTGAAACAGGAGCACGCGACCGAGGAGTGTGCTGGAGACGGCAGTTACAACCGACAAAGAAGCGGACTCTACTACTTAAAAGCGTCAGATATTTCACAATCTAAATAGTTTAAAGGAGAGGAAAGGGGTCACATCGCTCCAGTCTACCGGCGCTGACCAGGGTAGAAAATAAAGATCACGTTATCATGGTAAGTACGCGGCCTGGAGGCTTTCACCTCCTGCTAAAGATTGCCAACCTGTTTCAGTTTCTCCTCTTCTCGGGTTTACACAGACCGTCTTGAAGGTCGTCCACACTCCACAGCTGCTTCACTGTTTTTTATTAATGTTCTTAAAATCTGGAAGTCCGAATCAAAAATAAAGTTTTCACCTTCAGACGGCGTTTATGTCAACCTGCCAAACAAATTAGCTTAGGATAGCAAAGTAAAGTCAGGCCGGTTCCAGCTGGTCTGCTAGTAGTAAACATAAGCTAGTTAGCTTAACGCCGGTGACGCTGATGTCATAAAGTTAACATATGGTTACATCAAAGAACTACTACAAACCAAATACAGCTTTTTCCAAAATATGTTCTAGTGTTTGTCAGGTTAGTTAACACATTTAATTGATACAAAAAAGTTGTATTGAGCAGTTTTTCGCCATTACACGTGCAGTAACTTCTTCACGTGATTTGGGGTTAAACGTTAGCCGCTGCACCCAGTTGTAGCTGCGAGTCTATCGAAGGTCGACGGAGACGTTATCTAAAAAGGATTATTTGTGGTTGAACAAGTTGGTTATCGATGAGCAACAAGTGTGTCTAGACTGAGTGGTGGGGGAACGTTCAGCATATGGCTATGTTTTAAAAGTAGCACGAGCACATCGCCACCACGTGCTTCTCCCGTAACTCAGGCTGTTTTCTCTTTGCTACAAAAAGCAGAGTTGCAGATTTGAAACCAGGGTTAGCATACAAGATGGGTTTTACATGTAAGATTTCGACACGTAGCAAAATATGTTTGTTGCCTAACCATCTTCATGTTTGTTCTTGGCTTTTTTGGAAGGATTGGGTGACAGGTTGCACAGCGTTGCGAAAGGCAAGCTAGAAATTTAGAGGCGGATCAACTCAGAGTATTGATCCACGTGACCACAGAGGGGCGGGGAAGAGTGAAGCTAACCAATGAAAGCTCAGGGTTGTGTGTCTGTGTGTAAAGCTGGATTTGCGACTCCAGTTACTTCATTCACTGGATTGGATGTGGTGTGGTATATTTAGCGAATGTGTGATGAAATAACAGGATTTTATAATGGAAGGTTGCTCAACTCCTTAAACGTATTTTACCCTTTTTAAATGAAAAGTTCAAGGAGGCGGTTTACTTAACATCAAATGAAATGCATCCATAATCTTCGAATTTGACTTTAACTTTTGTTTAACCAGATGCTTATTGCCAATGCAAAGTTTGACCTCTTAGAAATTACTTTAACTTTAAATTGAAAAATCTGTCATCCGAATAATTAATTTGTGAAAATCTGAGAACATTGGAGGTATATGCAAATCTTTCTCTAAGGTGGTATCAAAGTATGTAATTATATGGAACTAAATATTTATTACAATATTTAGTGGTATTTATTTTGATAATTTGGGGGGAGGGGGCTAAAAAAATCCATCAGTCTTTCTGGACATACACCTGTTACTGCATACAGTCAGAGCACCACACACATACCGTTATGTTTATGTGGAGGTTACAGTCCTCAGTGGCCTTGGGCTATTTACTACATGTGTCCCCATTCTCTCTCTGGCCTTCTTCCTGTCTGGCTGCTGATGACTTCAGACCACTAGTGCCACTAATAAATAATTGATAGTTGTTGTTTTTTTTTTTGTTTGTTTGTTTGTTTGTTTGTTTGTTTGTTTTTTGTCACACTGTTCCTAAGGTTTAAAGTTTTTATTGAGATGCCAAAGAAAGTGTGAGTGACGTCAGTTTTCTCAGGCTGTATGGAGCACAGAGTAGTTCATTGCTTCCTATCCTCCAACTGTTGCTGCACGCTGCCAGTCAGCTGTCTGAAAGAAACTACTGTACCAGGGGTCTTCAACTCCAGTCCTCAAGGGCCAGTATCCTGCAACTTTTAGATGTGTCTCTGCTTCAACATACCTGAGTTAAATAATTAGGTAAGGACTCTGGAGAACTTGACTGCATACTGAGGAGGTAATTCAGCCATTTGATTCAGATTTGTTGAACCCAGGACGCATCTAAAAGCTGAAGGACGCCAGCCTTTGAAGACTGGAGTTGAATACCTCTGT
The DNA here is from genome assembly GCA_014839685.1 of Anableps anableps. Taxonomy (NCBI): domain Eukaryota; kingdom Metazoa; phylum Chordata; class Actinopteri; order Cyprinodontiformes; family Anablepidae; genus Anableps; species Anableps anableps. Next base: position 22,497,990 of record CM026069.1, read on the forward strand.
ACTATACCTTTCCTTCACTTTGAGGAAAAACTTAAGCTGTTTGTTGTGTGCCCAGTTGTGGAAAAACTGGCAGTTTGTCAGCCAACTATAAGCTCTGCTGGAGCAAATAAACTAACAAATTAAGCCGCTAGTGTCAGTTTATTTTACCAATGTTGCTCTATGAAGAGTAGAATGGCAAAAAATGGATAAAAAGCATTTGAAAGCGACTACTAAATTTAACTGCCGCATATTTTTTCACTTGCTGCTTTGATCTCTATTATGCTCATCCTTACTTTGCAGGTTACCACCAAGGGAACAAGTCTTAACCCCAATGCCAAAGTGTGGCAGGAGATCCCAGCCCAACAAAATAACATCCCAGAAGTATCAGAGGATTCTTCTTGGCTGCACACCAACTCTTCCCCCACTGAGATGACTGATGGTATGGGTCTTGTTTGGTATCACTTTCTTTTATAACACAGTATGAACCACTTATGTCTCTTTTGTGAGTATGGCACTGAAAAGTGGCTTTATCAGGCTGAGACACAATATTCGCTGATAATTATGAGTAAATGCAGCATATGAAGAAATGTTAACTCTATGCCTTAGTTGTCTGTGGTGAATTCAAATCGTGACTCCCTCGGTGGATTATTCTGGTCTGCAAACATAGCAGTCATTTCCCAATCTTTTTGCTGTTTTTCTTTCTGTCTTAGGTTTCTCAGATGTTCTCTCTGAGTGTAAAGGCTCCATTGACTTCCTGAGTAGCACTGGTGAGTACTCCACATCCGATGATGTGGAGCATCCAGACTTCGGATATTTGGTCCTTGATGCACAGAGCGACACTGCCATAGACACCGAACTGTCTAAGGAAGAAGTGGTGACTGAAGAGAGCTTACGGGAGTCATTAAAGAAAAGACTAGAGTTCTGCTTTTCCAGGTAAATCCTACTTCTTGCCTCAATATAGGCTTTGCATGCATGTGTAAATGGCTTAAAGAACAGGGAAACTAACTGTCATTACTGTGTTTTAACTCTGGAACTGTGTATGTTCCTCAAAAGATTTAGTCCTAACAGAAGTCATTGTTTTTATCTTATATTTCTTACTACTATTCAATTCAACCGTCCTTTGGTGAACCATTTACCTGTTTCACCTTTAGTCTGCATTTTCTCATCATTAATATTAAGAGGTGGGTAGAGTACCCAAAAATTGCACTTAAGAGTAGCACTACTTCAACATATTTAATATTTATTCAACAAGAAAAAGTCAACCATAGCTGCTCAAAACATTACTGGAGTGAAAACATATTTTGTAAAAAGGCTACTTAAGTACTGAGTAATTGATCAGCTCATCTGATTTAATATTTAAAAATTATGTCAGACAGACAAAACTATAAAGCAAGTTGCAAATTCTGGTATTTTAAAGACTAAAATGAAAAAAAAAAATAATAATAATAATAACAAAATTGCATCACATTACAAAATAACAAATCCAGGTTGAAGAAACACTTTTCCAAATCAATTTAGTTCAATATAAAACTCATGAAACTAATACTTACAGTAGGTAATGTGTGTATATATATGGCAGGTAAAATAAGTATTGAACACATCGCATTTTTCATAGTAAACTTATTTGTAAAGGTGCTGTTGTCATGAAATCTTCACCAGGTGTTGGTAACAACCCAAGTAGTAGTAATAATAATAATAATAATAATAGAAAGAAACCAAAACAAATAAGTTCAGAAATTAAGTTATGTATAATAATGTAAAATAAGAGGGAAAAATATTGAACCTGTGTACTGATATTTATTTAATACTTTGTACAAAAGCCTTTGTTGGTAATAACAGCTTCAAGACGCCTCCTGTATGGACGAATTAGTTGCATGCATTGCTCAGGTGTGATTTTGTCCCATTCTTCCACATAAACAGTCTTTAAATCTTGAAGGTTTCGTGAGCCTCTTCTATGAAATCTGATTTTTAGTTCTTTCTGTAGATTTTCAATTGGATTCAAGTCAGGTGATTGGCTGGGCTATTCTAGTAGCTTTATTTTCTTTCTCTGAAGCCAGTTGAGAGTTTCCTTGGCTCTGTGTGTGGGATCGTTGTCTTGCTGAAATGTCCACCTTCATCATTCTGGTTGATGGCAGCAGATTTTTCTTAAGAATGTCTCAGTACATTTTTCCATTCATCCTCCCTTCAATTATATGAAGCTTGCCAGTATCATATGCAGATAAACAGCCCCACACTATGATGTTCCCACGTCCAAACTTCGCTGTCGGTATGGTGTTTTTGGGGTGATGTGCAGTGCATTTTACCCTCTAAACATGGTGAGTGTTATGGCATCCAAAGAGTTAATTTTTGCTCCTTTCTGACTATGTTCTCCTAGTATTTTACAGGCTTGTCCAAATGTTGTACAGCAAACTTTAAGCGGGTTTCAACTTGCTTTTTCCTTAGAAATGGAGTCTTGCGTGGTTAGCGTGCATACAGGCCATGGCTGTTGAATGCATTACGTATTGTTTTCTTTAAAGCAATTGTACTTGCTAATTCCATGTCTTTCTGAAGCTCTCCACAAGTGGTCCTTGGCTCTTGGACAACTCTTGATAATTCTATTCACTTCTCTGTCAGAAATCTTGCAAGGAGCACCTGGTGGTGGTCAGTTTGTGGTTGAATGATGGTCTTTCCACTTCCAGATTGTGGCCCCAACAGTGCTCACTGGAGTGTTCAGAAGTTTAGAAATCCTTCTGTAACCAATGCCATCAGAATGTTTTGCAACAATAAGGTTACAAAGGTCTTGAGAGAGTTTGTTGCTTTTACCCATCATGATACGTTCCTTGTGTGACACCTTGGTAATGACACACCATCAATTTGGACTGAACCAGCTGATATTCATTTGCACTGACAAGGGGGAGGAAGGCTTTCTGATCACTGATAGATTTCAGCTGGTGTCTTGGCTTTTCCATGCCTTTTTCCATCTCCCTTTCTGCATGTGTTCAATACTTTTTCCCTGTGTCATTTCACATTATTACACATAACTTAATTTCTGAACTTATTTGTTTTGGTTTCTTTCTATGTATGGATTACTTGGGTTGTTACCAACACCCAGTGAAAATTTCATGCCAATAGCACCTTTAGAAATATGTTTACTGCGAAAACTGCGATATGTTCAATGCTTATTTTACCCACTGTATGGTAGAACAGGGTAAGATACTCCTGGTGTACAATATATAGGTGTATACTGTATTATTATTATTATTATTATTTTTTATCTCCAAGTGTCTTACAAGGTTTAGCGGATAGAAAATAACATTAGAACAAAGCTTGTGTATAAACAAAAGGTGTCACTTGAACATTAAATGTAGATGTGTTTGCATATCATGCAATTTTGGTTAAAACAAGTTTATTCTTCGTTCAGTGAAGTTACTAATAGTGAGTAGAGTATCCAAAAATTTTGCTCAAGTAAGAGTAGCAATACTTCACAATAATATAACTTCATTAAAAGTAAAAAGTATAGTGTAGTAAAACTACTCCAAAAAGTAATTGTTTTCCAAAAAGTTACTGAAGTGTAACTCATTAAATGTAACTAGCTACTACCCACCTCTGATATGTTTAATCCATTTAAAAGAATATGTATGATACAAGCACAATATAAAATTTGATATTCTTTCAGGGAGAACCTTTCTAAGGATCTATACCTGATATCCCAGATGGACAGTGATCAGTTTATTCCTATCTGGACTGTTGCCTGCATGGAGGACATCAAAGCACTCACCACTGATATGGATCTAATTCTGGAAGTATTGAGAGGTACTGGTGCTACTCCTTGTAATTAATATAAACTCTTGCTAGGTGAGATATTGTTAATGTATAAATGTAATGGTTTGTTAGTGTAACATTAAGAAACTGAGTGGGGGAAAAAAAACTCACTAAGAGCAGCACAAGCTGAAAAACTTCAATCATCTAACTGCTAAATTTATGCAAAAGTTGAGGAAGGAAGTGGAATGATGTCAGCAAACTTTTACTTGAATTACTTCATTAAGTAGGTGGAGTCTGCGTAGTATTTAAAAGGCGTATCAGGCAGTTTATGGCACAGGAGCCTATGTATATACCCATTTTGTGTATATCCATTAAACAAGATGGGTTGTTTGCAGGTTTGAGATTGCATAATGCATGTCCCCTAAAATATTTTAACCTACCAAAAACTGAAATCAAGTTGTCAATATTGATACTGCAATGACAATTGTGATTTGATATATTTTGCAACTCTAGTTAAGATGTAAAATTAAGTTGCAGAAAACATCACGTATAGTTGATATGGTTTCCAGGTTGTGCACCAACTAGCTGTTGCTTTATCTTTTTATTTTACTTTTTTCTTGCATTGCACATTGATGATCTCAGCTATTAATGAGTAAACTTTGATCACACTGAGAGATGGTCTGTATTTTATGCTAACCCTTAGTAGGCAGACATGTTCTCTCCACTTAAAGAGAAATACTTTTCCTTTGACTCTCATTATCAGTTCTACCCTGATCATGTGCCACTGAACGAAAGTGGTGTGAACTCATGTGACATTATTTTGGCAAGAAACCTTACTGGCGTTGTCACCAGAGAAAAGGAACCAAGGGCTTTAACAATTGGTGTTCACACCATTTGATTCTCTATCAAGCCTTTAAACTGAGAACAGAGAGTTTGTGCATTCTAAAAAGAAGCTGCGTATCATGACTTAAATTACACAAAATTGGTAATGTCACAATATATGGCATAATTACTGTGGTTTCAGTTATGCAAAGTCTGTTAACGGATCACGGGGTCTGTTGTTAGGTTACCCAACTCTACACTAAAATAGTTTTGTTGTTTTTGTTTTTTAAATTATTTTTTAAAAATTAGTAGAAAATTGATTTTTCTGTGGCTAAAAAAAACTTAAGTCTTAAAACAACTTTTGATATACCATAAAAAGTAAACTTCAATTACACACTTTTTGCAATATAAATCTTTTTTTATTATTTCCACTTTTGAAAAATTTGACTTTGTCAAAATAATCGATGAAATATTCAATTTTAAAAGGTACAAGAAAACTGTTATCAACACAGTGAGATCAGTTTGGATTGTAGCTTTAATATGCAACTTTTTTTTTTTTTTGTAATTTAAATCTAGTATGTTCTTATTTCCATAAAACTTATGTTAGCATGTCTTTTCTTTACAGCTTCTCCCTTAGTGCAAGTTGATGATGCTGGTGAGAAAGTACGACCTAACCACAGCCGCTGTATCATTATTTTAAGAGAAGTGCCAGAAACTACACCAGTTGAGGTAAAGATTACCCAATACTGCATACCAAACAGTTTTCTGGATTGTGCAAATAAACTGTTGATCCTGCAAAGTGTTACCAGATGATTTTACTATTTTACTTGCTTACAATTTGTTTCAAAAAGTACTTGCATGTCATGGATGGAAAATAGCAGATCTGGGCTTGCTTAGTCTGTGTGTTGTGCCTTAATGTCATCTCATTAGCAAATATACCATAGGTTTGTGGGTTACGAGTGTTCTCTGTCTGGGATAGAAATAAATTCGTAATGTCTTGAGTTTTTGTTTACCCCCCCCTCAGGAAGTAGAGGATCTTTTCAAGAGTGAAAACTGTCCAAAGGTGTTGGGTGTTGAGTTTGCTCATAACAGCAACTGGTACATAACATTTCAGTCGGACATGGATGCCCTGCAGGTATGCTTTCTTATTAATGATCATATACCTTATTTATTTGGTTTGATTGTTGTATTGTTTTTGTTTTTCTTCTGGCATAAATGCTTTGTCTATGTTCAACAGTCTAAGAGGTTACTGATAAAAGCACTAGTAGTTTTGGAATTCAGAGATCATTGGAAAACACGTTAATATAAAAGCTCTTTGACTTGGTTAAAATCAGTTTTGAAACATTGTCAGGTTGGTTTAAGAGACAGAAGTTACATAGTAAAAAATTAATTTGCTGTTTAGTAAAAATTTGTTCCTTTTTTTTTTTTTTTTTTCTCTCCTTTCTTATTCAGGCATACAGATATTTACGAGAGGAAGTGAAAATGTTCCAGGGGAAACCCATTATGGTAAATAACAAAATAATTTACATTGCTAAATTAAAAACTTAACTTGCTTTTTTAGACATCATGAAAAAGCCTGTAAATGTAGCTCAGGATAGTTAATCTTGCTTAGCATTAGATGGGCTGTCACATGAATGTCCTCTGGGCAAGGTTTGTGGGATTTAGCCTCAGGTTTACCTTGGGATGTATTTGGATAGAAACCATATAAAGTGAGCTGGTCTTTGCCAGCATTTGTCAAGAGTGGAAAAGGAAAGTCGATTAAACTATCCTGAGTTATGTTTTTAACATCATAATGTGAATCTTGTGCATTTTGTAGATTTTTTTTTTTTTTTTTTTCCCCCTTGTTCTCTCCCACCCATCCACAACAGATCAAATGAAATGTATAAAGTATATGAGGTATAGATAAAAGGTCCATTCTTCAATGGCTTTCAAAGCTGTTTTAATGCTTTGAACATTTCCTTCGTCGTCACAATACAACCACACACTTCAGTGTATTTTATTGGGATTACGTGGGATCAGCAAACACATTAAGTAACCTAATTCGTCATCGGTGTCTATTCTGGGAGGGCCTTGGGGCATCATGAAAACCAAGAAACACAGCAGAAAGGCCAGGGTTACAGTTGTGGAGGTGTTTTAAACCAGGGTTAGATTCTAAAACAATATTCCAAACTGTGCACATCTGACAGAATGTTGTTCAATCTAAAAACTGAAAAAGTATTGCACAATTGGGTGACAAGTCGGGTAAGGAGAGCATTAATGCAAGAAGCAGCCAAGAGGTCCATGGTAACTTTGGAGAAGCTGCTGAGATCCGCAGTTGATATTGTAGAAGCTGTTGACAGAATGATTATTAACTGTGCTTCCAAAATGTTGGCTTTTTATAGAAGGGTGGTAATAAAGCCAGAAGAGCTCCTGTATGCAGCTTGCCATGAGTCATGTAGGGGACAAGGCAAACATATTCTGTTCAGATTAGATCAAAACAGACCTTTGTCCTGCATACAAAAAGAAACCTGCTGTAATTGGAGCCAAAGGTGGTTCTACAAAGTATTGAATCGATGAAGCTGAATGCAAAGAGATGCCGCAATTTTAACTTTTTTTTTTTTTTTTTTTTTTTTTTTGGAAAAGGAAAAAAAAATTATGCTGTATCTTTTGTTGCTCTGCCACTTACATTTCCCATAAAATACATAGAATCTTTTGTTTTAATGTGGAAAAGACCAGTGTATATGAATCATCCCTCAAGGCCTCTGTATGCCCCTGTGATGATCAGTATCGCGCTTGGAAGGACCCATATGCACTGTCTATCCAGGAGGACCTTTCATTTACTCTACATAAATCTCTGCTTATACTCCCATCCTCACTCATCCTCTTCTCTTCCTTCAACCTTTCCTCCCCATACCCTCCTCCTTCTCTCCCCCTTGTTAGTGCAGTGTTTTATGGCCTCATGACCGTGAGATTATGAGATCTGAGGGGAGTAAACGACAATAAAGCGACCTCTCTAGTTGTCATAAGTAATTATCAAGTGGTGTTCTTTTCTGCTAGGAAGCCTAACAAATTGTCTTCCCTGCAGGCTCGCATTAAAGCCATAAACACATTCTTTGGAAAGAATGGCTTCCATAGCATGGATTCAGGAGTGTACCAGCAGCATTCTCAACCTCAGGCCCAGTATGTGTCTCCGTTGTACATGCAGCAGGTGTACAGCCCTCAGCAGGAGTTCCCCATTTATCCCGTTGTGTCTCCTACCTGGAACCCTTCGATTGTGCCACACTTTGAAACGCCACTGGTGAGAACTATTCAGTTCTTTTTATGGCATTTTAAGAGAAGCTTTATATCGAGTTCAATGATCTCTGAACCAGTCAGTGTGACATATCCTTCTTCATTAACATACCAGATGTTTTGAACAGCAAATCAGAGAGTTTTTTGTTTTGTTTTTTAATGTGCATTATGTGGATAGGTTTTTATTTTGTTTTTTATGTCATTGTTGCAGGCACCCTTCCCCAGTGCTGGATTCATGAATGGATACAATCCAGGGAACTACAAACCAAACTCCATCAGTGGCCATCGTCCTGTTGGCAGGAACAGGTACCTGGAAATCATGATATGCAGATCTTTCATGTCTGGTCTTGATTAACTTGAGAGCTAATGTTTGCTCTTTCAGCTTCAAACTTCACCACTTTAAGTGAAATTATGACAGGTTTAAGCAGCAAATAGGTTTATATCAATCCCTAAATTACTGTGTGAAATCCTCTTAATGAGTGAAGCAAAAAATAAAGCCCTGAAAGATAATTTAACTTACATATTGCTTCATACAAAATTAAGCTTTGAAGTCATTTTCATAAAGTTTAACACAAACGTTTGAAGGCCATTTGTTCTCATTTTACTCCTATTTCGAGTGCTCCTCTCCAAACCACTTCAAGTCATTTTAACCATGTTGGATGTAATTCTCTAAAGAGGCAGGTGTGTGTAGACCCCTTAACATTATATCCCTTTGATTATTTTGCTCATAAGTGTGTGTGCGCGCGCATGCACACACACACACACACTTTGGTGTAATATTTTTCCTTGTACATTTTGAATTGTGTCAATTTTGTTGCATCTTCTTTTCACTTTTTACAAATGAAACGTTTTTCCTCGCCCTAGGAACCACATAAAAGGTCATCCTAGACTAGGAGAGCCTATTTCTTCTAACTTGGGTCCAGGAGCTATGGTGGATGGCAGCTCTGGCCTCATGAATACACAGGACTTCCAGGCACTAAGGACTCTGTCCTGTATTGCATCACATCCAGCCTCTTCATCTTCCTTCAGCCTTAAAGAGACGACTTCACTGTCCTCCATATCCAGTGGAGATCAGAGCCGGGCTGGACGAGACAGGTTAGCTAAACTTTTTAATATTAGAACAAACGTCTAGATGTCAACATTTCCAACCAAAATGTAATGATATGTAATGCAGTGAGCATTCATGCAAGTTTGGTTGTTTTTTTTGTTTTTTTGTTTGGTTTTTTTTTTGTGTGTTTAGTTTTTGTTTGTCCACCACTAGAATTGGCTTGATTTCTTTTTTTTAACCTATAACTTTAAAAAGACAAATCAAATATAGGTTTGACTTTCATTGTTAGTTCTACTTGATAAACAAGCTGTTGCAAATTTCATTGTATTGTTTGTTTTTTGTTTTTGTCTTTTTGTTTGTTTGTTTTTTCCACTTCTGATCTAAATTTTAAAAATAGGAGAAACGGCCACAGAGGCATGAGAAGGAAAAGAGAAGACGAGCATTCTATGGTAAGCATTTCTCCCCTGTTTTATTTTATTCCAAATAGTCTGTGTTGAAAGCTATTTCATTACATTGACTTGATGGAAATCTTTGTTTATAAATGTTTTCTTTCTACTTTCCATAAATAAAGCATAAACCTGTCCCCTTGATGGAGGTCAAGGCAGCCCCTCCTAACTTTGATCTGGCAGCTTCGAGTTTTCCTCCTTTGCCAGGATCTGTGGTCCCTGTTCAGGGAGAAACCGTGACAGAGGTGCGCCTCTCTGATGTTGTCCGTGGCCTAAAGCTTCCAAGCAAGGTGACTATCCCTCTTCAATAACATTTACACTTTGAAGAAGATTAAATGGATTTCTTTGCATGATTGTACTTCATCTTTATTATTTATTATTTTTATTTCAGGTAGGAAACCAGGAGAACAGCTTAGCCCAAAACACAAAAGACTCTGAAAGTCCTGCTAGCAAACAGGAGTCTACCTCACTGCCTGCTAAACCTACTGTTGTTGAGACACAAACAGCAACCCCACCAGCACCAAGGTAAATTATGCCGGTAAAGAATAATAATTAGCATACTTTAATCTTTTGAAAATAACTTATCTTCTTTTTTTTTTTTCTAAATTACATTTTAGTGCTTGTCCAGCAGCAACAAAAGGAGATAAAACTGAACCAGCTGTACAGGGAAACATCACTCCATCCACTGAACCTGATTCTCAAACCACTCCAGAACACGCTCCCATCATGTGCAGCAAAAGTGATTCTGCTGAAAAACCTTCGTCTTCAACACCAGAACAAGAACAGGTACAACAGATTTCCAAACGTGGCAGCCATATCCTCTCACCTGTGTTTCAGTTGGTTTGATTTGCTTGAGCTAAGTTCTTTTTAAATATTCTAAGCAGGGCCCCAGAAAGCTTAGTTATGCGGAGGTGTGCCAGAGGCCAGCCAGAGACCCACCGCTAGCAGAGATGCCCTCCTCTCCTGCCACTTCACCCAACCAGCCTCTGAAGGAGCTCAAGGTTAATACTGTCAAGGAGCCTCAGCTGAACTCCAAGAAGAGTCCTGAGAGAGTTGGAGATAAACCTCCTCGACAACCTTCACGTCCATTCAGAGGTGCACCCGGTCACGCCAGAGCAAAAGGTTCAGGGATGAAGATCCGGGAGCATCAGAGTGGCCTGAATGCTGGAAAGCGGTTTTCCCCTCAGCGGGGTCCCAAACGCAGCGGCAAAGAGCAGAACATACCCCCGCTTCAGCAAAATAACTGAAGTTGAAGCTTTACGGACCTTATTTAAAATGTGTAAATTTGTAAATATAGATGAATATATTTGTTTTGACAGATTTTTGTCAAAGAATCATAAGGTCAAAATTATTCAGAGATTTTAAATCGATATTCCTTAAAGGAAGATGTGTATTTCAACAGAGTTCAAGGCTAAGTGCTATATTATACCCCTTAAAGGTTAATTGTAAAATTATTTTTAACTTTGATATTTAATATGGCAGTACTTCACTTAGATACAAATAAGCAATGTATTGTCAGCAGAGATACTTTGTCATACTTTTCTATTTTTGTCATCTGATCTTTCAAGTTGTGCATCTTATTGCAGGAGCTTCTTTTTCGCAGTCTGGTGCATTACATTTGAGGTAACTGTTCCGATTTTCCTCTGCCTAAGAAATTGTCTTCATGGACTTAAAAGGGCATTAAGCAGGGATAAAACGACATGGAGCGTTGATCTTTGAGAACCTCATCTGAAAACTTTAAAGGTTGTCTTTGACTTCATTTCACCATCAGTGATCCTGAATATCATGGATTATAACTTTTTAAAGTAACTTTTTAAAGTAGTCACCCAAGGTAGGTAAGACGAAATGGGTTGGTTCTTTTGTTTTTTGCTTTTTAAACTTTGTTTTAACATAATAACATAGTTTGTAAATATTTGAGAAGAAGCCTCATCTTATTTTTCTGTTTATCTTTAAGGTTTTCGTTAAGTCTAGAATGTCTGATCATGTTATGGTACTTGCCCAGTCCTGATCAGATACATAGTTAAGTTGTTAACTTTTAAAGCTTGAGGGTAACAATAATGTTGACATTATGATTTGAAATTGTGCTGGTGATTAATTTGCAAAAGGAATTCTTTTCTTTGGGGGGGGTTGTTTTTTTTTTTTTTGGGGGGGGGGGTTGTAAATATTTGTTCAATGTTTAACAATTGGAATAGGGCCTCTAATAGAGCTCATGTAATGCTTGAATAATTGGGAAGCATTTATTTTTCACTTATCATGCATTTTTGTGTAAAAGCCCCACAAAGTGTCAGAATATAAAGAATAATATTAAACTTTGGCACTTGTTAAGAGACAAATGATTCAGCTCCATATCTGATGATATTAATAATGGTGAATGTACTTTCTTTTGTTTTTATTATTTATATTATTTGTGACAATACTATACTATTTTGACATTTCTTTTTTAAATTTAAATGGACAGTGGTAAGGTACTGTGGCCAAAAATGTAGCAAGAAACTAAATTTGTTCCTTTGTCCATAAGTTTCTAAAATGTCTACCTGTTGTTTTTTTTTTGTTTGTTTGGTTTTTTTTCTCTGATCTTCTATATTTCATGTTATTTTTGGACTGGACAACTGTATTCTTCAGTTGCTGAACTCCCTTGTTTAAGAAGACTGTTTATTTGGTGATTGTTTTCCTCTATATCCTTAGTATCAGGAATATTATTTCTGTTTCTGACAACAAAGAGCTACACAAAGTTTAGAAGTTAACTTTCTACTCTGGAATGACTATGAGGAGATGTTTGCCAAAAAAAAAAAAAAAAAAAAAAAAAAAAAAGCTGTGATCACAGAGACTTATTCAGTACATATAGAGGAAAATCTAATATGTGTTTTATCAGATTCTCAAACTGTGGGTTGAGTTTTAGCTTGGGTTGTTGCATACATAAATGGTAACAATATAAGAAATGAATAGTTTGGTATATTTGTGTTTTCAGAACAGCTTTTTATTTTTATTTTATTTTATTTTTTTGCACTTTTGTATTTCTCAAAGGGACCTTAAGGAAAAGTCAGTTTTTCAACTCAAATGTTTTCTTTACTCTATTTTGAAAGTAGCCGTTTCTTTTTAACCATCTGGTGTCTTTGAACTGTCGATGCTAATAGTTTGTATTTTATGACGAGATGAAAAGGCTGTGAATGCCATCTGTGGGTTTGCAACTACTGGTTAGCTTTGTTTTGTGGCACTCTGTTTTCTTGTCTTATGATATATTAGAGATTTGTGTTCAGGGTTGTCATTGTTATTGAGTCTATTATATCAAAGCTTTTTTGCTTTTTTTTTTTTTTTTTTTTTTTTTTTTTTTTTTTTTTTAATCATTTAATTCAAGATATGTGAATTGTGTTCACTATTTACAGTAAATGGGTTGGATCATGTTCTAGCAGTAAACATACCTGTGGAGGTGCTCAATGAAATGTATTTCACATGTACTTGAGTCTTGTAATGTTTAAAAAGATGTGAGGGGTGGAAGGTTGAAAAGCTATTTTGTGCTTTTTTTTTTTTTTGTTTTTTTTTGTTTTTGTTTTTTTTTGTTTTTTTTTTTTTTTTAAATGTAATTGTGTAGAATGAGGAAAAGCAGGCCAATATGATGAAATTGAGTTTATTTTGCTTTGGATTTGTGAAAGCATGTTTTCCCAAACCTTGTGCCTTTGCTAGTTATACATTTCAGCAGAACGAATCCTAAACACGTCACATAGCAAGATTGCCTGGTTCATTGTCAAATAATATGAAATAATGTGTTTATCAGGGGCGCTTGTATTCATTCCATCTTAAGTCTTTCTTTATTGGAGACATATTCAGGTTAGTTAAGTAGACTAATAAATCATACTGGTCCATGTCATATTTTTTTTCACCTTGTTAAAAAAAACAAGGTGACTTTTAAGTTAAAGTCCTTAATTTAAAAAGGGATTCGTTTTTCAACCAATTATACACTGGTTTATCAAGTAAATATTGTATAAAAATAAAATACTTTCAATTAGACTTTAAGGTTTGTGAGTGTGTATGTATATTGAATAGGGTTATATTAAAATGTAAGAGTCTTTCGCTTTTTACAACGCTCCAGAAACAAACACCATGATATTCTGCCAAGTAAACTCCCGGAAATAACTTTAAAGATTATGTAACCACTGACGGCACGTTTGTCTTCACCAGAGATATTTAGATTTTATTGGTGCTTAACATTAGCACAAACATTCATAAGCGATCGATCCAATAAGATATACAGCTGAAAAATTCTAAGATTTAAAAACATTGTTTTAGATTTATGCATAGAAATTGCATGTTCCCGAAATATCAACCCTGTTACGTAACATCGACCTCTAGCTGTCGCGAGATTTGGCTAATGCAAGTGTCAGAGTGTCAACAACGGATAGGCAGCAGCAGCAGCGCTGTCCGGAGCAGGGAGGGGGAGTGAAGAGGCACTTTAAACGTCCGGTGAGTTTGGACGGATTTCACATCATGTAACATTACATCTCCCATTAAGAGGAGCGCAGTGTTGGTGTTTGTGAAGCATTTTATATCCTTACTCCTACAGAGGAGTTTATAACCACAGTTATCGTTAGCATTAGCTTGCTAACGTGTAGTGTAAATTCTCCAAGTGAGCTAATGGAGCTTCGCCTAGCAGTTAGCATGAACACAGCTAGCTTATGGGTGAGTGTAAAAATATGTATGTTTTTATAAGTATATGGTTTTAGTTATTGATGGTTCTACGACGCTAATTTATGTATTCGCTCTATTGTGGCGCTTAGTTTGAATAAAAGTGATGAATGTAGTGAGGACATGATACATTGCGGAACATCTTTGAGAAAGTCAAAGCAAGCAGAGATTATGCCCTGTACAGCTCAACCTGTTTGCTGTCCGAAACCGAAAAAAGCCAGTAAAATTGGTGCTGATCGACTCGATGACACTGCAGAGAAGGTTGCATGGTAGCTTGGATTGGTTGTGCTGCCTCATCATTGAACGTTTTGTCCCTGATCATCCTTCACAGAGTCCAGAGCAAAACCCTTTAGATAGGCCGATAGTGCTCGGCCTATGTGTCCCTCCTTTCTAACCAGTTATTAGGGTGACCAGTTCAAGCGCTTTCAGTAACAGGTGAGGTCAGGTGATTTCCGGTGATATCACAGGTTTTCGTTCTCAACAGGTGCAAGGTTCATTTCCTTTATTTAACCAGTTTTGACCTACTGATCTAGACAGCAGCAGCACAGTTCAAATCTACTACTAACAGAATAGTAAATCACATAAAACCAGGTGCAACAATATTACAGTGTGCTGGTCTCCTGTCAACAGCCATGACCCTTTAAAGCATGGACTCCATTCCTGAAGGTGTGCTGTGGTATCTGGCACTAGAATCTTTGCTGCAGAGCCACCATGGATCAGAACCTAAATGTCCAGAGATGCTCAGTTGGATTGGAGGCCAAGTCAGCACCTCAAACCATCCCAGAACCGTTTTTTTGCTTTGAGGCAAGGTGAATTATTCCACTGAAAGAGACAATAGACATCTGAAAGTGTCATTTTTAGTGAAAGGGGAACGTGGTCTTCAAAAATGCTCTGGTAGGTAGTATGTTTTAAAGTAATATCCAAATGGATGGCAGGGTCCAAGGTTTCGCAGCACAACAGTTTTGAAAGCATCCCACTGCCTCCACTGATGTTGCAATTTTCACTTTGTATTGTGGTGCTGTGAAACCTGGGTAAACAATGCACATGCACCCAGATGACGTTTTAAAAAAAAAAAAAAAAAAAAAAAAAAAAAAGGACATTTGGTTTAGATGCTCACAAGACCATTGTTAGTTCTTTCAGCAGTAGACCGCCATCACCATGGGGACTCTGACTGGTCTGCAGCTATGCAACCTTACTGTAGTTGCAGCAAACTGGGATTCACTGTGTTAGACATCTTTTTATCAGTTAAACTACAGTAGCTCCTCTGTTGGATCAGACCACTCAACAAGCCCGATTTCGCTCCCTGTCTTCATTAATGACTCTGTGTCTGTATCACCAGATAGCTGTTTGGGCTCCCTCTAATAGATAGTTACCCCTGCAGACCAGGAACAAAAGATCTGCAGGTTTGGAGATTCTCTGACACGGTCAATAGTAATCACAATTTTGCCCTTTTCAAACTTCCTCAGATCCTTATGCTTGACTTTTTTTCTGCTTTATCACATTGAATTTAAAGATAACATGTTCACTTACTGCACAGTATATCCCAATAATCATTAGTATTACTCAGTTCACTTCTTTATCAGTGGTCCTATTGTTATGTTGGACAAGACATTTTTGCCTAGTTAGCATGTGCTTCAGAGTTTTTGCCCAGCTTTCAAATTCATTCAGAACTAGTAGGATTTCAGCTTTTTCTTATAAGATGATGAACATGCGTCTTGAAATACAAGTTGTCATCAATTTAAATCATAATTTGAAAGTAGCTCTATTTTGTTGACCGTTCCTCCATTAAAATATTCTCAGAAAGTGCAAACCTTGCTTATCCTAAATTAAAGACTATTAACAAAAGACTTTAGATGAACAGAAAAGGGCCTCTGGTATGCTTTACTCTGAGTACTGCTAAAAAGCCATATGTTGTTGTTTCTTGCTCTCCCTTCCAGAACGTAGTTTGAGATGGGGGATGATCGACCCTTTGTCTGCACAGCCCCTGGATGTGGGCAGGTAAAACTTCTCCAACACAGCGTCCTCTTAAATAATCTGATCCTTTCCTGGCATTCTAACTTTTTGCAACAGAAATAACTTTAGTTTCTTCCATTACGTAAGCAAAGATTTATAGGCCTGTGACTGGAATGGCTTTGGGTCAGTTCACCCCTTTGCATACCTTCACCCATTTGGTTTAGTTTCTTTCATCCCGTACAGTAAGCAAATCATTTCGTACTCATGCATATAAACAGTAACATAATTCTTTTTCCTCGTTGTAGTTTTGTATTTTTAGTTGATTTTGGTTAAAAAAATGTTTTAATTTCATATATAATTTTATTTTATTGTATATTATTTTCTGATGACTTCATGTTACACCTGTTTCAAGGGGTGAAGTAGCTAGCGGCTGAATAGAATAAGCCAAAATTCAGGCTGTCTTTGAACCAGCTGTTATCTTTCATGTAAATAATGATCATCACAGGCTTACACACACATTCCCTTGTTCCTACTTCCCTGAAGCTTCTGCCCTGTGTTGTGGAAGAAGACATAAAATGCATTTTTTTCACTTAGCCATTTTGTAACTAATGCAATGAGAAAGCAAGCAAACCAGCTTTTCTTTCTAAAAGAGGAAGCTCTAAGACATTTTTATAAAATGAATCCACAAGTTAATTTTCATTAAATGAGCCATCCTTTCAGTGTCCTCAGCAGAGCTTGCTGCAAGAACTGAAAGACCATTGTCAAAGTACTGCCACAGACTTTATTGTATTTTATTGGGAATTGACATGCTAGACCAACACAAAGTAGTGCATAATCGTGACTATGACACAAGACATGGCCACCCACCTAAAATGACTGACCAGGCAAGGAGAGCATTCATCAGAGAAGCACCCAAGAGCCCTCTGATGTAACTCTGGAGGAGCTGAAGCTCTAGCACATCTCAGGTGGGAGAATGTGTTTAAAAGACAAATTACTTGTGTAACCACAAATCTGTCTTTTTTTTTTTTTTTTTTTTCTTGAAGAGTGGCAAAAGAAGGCCACTGTTTAAAGATAGCCATAATATGTTCCATTTAAAGTGTGTCACAAAGTAGTGCTATTCTCTTGGGAAGACAGAATATATGTGAAAGATGGTGTTCTGTTCAGATGAGACCAGAATTATTATTTCTTTCTTGCATGCAAAATACAAGAAAGGAAAATTAACCCTGCAAATCACCTTGAACCTTCCATGGAAGAGGCAGCATTATGCTGTGGGTATGTTTTCTTTTATTGGGGGCATGGAGCAGGGCAGAGTCAATGGAAAGATTGATCTGGCCACAGACAGGGCATTTCTAGTAGCAAACCTTTTAGAGCAGGGCCTCAAACTCCAGTCCTCCAGGGCCAGTGTCCTGAAGGCCCTGGAGGACTGGAGTTTGAGACATTTGTTTTCAGAGGCTGCAGAAGATTTGAGACTGAAGTGGAGGTTCGCCTTCCAGCAGGACAACAACTCAGAACATACAGTAAAATGCTTTAGATCAAAGCATATTATTGTGCTAGAACGACCCAGTCAAAGTTCAATTAAAAACCCATGTCAAGACATGTAAACTGATGTTCACACTGGCTCTTTTTCCAATCTAACTGAACCTGAAATATTTTTAAAAGAATAATAAGATAATATTTCGATCTCTAGATGTTTAAAACTGGTAGACGCTTACCCCAAAAGATCAGCTATGATTCCAGTGAAAGGTAGTTCTAAAAAGTTTCGTTGTAGAGAAGCCGAATACAAATGCACACCACACTTTTTTTTAGATTTCTTTCTCTCTCTCTCTCTCTTTTTGTAAAACTGTTAAAAACTACTTATCCTTTTGCCTTCGACTTCACAGTTTCACACTATTTTGTGTTGATCTGTTACACGAGCAGAGGCTTTAAGATTGGGGAAAAAAGTGAAAAGCTTATAACGGCACAATTACTTTTGCAAGACACTGTAAATACATTACGTCCTTTGCTTACTTATTTATTTTATTTTGTATAAAGCAGAAACTTTTGTTAGCTTGAAGTACCTATTGATGTTTTTTTATGATACTTTACTCCTACCACAGTTCAAAAACGTACTCATTGCTTCTCCTTTTATATAAACTAAAAATGTGTGTGTAAACCTTGCATATACTATTCATTAAAGTTAATACAAGAAATACTAATGGCAGTTCAGTTCTGATTTTAAAAAAATGTTACAGATGCTAAAAAATTTAAAGTCACAGTTAACCTTAAAGCTGTAAATGGATCATCTCTCCAGAAAAACTCACTGCTTTCAGGCTTAAAGTTCTCCTTCTAGTTAAACTGCGGTACATTGTGGGCAATAATGAAGCACACTGCTAGCATAGCGTAGAATAACATCTACTGTTATTCATCTTTAAATAATCAATGAATAAAGAGATTTAATTTATTCTTTTTTTTTTCATTAGGTTGTCTTTTATTTGCTTCTAAACTTCTGTTTTCCTCCTGTTTAATCTGTTGTCTGTTACAGAGATTCACAAATGAAGATCACCTGTCAGTCCATAAACACAAGCATGAAATGACATTAAAATTTGGTCCTGCCAGGACAGACTCTGTTATTATTGCAGGTAGGTGCAACAGTTTGTGAGTTATTTGGGAAAAAAAAAAAAAAAAAAAACGCAACAGAGAGCATGGGGAATAGTTCTTTCCCTATCAAAGCTCTAATGTAATTTTTATTTTTTGGTTTTCCCAGACCAGACCCCTACCCCCACACGTTTCCTGAAGAACTGTGAGGAGGTCGGTCTGTTCAATGAGCTGGCCAGTTCCTTTGAACAAGAGTTTGGTAAAACACAGGAAGATGAGCAGAGAACAAAGCACCCTGTGAGTAAGAAGGTTGACTCAGAGGTGTAATGACTGTTTCTTCTTAATTTAGCAGTTGGCCTTTTTATTATTTCAGATGATCTGGCAGCGTTCATGTGTTTCCTTCTGTGTTTCTGGTCTTTAAGGCTGCACCTTTACAAACACCCTCTGAAGTAAAAGATGAGGACGAGTCGTCCTTACAAGTTGATTCTTCTCCCCCTGACAGCCCAGATTCCTCGTCCAGCATGTCTGAGAACAGCAGGGACTCTAGGGTGAGAAGAAACATGTAATGCATTGCTGAGTAAGTGCCAGATACAGATTTCCTGTAATGCACCCTGATGAAATACACATAATTTTGTGAACAGGAGTTTCTCACTAAGCCTGCGGCAAGCTCCGCTCCTACTCCGACAATTGTTCGTCCAGGTTCTCTCCCCCTTCACCTGACCAGTGACCCACTGCACCCAACTCTGCCTTCTCCGACGTCTGTGATCACACAGGCCCCACCCTCCAACAGACAGCTTGGGTAAATTACATTGTGTTCCTCTGTGTTTATTTTCCTGAGGCTAAACTTGTAAATAAACGTCTCAGAGCTTAAGTAAGTTCTCATAAAACGTACAAATGTAAACAGATCTCCCACAAGTGCGTATCCGCTGGTGAGGCACCTCCCTAATGGGCAGACTGTCCCTCTTTTGCCCAGTCCTGTTCAGATGACTTCAGTTATATCAGTGAGTAAAGTTTCAGAAGAAATAAACAAATAGGACTGTTGGAAATGGTCATTTATTTACCCTTTTGTTTTTGTCTTTTTGTGGAAGCTTGCGAGGACAGTGAACACAGTGCCTAACATCCCTGGGATTCCAGGACCTCCTATTGGGGGAAACAGCAGTGGTTCCTCCTCCCCATCTGGATATGGTCTTCACTCTGAGACCAAAATGGTTAGATGACTTTTTTACTGTTCTTGGTTATCAAATACACTCCAATAAATTAGAATATCATTGAAAAGTTTATTTATTTCAGTGATTCAATTCAAAAAGTGCAACTCGTAATATACATACAGAGGGAT
This sequence comes from Anableps anableps, assembly GCA_014839685.1. Taxonomy (NCBI): domain Eukaryota; kingdom Metazoa; phylum Chordata; class Actinopteri; order Cyprinodontiformes; family Anablepidae; genus Anableps; species Anableps anableps. The sequence goes on from CM026069.1 coordinate 22,517,839, forward strand.
ATATTTCAGGTATTTATTTCTGTTAGTTTTGATAATAATACAGGTAATTAAAATCCCAGATTTATTTGTTCAAATCATTAGAATATGACATAAGAGTAATAAAATAATATCTTAACGAAGAAATGTCAGTCTACTGAAAGTGGGTACATGTCCTCCTGGTAAACAGAATCAGCATCTCCATTTGGCTTCTCAATAGAGGGAAGCATGGAGTGCTCTAAAATTTCCTGATAGACGGCTGTGCTGATGGACATAATAAAACACAGTGGACCATGTTTCCTCAATTCATCACTGACTGTGGAAACCTTACTCTGCACCTAAAGCAACTTGGATTTGGTGCCTCTCCAGACTCTTTGAATTTGATTTCCAAATGAAATTCAACATTTACTTTCTTCTGAAAAGAGGACTTTCAACCACTGAGCAACACTCTGGTCCTTTTCCTCCTTAGCCCAGGTAAGACACTTATGATGTTGATTCAGGAGTGGCTCAACACAAAGAACTCTGAAGATGTAGCTCTCGTCCTGAGTAAGTCTGTGTAGGTGTAGCTTTACAATCTTCTCATAGGCTGCAGTTAAAAGCTCCAGCTTCCATTAATATGCTTGGATACAGCACTCTGTGAGCAAACAGTGTCTTTAACTATGAGCTTTTGTGGCCTGCACCCTCCTTGTGGATTGTGCCAGTGATTCTTTACTGGACAACTGTCAAGTTAGCAATCCTTACGACTGTGGAAGCCCTCACACGGCCACCTATTTATTGGTATTTATTAGCTGTAACTCATAATCATAAAAATGAACAGAATTAAAAACTAAAAATATATCACTCAGTGTGTAATGACTATATAAAATGGCATAACGTTTTCAGTGATATTCTAATTTGTTGAATTGTACTTCTATACTCTTGCCTCTGGGAAATTTCTCATACTCTCCAGTTTTTCACAATTGCATGTGATGAAGTTGTCAAAATCCCAGTTTGACTAGTTGAACTCTGGAGGGGCTGCACAGAGGCGCAGTTGGTAGCACTGCTGCCATGCAGCAAGAAGGTCCTGGGTTCGAGTCCTGGCCTGAAGTCTTTCTGCATGGAGTTTGCTTGTTCTCGCTGTGCATGTGTGGGTTCCTTCCGGGGACTACGACTTCCTCCCACAGTCCAAAAACATCACTGTAGGTTCTTAGGTACTTTGGTCTCTCTAAATTAGGTGTGTGTCTCTGTGTTGCCCTGCGATGGACTGGCGACCTGTCCAGGGTGTACGCCGCCTGTCACCCAATGAGCACTGGAGATGCTCATTGGGTGTCTCTGGAGTTTTTCCCTTACCTGGTGTGTTCTCCATGTGTCATTATAGAGGCTGAAGGCAGCTTTGTCTCATCAAGCCCCAGCAGCACATGATGGAGCAGGTGGTGGATCAGGATCCATCCCTGCTATCCCCCAGCGACAAGAACAGAGCCAGCAGCCCAATCAGAACTCGGATACACCGTCGCCCGCACAACCTCAGGTACAGTAATGTGCACCTCACTTTAGCTCGCAACACACAAACACATGGACCAAGCAGCAGTGTAGAAAAAAATGTTGATTTACAAGATTGCATATAGTGACACTTTTCCTCAAACTAATCTAATATAGCCAGAAGTCCTTTTTTTTAATGGTAGTAACGTGTTAAAAACAAAAAAAATAGAAAAGCAATATTTATAGCTATAGCTACAGTTGTAATAATGCTGTCTGTAACATTTATTTGTTGTTTTCATTCTGACTCATAAACCTAATAAAAAAAATAGGCTAGCAACCTGCTGAAATGAAAAATAGTTTTAGCTGATATTACTCAGGTTACTTAGTGGGACAATCTGCTGGTACTGGTAGCTTACCAAATGGAGCTTGAAATCCCAGTTCCCTTAATAAGAGAGATGGGTGCTGTTCCCTTGGTGTCTACGCCAGCACTGTTCAAAGGAATCCATTTTAAATAAGAGAAAAGTTTAGAGGCCCTCTTTTAGCAAGCTGACCAGCATTGTGCAATAACAGGGGTGGGGTAAGGGCTACATTACTCTATGCTGCAAGCAGCCGGAGAAAACGCTGGTTACTCCAGCACTTTCTCTGGTATCTCATTAGAAGGTGCCTTGTTAATGCATTTCTTGCACCACTGATGTCTTTTCCCTTTATTCAGAACCAGACATGCTGTAAACCAGTGTTTCCATGTCTTATGTCCTTGGGGCATCCTGCCTGCATGCTTTAGACGCTAAGATGTTCAAGCACACCTACATTCCTCTGAGGAGTCAGTGAAATGCTTTAAGAGGACTTGACAACAAGTCATTGATGTGATTCATTCCTTTAAATTGTGTATGTGTGTGTGTTGGCGCAAGAACGTCCAAAACATTCAGGACACTGTGCTCCGAGGACCACGACTGGAAAATTGCTACTGTAAATAAGAAATTTCAACATCTTACATTTTGCATAATTTTGAATGCAGTCACATTAGAATGTATCTGCTGTGAAGTGCATGTGGACAGGAACAGGAAAAATCCACATACAAAATACTTTAGGTCCATACTGGCATATGAATAAATTTAAATTACATATAGGATTATGTGAATGATTCCCTTTTACAAATATCATTTAGATGACTGATTCTTTAATCTTTGCCATATTTTGGGGGGAGTTTCTTTGTTTGGGCTGTTTATTAAAAGCCTACAGTTTTCATAGTGCAATTTGTTAGATGAATATAAATACCTTTCAAGAAACAATTATGATTCATGTCATTGACAGCTGGTGCAGTGCAAAGAAACGTGCCTTAAGCAGAGATTTAAACATTTTCAGGCTGTGTTCACATTTGGTATAAAGACATGGCATATTCCATAATTTAGCAGCAGAAACCAAAAAACTTGGTCACCTCTCGCTTTTGATTTAGATCTAGTTCCATCAGATATTTAGGTGTATAATATGGTATTGCAATGGTCTAAATGAGATGTTGAGGATGATTTGCTCATAATTATGAGGAAATTATGACTTTACCTTTGCTAAAATCTTCAAATGAAAGAAGCTCAGTTTTACTAACTAAGCTTAACTGTTTGTTCAGCTTAAAAGAAGAGTTAAATATGACTCCCAGTTTTCTGACAAACATTGACATTATGAAGTTAGTAGACCAAGATCACCATTCGCTCCATCTAGAGCACATGTGTCAAACTCAAGGCCCGGGGGCCAAATTCAGCCTTCCACAAGTTTTTCTGTGGCCCTCTAGACTCTAGAGAGCCACATAAATAGAACTCTCAAGATTACAGTTTGGTGCTTAAATATTATTTTATCCATCATATCAGAGCAGTTTTTATTTGTATTTTGCCAATTTACATCAATTTGAAAAGATTTTCAATGTTTTTAATTTCAAGAAGTACTCATCGAATGCAGAGACAGCGAATAATATTTTTAATAGTTTGTTCATGGGTAGTTTTATCAGTACATTCTGCCATTACTGGCCCTTTAAGGACATTTGTAACCTTGATATGGCCCAAAATTAAAAAGAGTTTGACACCCCTGATCTAGAGGATTGGATCTACCAAAGACGACGACCTCTGTTGTATTTTTGTTAAGGCTTAGAAAGTTTTATTTCCATTCATGGTTTAATGTTTTTAGGACAGTGTTGCAAGGTAGTAATGTCATTTTTCATTTTCAAAAAGAGGTAAACTCGACTGTCATCTGCAAAGCAGTGAAATGAAGCATCATACTTGTTAAAAATAGGATGTCTGTGGGCATAAGTCCACCAATTGTCATATAGATTTAGTCGTGAACTAACATCCACAGCCTCATCCCTGAGGTGTCTGCTTGGTTCCTTAGTCTTTATGTGTGTGTTGGTTCTCTACCAAACCTTTTGAGGGCTTCACAGAAAAGCTGTAGTTATACTGTTTTCTTCTAATCACACACCACACATACCAGTCTTTTCAGATTTTCATTTGTAAAAAAAAAAAAAAAGCTATTGAAAACCATGTATCCTCTGCCTTCCACTTCATAATTATGTGCTACTTTGTGTTTGTCTGATACATAAAATCCCAATAAAACACATTCAACTTTCTGGTTGCAATGTAAAATATCAAGGGGTATTTTACAAGTAATCATGTATATGTCTTCAAGTGGCCCACTTTTACCCCACTCCTCATTCTCCAGGTGTCCCCTGCTCAGCCAACAGGGGGACGGCGGCGGCGTGCATCAGAGATGGACCCAGACGAGAGGAGGCAGCGTTTTCTGGAAAGAAACCGGGCTGCCGCTTCTCGCTGCAGACAAAAACGCAAGCTATGGGTCAACTCCCTGGAAAAAAAAGCAGAAGATCTTGCCAACATGAACATCTCCCTAACAGTAGGTTATCAGCGGATTCTATATAAAACATTTAAACATGCTTTGTGACTGGTTTGGGGATGACTGAATGAATGGTGTGCTGTATATTTTGTGTTGCCATCAGAATGAAGTGACTCTGCTGAGGAATGAGGTGGCTCAGCTGAAACAGCTCCTTCTCGCTCACAAAGACTGCCCTGTCACTGTCATGCAGAAGAAGGCAGCTTTCTTAGGTAACCATTCAAGATCATTAACTAACAATCATCCTGTTTTATCACTTCTTGTGTCAGGACTCATCCACCATCTCATCCATCTAATGTTATTTTTACTCGCTCACCTGTCTAAGGGTGAATGTTGCTCTGTCTGTCTATAGCTGCAGGAGGAGAGGAAGCCCCGAGGGAGGCTCCCACTGAACACATCGGATCCCCGGCGGCGGTCATTCAGCACGTGCCGTCACCCGCCGCCGTGGCCTCAAGCCCAGGGCCCACCATAAATGGACTGAGCGTCCGAGCTGCAGAGGCAGTGGCCATGTCGGTGTTAGCCGGCATGGGCTCGGGCCAGCCTGGAGGGGTCGTCATCGCTCCGCAGTCACAGCCAACCCCGAGATGATGTGCGGGCGGACGGCAGCCAGAATGAACTCGATTGGCATTTAGAGGCTGGACCGGTGCAAAGCTTGGTGTGAAGAGGGAACCCACTCTGACTCCATAACTCCATAGATACCCTCTCCCCTCTTGAACATCTTACAGTAATCATGGCGAGATACCTCCGCCAACCCTCCTCCAACAGCCTCTCTTGTCAGAAACGCTTCATCACTCTGTGTATGTAAATATGAATTACGTGTCGAAGACTTACTCTGCAGGGTTCGGGGTCAGTTATGACAGTTAAAAATGGTTTTAGATCCAGAAGAAAAATATGAAATGGCTTTTCAACCATTTAGTTATTTTTATTTCAGTTTGGAAAGCAACAGTCCAAGCTCTTCCCACACTGGCTGTGATGAGGTTTGTTTCTTTCCATGCTAACAGTTAATGTAATATATCATGATTTTTTTTTTTTATTTGTAAAAAAAGAGTTTTTAACGTCTGCATTTGTTCACGTAAAGTTTTTAGTTACATCAAGGAAAAAAATTATTGAACAGGTCAATGTTTTTCTCAGTAAATGTATCTCTAATGGGGTTATCAACATTAAATTACACTCTGTGGATAACATCCATCTATTGTCCAGTTATCCTTGCGGGGTTGGTGATTATCTTCTGCAGTCATTAAGCCAGAGCAGAGGTACAACCTGGACAGGTCATCAGTCTCTGTTGTCAACAACCCATATAATCCAAGCATACAAAGAAATCAAAATGAATAACTCCGTAAATTGTTATATGCAAATAAAGTAGAATGACACAAAGAATAAGTACTGAACACAGAAATAAATGAAACTACCTCCTACTTGGTAGAAAGGCTTTTGTTGGTGTGGTGGCTTCAATACTGCACTTGGATCTTCAGTTCTTTCCATAGATATTTTATTGGATTCAAGTGTGGTGATTAATTAGGCTATTTTCGCCGCTTTCTTTTTTTTTTTTTAATTCAGTAAAGGTTCCTTGACTTTGTGTTTAAAATCATTGGCTGAAAACCCATCCTTTTTTTTGGGTCAGATTCTGATCAATAATGTCTCAGCAAATTTCTCCATCTTTCTGTGAGTTGTATGAAAACTACCAGTACTACATGATGAATAATAGCCCCACATCATGACGCTCCCACCTCCAAACTTCACTGTTGGTATGGTGTTTTTTTTTGGGGGGGTACAGTGTCATTTCTCCCCAGAACAGGGCATGCACAATGACATCTGAAGTGTTCAGTTTTAAACTCATCTGACCTGACTGTACTCTCCCAGTATTTTACTGACTTATCCAAATGTTCTACAGCAAATTTTAAATGAGCTTAAGCATGCATTTTCTTCAGCAGTGGAGTCTTGTGCTGTGAGTATAATGAGCATAGAGGTCATGTTGGTTGACTTTTCTTAATGTATTCGATTTGATAACTAAATTTGTGGATTAGATTTTGTTGATTTCTTTCTATGTGTGGATCACTTTGGTTGTTACTGATATCTGGTGTGAATTTCATGTCAGTACCCTTATTTGAAATAGATTTACAGGTAAAAATGTTGACATGTTTATTTTTACTTAATGTAAAACTTTTCCATAGTGTAGTGAATGTAATCTGGAAAGATTTTCTCTTCTTTTGTTATTTTACCACCTGTCTTGTACTCTTTGTTTTATAAATGTTTGTCTTTTTTGAGTCAACTCTTCAATAATGCACTCAATGGAAGTTGGTTGAGTTCACAACAAAACAAACCGTAGATGTGAACACAGTTAATCCTGTGATTGTGTGCCCTTTTTTATTAATATGTAACCCATTTAGAGTGGATATCATGATATTAGTCAATTGTATCAACCCCTACCGACTGCATGGATTACTCAAGGCTGAAGAATACCACTATTTGTATGTAGCCCATCATATTCTCACTGTTTTGTAACATCAAGCTGTAAATGTGAAAATTGGCCCAGTTCTGTTAGGATTCCATCCTTGGCCCCTGAAAACTTTGGGCTTTTAGAATACCTTTAATTGATAATCAAAGGTAACAGATTTTAAATCCTTTACCCAGACATTTCAGTCGAGTAAAGAGTAGTGCAATATATTTTTCTATTGAATATTGATGTTCTTGCTTCGAGCGGGTTTGTGTAGTCCGGCTGCTGACAGGGTTTGCTCTATTTCAGTCAAACGCTACAGTTACAAGGTGACCAAAGGAAATGTGAAGAAGTTTATTGTTGATTGAATGGATTGTTAATCAGTGTACATGTAGAGTTACAAATGGTCTGATTGGGAGCTTTATACCATAAAACTAGTGCTATTACATTATGAACCAGATTAATTACACATGCAAGGTGCTTCTTTTGACATTCTTTTGCAGCTTCTTAATATGGCATTGTTCTTCCAAGACTATCATCTTTTTTTTTTTTTTTTTCCTTGTTATTGTTTTTATGACATGTTTTAGTCTTTATTTCTGTGGGAATTTGAAAGTTTTCTCCATGTGATTGTATGTGCCCTTTTTGTTAGTTTTTTTATTTTCTTTTTGTGTTTTAATGAAGTTGAACTACATGGGGTTGGGGGGGCATGTTGAAAATATCTGTGTGGAGTAAGTTTGTTCAATACTCAGGCCTCAAGATGGGAAATAACTTGTGTATAGTCTCAGCTAATTAATAAGTTGTCTTGGACAAACAAAATAAATTAATGTATAACAAAAGGTAATTATGGGTTTGTTTTCATTACTCGGCTGGAATCTCAGCTCGTTTTAAATAATTAAATGCCAAATGCTCTTTATGGAACAGTTTGCTTTGGTGTAATTCTGTTCATGTTTTCAAGTTTTTCTCAATATTTTAATTTTAGGTTTCTATACAGGAGGTATATAACTCTTTGTGATGCCGATTTAGGAGCAGAAAAAAAGTCATAAATAACACTGAGGTGTATAACATGAGGTACACATGATAAAAGCATTGATAATCAATACTTTAAGGGAGGTGTGCCCTGTTGAAACCTCAGACAGTTTGGTGAGCTGACTGTTGAACTGAGAGTGAACACCATAGTGCGATCAAAAGAGCTATCTAAACCCTTAAGACAGTGATAGCATCTTATCAGTCTGGTAAGAGATTTAAAAAGATCTCCAAAGAATTAAGTCAATCATTTCTCTTGATGGAAAATATTCTGCGAGTAGACATTCCCAGGTTTGGTTGTCCAAGCAATTTCACCCCAAATGTCATCACTGAACCTAAAGCCGGCTCTTGTTACTGTTAATATGAAAGTTCATGCATCTACAATCAGAAAGAGACCACAAATGTTTTGCTTTCATGGGAGGTGCTCAAGGAGAAGAAACATCTCTCTCTCTAAGAAAATCTCCAGAGTTTGCCAAAGAGCTCATCGATAACAACCAGGACTTGTGGAAGAATGCTCTTTGGACAGATGAGTCTAAAATTTTATGGTTTCAACACCGTTACAGAAGACATGTTCTGTATGAACCAAGTTTACATTACAGAAAAAGAACCACATACAAACTGTGAAGCATGGAGGCGGAAGTGTCATGGTTTGGGAATGCTTTCCTGCAGCTGGACCTGGCCATCAGAATCCACCATTGAATCTATCGCGTATCAGAGGGGTGATTGAGAAAATGTGGAACCACATGTAAGAAAAAATTAGAGCTGAAGCAGAATTGGACCATACAACATGACAATGAATCAAAACACACCAGTGAATCCACCAAGAACTGACTGAGAATTAATTATTTAAAAGTCCTTGGCCGAGTCAAAGCCCAGGTCTTGATCTGGTTGAGGTGCTGGGATGTGTTCAACTTCAGGAAAACCCTCAAACATCTCATAGCTGAAAGTGAGCAGTGGGGCAAGCTATCCTTTGACCGATATCAGAGACTGGTAGATAACTACAAGAAGCTTCTCACTGAATTTCACTCAAATGGGGTAAAAATACTTTTAGATTTTTCCTAAGGTAGGGGGGAAAAAAGTAGCTATCTTTTGTTTAAGATAAGGTTACTTTTTGGTGTTCAGATGCAAATGAAACACTATCTTTGCCAGAGATGAATAAAAATGAAATATATGTGAACTGAATATTTAACGGAGAGCTAGTTTTCCTCATGCCTATATGCTTGGTTGCCATCTTCCACCTGGGGTGCGTGAGTCAGGTGAGTGCGGGTGAGGTGGAGGAAGCCTGTTTCAGTTCAGCTGCTAACAGCAGGGGGCGCACTGAGTCCACTTCCTGCCTCCACAGGGTCCCGTCATCCAGGGTCACGTGACCAACGGACTCCTCTCTGCCGACTTGTTCCCATCTCCCTCAGTCATGGCGGTGTCGGGGAGTCGCGGAGATGGAGTAAACACCACCGCTACCACGTCTTGATTGTTTATCCCCCCCCTCCCCCCTCTCCACCCCTTGTAGCCTCTCGCTGGATCGTCACCTGCTGCCGTTCGAGCCTATCGGATCCACCCCGCTGGCTGCAGAGCCTCCAACGATGACCGACCGCGGCGTTGATCTGTCGGCTCTGCCGAAAGAGGTCAGGGACCAGCTGGCGGAGCTGGACCTGGAGCTGTCCGAAGGTAGGCTGGGTGTTCATGCAGCGGCTTCAGGGGCTTTAGATGCTGTAGATTTGACGGAAAGTGGAGAATTAATTGCAAGTTCATGTTCCCTCAGGGACTGACAGGGTTTCTGTGTCAGCTGGTTGAGTCCCAGCTACTGCAGTGTGTCGAGTCACGAATATAACAAAATATAAACACACACTGACCCCCTTTTAAAATACCAAATCCCTGCCATTTGTGCGGTTACACATAGGGATTATCATCGAGAGTTTATGACTCTTGAATAAAGCTGTTTTTATTAGACATCTGCGAGGAATTCTCGTTTTTAATTCACATTGTCGTCCCGTTAGTTCAAATTGGTGTAATGAGCATCCATCCACTCCTGTTGTTGAATGTGGGTCAGGTTTGTCATCCCAGAGGCCCTGCGTGTGAACAGCAGTGGACAGTGTGGCCCATCCAGCATCCATCTCTGCTGTTCTCAAAGCTTTAACCCTGATCTTCAGCACATAAAGAAGACTCATTTGCTTATAAAAAACACAACTGTAGGGATAGAGAATATGGATCTGGCTGTTATGCAAGTCTCCTCGTCACACTGTGAATCACTAGGCAGAAACTTGATTTGTGCCGTGCTGTTCTCTGGTGCCCGGAGGAGGATGAGTAATGGTATGCTGCACATAGAGCCAAACAAGAAGAGGTATGTGCCACTGATGATGTCTTAGTCCCTGCTGCAGCACAGAGCCTCATGTATACATTTAGCTGTCCTGTCTGTTGGAGCACAGGTGAGACTTTAGACGGGAACCTTGGTGGAGAAAATCTTCCTATATGGCTTTCCAAACACTCATTCCTTTTTTTTTTTTTTTTTTTTTTTTTTAAGGGAAACAGAATCTTCCCAACATGACTGTCAAAGCAAACTCTTATTTTGTTCATGCATCACAATAACCACAAGCGCTTTCTTTTAAAAACAGCTCTTAATGGTTCTGATGATTTTCCAAAGAATTGTTTTACCCTGTCAGTGTGTTTTTGGTGTTTCACTGTAGTGAAAAATGATTTGTCCCCTGACAAAATTCTTCTGGTTTTTTTGCCTTCTTGTCACACTTAGATGTTTTGGACCATCAAGCAAATTTTAATAACAGACAAATATAACCTCAGTAATTACAAAAACACAGTTTTCAAATGACAAATTCATGTTTTTAAGGAAATAAAATCCAAATCAACATGATTCGGTATGAAAAAGGTGCTTTACCCCTTAACCTTCTAACTGGTTGCATCAACTTTGACAGCAACAACTGTCATCAAGCGATTATGATAACTGCCAGTGAGTCTTTTAAATTCATGTGTGGAAATGTTTTGGCCCAGTTTTCTTTGCAGAATTATTTTTATTTTAGCCACATTAACCTGTTTTTCATCCTATTTAAAGTCAACGCACAACTTCTCAGTCAGATTTAAGTCCAGACTTTGACTTGGCCACTCTGAAGCCTTCATTTAGGATTTTTTTTTTTAGCCATTCAGAGGTGGACATGTTGGTGTGTTTTGTATCATTGTCTTGCTGCACCATGTAAGTGATCTTGAGCTTAAGGTCACAAACTGATGGCCGGATATTCTCTTTCAGGATTTTCTGCAAGAGAGCAGAATTCATGGTTTTATAAATTATAGCAAGTTGTCCAGGTACTGATGCAGCAAAGCATCACTCTACCACCACCATGTTTGACTCTAGTCATGATTTGTTGTTTTCATGCCAGATGTAGAAGTTCTGTTTTTGTCTTGCCAGTTCACTGAGTATTTTCCCCAAAGTCTTGAAGATCACCAAAAAAATTTTTTTGGCAAATGTGAAATGGTCATTTGTGTTCAGCAGTGATTTTGGCTTTGAAACTCTCCCATGTATGCCATGTTTACCCAGGTCTCTTTGTTATTGTCAGAACATAAATACTAAACCCAAGTGAGGCAAGTAGTGCTTTAGATATTGTTCCTTGTGGCTCCCTGGAGTAGTTTTTGTAGGTCGACCTCTCTGTTCAGTGTTTTCTCCATTTGTGGATAATGTCCCTCGCTGTGGTTCACAGGAGTTGAAAAGCCTTAGAAATGGGTTTCTAATCCTTTCCAGAATGATACATGTCAGTCACCTTTTCTCATCTGTTCTTGAATTTCTTTAGGTCGGCGTGTTGCTTTTGTAGATCCTTTAGCCAGCCCCGTTATCAGACAAGTTCTGTTCAAAGTGCTTTCTTGATCCTAGTAGTCAGGTCTAGGCATGGATAGTGAAACTGAATGAAAAAAATATAGTGAATTACAGTAATTTCATGATTTAACAAGGGAGGTGATTACTTTTTTCACATAGTGGCAGGTAGGTATGGTTCATTTTTCCCCCCTTAATAGACAAAACCTCCACTTTAAAGCTGTTTTTTTTTTTTTTTGTTTGTTTTTTTTTTTTTTTGTATTTAATCAGCTTGTCTTTGATATTAAAATTAGTTTAATGATCTGAAACAGTCAGGTGACAACATTGCTATTTTTTAAATTAGTAATCAAAGTAAACACAGTTGTTGGATTCAGCGTTAAGTCAAAGTTGCTGGATCAGCTCCATGGCAACACAAATAGTATATTCAGACTTGTGACCGTTTTAGTCTTTTGGGTGAAGCTGTGGAGTAAAGTGACACCTCACATCGCTCTGTAATAGCCTCAGTCTGTCTCAGAGGGCCGTGCCGTCGTTTGAAACGTTAGACCAAAAGTAATGAAAAGCCTCTGCTTTCCAGATGCTTCTTCTCCTGTATCTACATCTTCTCATGTGATGACGTTCCCTCGCCGTCTGTCCAACGTCCACTCAGGCTGTACACGGCTGACAGCAACAAGGCGAGAAGCAGCTGGACACCAAGCGAGCACAAAACTTTGTCATGGATATCTTTTACATGGCAACAATCCCCCCCATTGTTGTCCAAGTAAATGGGATTCCCCTAGCAACAAGAGAAGGAAAATGTGCATCAGCATCTTTTATGTTCTGTCTGAAAATATATAGGGCTGCAGTGTGATGTACATGTGCTTCTGTGCATGTTAGTGGCAGTAATCGCAGCTAGAAAAGGAAACAGAGCAACCCCACCTACTTTAACTTCCATGACTGGAAGGACACAAAGAAAACCTTTGACAGGGTAAAGGTCTTAGTGACTGAGCTGGGCTGGAATGTAGAGCACTAAACCACAACAGTGTAAGCTGCTCTGAACGAGGGTACAAGTGTCCAATGCTTATTCCCTCCACCGTGGAGATTATGTGTTTGGCTAGATTATTGTACTTCACACGGCTGGACTCGTGTAGCTATATAAGCTTCATCTAGATGCTCTGCATACGATGGGACATCCATCACAAGGCAGTGACTTCACATGTGTCTCCCATAGGATTGTAATAACAAACCTCGGTGTATTTTATTAGTATTTTATGTGAGAGAGCTAATAAAAGCAGTTCATAATACACAGTTTTCACTTTTTTTTTTTTTTTTTTTTTTTAACAAATAATGCTCTGAAAAGTGTGGCATGCATCTGGTTATACTCTGCATACATCGATACTTTGTAGAACCACCTAGCGCCACCTGGGGGATGAATCTACTAACTACACAGCTAGGGACTAAAGTGTGTATTGAAATTTATTTTGGACCAAAAATGACAGATAATAAAACAAAGAAACATACATCTGAGCTCTGCAAATAAATAAATAAGTTACATGTTCAACAATTTTTTTTTTTTTTTTGTGAAGTAGCTGAGAATTTAGTTTTTATCAAGTCACAGATTCTCAATTGGATTTAGGTCTGAACATTGACAAGACCATCTTAAAATGTTAATATGTTTGAGCCACACCATTCCATCATAGCTCTAGATGTTTCGTGTTTCATGTTGTCCTGCAGAAAGGTGAACCTCCATCCCAGCCTCAAGTCTTTTGCAAGTTCCAGGATTGCCCTGTCTTAATTTCCATCTATTTTCCCATCAACTCTGACCAGCCTTCTTCTGTTTGATGAAGAAAAGCATTCCCACAGCATGATGTTGCCACTACCATGTTTAGTTTGATCTGCAGTATTAGCACGCTTTCTGATGGCATGTTACATCAGCAGCGCTGCTCTGAGAAACAGATTTGTTTGCATTGCCATGCACTGCAACAACAGTTTTATATTGCATTGAGCAAAGTACAAGTGGAGCGGCGCGCCCACCTTGACATAGCCATATCTATTAAGCAGCTTCTGACCGAAGGTGGGGAAATGTGCTGAATGGACAAGAATCACACACAAATCTGGACTTTATGAAAGAGTGGCAAGAAGAACGGCATTGTTCAAAGAAAGCCATCTGGCAAACGTGGAAAAAGTTGCTTTGGTTACATGAGACCAAAATCATAATTTTTGACTTATATGAAAAACATAACATGCTAAATCTAATGTAGAGCAAACACTAAGTTCACTGTTGGAGTCAGTGGGAAACCCTGTGGAAAAAATAGCACCAAAAGGATGACAGCAAGAGAAGAAATGAGGGAGAGAAAACTGTGGTGAGCCACTATGATTGAGAGACCGAAGCAGGCTCGTGAAGGAGCTCTATTTCCACATTGACCGGCTACTTTCTACTCAGTCGTGGATGTCTGAAGCTCCTCCAGACTCACCTCTTGGCTCCTTCTCTTATTGAAGCCCTCCTTGACCTGCCTGTCAGTTTAGATTAATGGTCATATCTTTGTAGATCTGCAGCTGTGTGATCCTCTGTCCAGTTTCACATAATGGGTTGAACAGAGCTCTGTGAGATGCATAAAGCTTGGGCTATTGTTTAACAAACTAACCATGGGTTAAGGCTGAATCAGAAATGTCTTTAGCTACTGTTAAACTGATTGTTGTTGGTTTTTTGCTTCACTATTTCAGTTTTCCTAATCAGTTTTCTGTGGAAGGTGTGGATTTCGGTCCAGTCAAGTTTCACGTATCACTTCATTGGTTGGGCTCAAGCATCAAACTAGATGGTGATTACTGAACCTGAAACGCCAAGATGGCAGTTCCTATGCTAATAGGTGACATCATGGTGGTTACTTTCATCTTGCTTTCATGGCATGTGGTTAAGACCACAAGAACTCTGGCACAAGAGCTGGAAAACTCTAACAATGAAAAGGCTTGTAGACACCAGTGTGGCTGGTATCAAGGAAGTGTCTCCAAGTAGAGTAGACAGATAAAGATATAAATAGAACAAAAGATCAGCTGTTGTTATTCATGTCTACAAAGGAAAATGTTAGGATCAATCAGAGCACCAAACATCACTCCAGATGAAGGGGGAAACAGATTATTCTGTTTTAAGTGGTTTTGTTCCACTGGGGTTCTTCAAACATCTTCGTTAATTTCAGATGTTTTACACACGCTTATGTAAAACTCACCAATTTGAGTGGTCACATGCTGTCCGATTATATAGTTCTGCTGTCAGGAAAAGAAACTTAACCAGGTGCTGGACCAGTTCTTTAAACTTTCTAGATTGTGGCGCATGAAACGAAAGTGTCTGATCCCCAAAACCTCAGGACACCTGCAGATGTCCCATTTCCAGTTGGTCAAAGCTACCCAGTGAGACAGTACTAAGACAATTAATTTAGATAAACACTCAAATCACAAATGTTTCAGTAATAAATGTGAGTTGATAAAAGTATTTTGTCCCAAGTAAAGTACTTTGAAGCATATGGAACCAGGGCCACAGAAAAACCCCCAAAGAATTTTGACTTTTTTTTAGACCCAGCTCCTCCTCGGAGCTGCAGTTTCTAAGCTCACAGAGCACCCCTCCCCCATGACTTCCCCACTCAGCTCCTTCAGACTAGCCAGCAGCAATTAGCAAACACCTGGTGGAACTGCGTACCTATTGAGCTCATTATACTAGATACTTCTCAGTGCAACGCTGGTAAAAACATTGTTAAAGGGCTGGCTATTGTGATGAGTTCCTGAAGGCAGAGTTTCAGAAAGAACAGGACTTTCTTAAAGAGACAGAAAACCAATTTCAAGGTGTTAAATTACGAAGTCAAATTTCTTTTAAGTCATGTTTGATATATACAGCATTTTTGTAACAACTGAAGGTAACATAGTTTCTTGATTGTTCTATAAAATGATTCTATGTGCCTGGAAGACACATAATACTGCCCCTTTAAATTAGCCACATTAGTGTTTTAAAGTGTGACCAGCCTGTTTAAGACAATGCCAGAGCATCTTAATAGGATGTATATCTGGACTTTGACTGAGCCTCTCCACAACTTTATAATTATTTTTTTGTTTTGTGACCTCCTCGATGAGTCCTTCGTAAATTTGTTGGGCTGGCCACTACTGGGAAGGTTCAGCATTGTTCCATGTTTTCTCCTTTTGTAGATATCGGCTTTTACTGTCATTCCCTGGAGTCCCATAACCTTAGAAATGGTTTTGTAACCCATTTCCAGCTGATAAACGTCAGTGATGTTTTTTTTCATCTATTTAATTTTTCTTAGATGGTGACATGATTGTTGTTTCTTTTTGGGATCTATAAGCCTACTTCATGATGTCAGACTGGTTCTATTTGAGTGATTTTACAGGGCTTGCAGGAATCAGGCCTGGACATGGCTAGTAAAATATTTTTGCAAGCCTCAGTAAAATCACAATTAACAAGTGGGCAATTACTTTTTCTACATGGGTGAGTTTGGTTCACTTTTTCAAATCATAATTTGAAAACTGCCCTTTGTATTTACTTGGGATGTATTAGTCTTCTATATTGGAAACTTTAAAATGTGATAAAAAAAAAAAAAAAAAAACACAAAGAAATCTTTACAGGACAAATACTTTTTCACAGCTCTGCAGATACTTTAAGCCAAGTGGAAACTCTCTTCAGTGCCAGTGATCCATGCCATCTGCACTGTCCCACTCCACATATGTGCGTGCTGCTATAAATGTGTCCTGTAAACAAACAGTTTGGCACACATTGCAGATACTTGAGCAGTTTTTGTCAGTTTCAGCTCCTGCTGTAAACGCCGGATAAATAATGTCTGATGAATTTCTGGAGAAAATATATCTGCTGTCTGCCTCTCATGTCGGCAGCCTGTTCTATACTGTGGGAGAGGGAGAGAAATGAGAGATTATAGTCCTGCCTTCGTCTCTCAATCTAGGTCACAGAGCATCAGGGGGCAACAAGCCTAGCTCATTTAGCCCGTGAGTCACATTAGGCTGGAACTGCTGCTGGGGATCTTTGCCTCTCACACGCCCACCACCAATAACTGCCTCCCGTCAGGTTTTCTTTTTACCCCCGCTGATGTGCTGCATGAGATCCTCTTTTTATAACAAAAAGACTCCTTCGTATTTTATAAGGCTGTTCTTTTAGAGTCTGAAGCCCACCATGCATTAGTCTACCTCTTTGACCTGTCTAATAATCTTGATGTCGCAGGAAATTATTTGAATTTAATCCACACAGATTTAGTTGAACTGAGATAAATTGTCTGGAAATGAAGTTACTTAAAGGTTATTTGGCTCTAGTCAGCACCAGAAGTGAGGATGGGTGTGTAGGTCTTTGCCTTTACTCTGAGGTTTCCAAAAGTCCAGTTACAGTCGTCCTCACAATTGAAATCTGTGCAATATCATAATCGCAATGGATTGCTAGAATCCAGTATGTGGTGGACTTATATATTTCAGGTGCCATGAATTCAACCTCTCCTTGCAAATAATGCATTTGGCCAAATGGATGGACTTTTACTGCCTCTTATGGCCACAACTGACATAGATTTTAGTGACAAAGATGCCAAAGCTGAAGGAGAATGGTCTAAATATTGTGATGATAGAAAAGAAGAGGAAAAATGTAATCTCAATATTCAACTATTTTCTCCTACTAGGGGCTGCACAATATATTTAAAGACCTGCAGTATTTAACTGTCTCTTATGGGTTCTTCAGATGATTTACAGTGGCCAAAATGTTAAAGCTGACAGAAAACATGGGGAAGTTGTAATAATGGGAAAGAAAGGAGTCCAAACAATGTGTGTTAGCAATTGTCATCACACTATTCAGCAATTGGACCACAATTACATATTTTACTGCTGGCCAAAAACAACACAAAGGCTCGCCTCATATTTGCAAGAAAACATCTTAAGGATCCCCTAGACTTTTAGGAAAATATTCTGTGAAGTGATGCGACAAAAGTGGAACCTTTTTGAAGGTATGCATCCCATTACATCTGGCATAAAACCAACACATCATTTCAGAAAAACAATATCATACCAAAGATCTAACTCCGGTGTGCTGTTGGAATGATCTGGGGCTTTAGGACCGGGATAACTTGATAGAACTGATTCAACCATGAATTCTGCTCTCTAGCAGAAAATCCTGAAGGAGAATGTCCAGCCATCAGTTTTTGGCCTTAAGTTTAAGGGCCTTTAGATTATGGAGCAGGAGAAGGATCCAAAGCACACCAGAACATCCACCTCTGAATGACTTAAAAAAAAAAAAAAAGGTTCTCAAGTGGCCTAGTCAAAGCATGGGCTTAAATATGTTAGAGATCCTGTGGTATGACCTTAAATAAACCTTACAATGTGGCAGAAGTAAAACAAATTGGTGAAGTAAGTCATATTTCTTCCACAGCAGTGACGAAGACTGATTGCCAGTTCTTACAAAAGCTTGAATTTAGTGTTGCGCAACCAGTTATTTAGGGGCCCGTTACTTTTTCACACAGAGGCAGATTGTGTGTTTTTTTTTTTCTTAATAAATGTGATCGTATTTGAAAACAGCTTTTTGTGTGTAATCTGGTTATTTTATTCTGAAATTGAAATTCATTTGATGATTTGAAACATTTAAGCAAAAACCAAACGAATCTGTACAGGGGGCAAGTAGTTTTGATGTCATTGTATGTGGAAATGACCAGAAATTTTACATTTGAAGTGTAATGTTATGATGATAAAGGAGCAGTGAAACATTTATGAGCAACTAAATGTTGTGGTCGTGCCACTGACAAAAAAAGTGAGGTGCTCCAGTGCAGCCAGGGCAAAAATATAATCTGAAGCCCTGCAAGAATAAAATCATTTGTGCTTAAGTGTTTATAGTATATTCTTTAGGGAAGGGAAAATGTAAAATATTGTCTTCCTTTCTTAGAATCCATTGGATAACACTGACTGTGTTGAGTATGAGTTGCAGAGCTTTTAGTTGCAACTAAAAGCAACTAAAAGTTGCAGAGCTTTTAGTTGCATGTGTTTTTTGCGTGTGAAAACTTCAGTGACAGGTCCTGGAAAAAAGCCGATTTCAGCCATTAACCGTTTCAGTCTGATTTTTTTCTGCTTTCCATTCTGGACTCGGTCAATCATGATGAAAGAAGAAATTCTGGCTCTGCTCATACCACAGTAAAACATAATAGTCATATATTAAGCCTGTAATTTAGCCAGAAAAACAGACAAACACTGTTAGAAGTGAAGCTCTGTGTTCTGAAACGTCTGAATAATTTAGATGAGACTCCAGTGCACACCTTCACAGAGAGCTGCAATCAGCTGGGGAGCTGAATCCTGAATCATCTTGCTTTCATGTTCACAGAGAACCTCACATTGGCTTTTAAACTGTTGTACCTTTTAGGTTGCTCTTTACACTATCCTGTGATTATTTTATTACATCTCTGTGATTCATTGTTTGGCTTTGGCTGGTAAAAATGGCAAACACTAAAAGAAATAATACAAGGTTGGTGTTATTGCATGAGAGAATTAAGTGGTTCATAGGTCAGTGTGTTGTTCACTCAATTATTTAATAGATGAAGGGCTCAACCTGCAGTGCAGACCAGTGAGTGCTCTGTCATTTAATCCAGGTTTCCTACTGGTTAACATGTTACTTTCTCCTTCATGACGGACAGGCCAAACCTGTGAAAACTGTTTCTTTAGGGGATGAAAGATGACGCAGTCATAGACTGATTCGTTTTAATTTCTTGACAGAGAGGGAAGAAAGTGTTGAGACTGGGATTTACTACTGGAATTGCAGCAGTTATCAGTCTTGGCATCATTTTAAGATTTCAGAACAAAATTTTGACTAAGTTGAGTCAACTAAAACATAACATTAGCTAAGCAGCTTCCTTCTGATCACAATAAT
Organism: Anableps anableps; assembly: GCA_014839685.1. NCBI lineage: Eukaryota > Metazoa > Chordata > Actinopteri > Cyprinodontiformes > Anablepidae > Anableps > Anableps anableps. The sequence continues at coordinate 22,537,303 of CM026069.1, forward strand.
CAGTCTTTCTCTAATGCTGCTTGATCACTTTTAGTTGTCACCCCACATTATCACCACTTTTTGTTCATGTCGACCTGGTTGTTACTGACAAAGCCCATGTGCTACCCCCATATGTCTGCTTCCACATTCTGCTCTACCCTGTAAAATTTCCATAAACCCCCTTCCAGATTAAAATAACCTTATGTTGCAGACACTTATAATGCACCACAAAAACTGCACCAAGCTGTAAAAGCCATTACAGATGAAACCTGAGACTTCCGCTGCTTCACATATGCTGGAGAAACATAGCAACAGATCTGTTTCTTGGCTTCATGCAGAGGATTGTTTCATATAGTTTGACAGTCCTTTGAGGGGATTCTCTTCAAGCCATAAACTGAGGATAGATGTGACCATTTGTGATGGTATACAAGATAACCCGAGTGTAAAACCTGTTAAAGTAAAATTGTTGGCATAAACTAAACCACATGTAAACTGAACTGTAGGTGTACGGATTTCAAGTAATGGTGCTTAGTGCAGCTATTAGGTGATTAATTAGTCAGGCTATCTACTCAGGGAGCTAGCCTGCTGTCTGCTGCTTTACAAAAATGCTCCTTATAGTTTGCAAACGTTAGTTACTAAAATAGTGTTGCCTTATTAAGAGTGATTGGCTTTGTGATTTTTTTTTTTTTTTTGACAGGAAATATTTCTGAAACAGCTCAATTTGCTGTCTTTGTAAGTTGCAGATAAGAGTGGGATTCTTCTTTTAAACAGTTGACTGGTAGTCCACAGCAACACGTGAGGGAGGGGCATCTCTTAGGCTCCTATCATTACACTTTTGTTTGCCATCTTATTAACAGGACTTCAAACTGTAGGACAGTCTAACTTAAATTTTTTAGTGGTTTCAGGCTATAATATCAGAATGCTTTTTTTACAAGTGGTAATTGCTCCTGGTTTGCCAGCTGAACAAAACCTCAGTGGATTAAAGGAATCACTGTGACTCCATGTGTTGCTGTAGTTTTAGGTTGCATGTTGTTGTGGATGCCGGGTAAAACTGCAAGGGAAGCTCAGCTTTCATGTTCCCATAGTTACCAATAGTAGCACAGTGGACCCCCGTCTATTTGCGTTTCTGTATTTGTGGATTTTTCTGTGGAACATAACTCAAAATTATTCACTGAAAAAAATTAATCTATTCATAGATTTATTTATTTATTTATTAGTAGAGCTTATAATGTTTGAAAGACAATGCAGCTTGGAAGCTGAAATACAGTACCCAGGAACAATGTTGGTGTTTACAAAGGATCCAATCAATTTCCAATCATTTTCTTTGGCTCTGACTGACTGTACCCCCAAGAGCGAAGATCAAGAAGACTGTGGATGTTAGCCAATGGGGTAGTGCCAAGATGGTTTCCACTTTGCATATTAAGGAATATTTAGCTATATCAGGTGGATTAGCAGTACTTGCCCACAACAGAACATGTTACTGTGGAATATTGTCTTTGTTGCCTGGAAATTGAGCTGTTAGCATGTCATGACAGTCATCAGACTGTCATACAGCAACAGTCTTCAGTCAGAGGCTTCTTCAGCTTTGTGGCCAGACTTGCTTTTACCTGAGATCCTTCCTGCCCAAAGCATCACCATCCACAATGACTCTTTGAAGATACTTAGATGATACGAGCTCTGACATTTTGTTTCCCTTTGGGATAAATAAAGTATTTTTGAATTGAAATCAGTTTTATGTAGTTGTAAATCCCAGTAAATGCTAAAGTGTCCATCAGGTATGTCAGCCCCTGCTTCTTCCTGCTTTTTATCACAAAGGGAAAACTTTGCATCCGGAGGTAGGAGGGGGATATCAGATACGTACCTGCACTTTATTTGCCTTTTATCTTTGTGACCCTTGTTATTACTGTGTTCTGGGGCTCTCAGGTCTCTGTGTGTGTGTGTGTGTGTGTGTGTGTGTGTGTGTGTGTGTGTGTGTGTGTGTTTGATGTCATCAGTCCCATCTGGGATGAGTTTAATGAATGTGTGGAGGAAAACATGATTCTCTTTGTTGCCTGTGTTGACCACACCCAGCTTCCTATTCCACAGAAGGAGAATCATTTGAGGCTATTTTCACCTTGCTGGGCTTGTAATACCAGTTTTGGTCTAAGCCAACAGAAGTACAGATGTAGCTTCTCTTTCAGTAATATAATCCACTGTGATAGAGTATACACTGAGGCTTCATTATATATGAGATGATTGTGTTTTCTTTTGGTGTGTCTCTGCAGCTCCAACCTTCTTAAGCAGATAAACATGCATGTTGAAGTTCCTAACACCTTTACAAATATCTCTTGAAATACGACCTGTCCGGAGGAATTTGATTAAATAAAAATACTTGTGTGATCTGTGGAAAACATTTTATTGTAAGAAAATATGTGTGTGCTCAAAGTGGAAGAAAATGATTGTAGAGTTTAGTGAGAGTTTCCCCACAGCTTCTTTGAGTAGCTCTATAAACCTAATTGTCAGTCACACAGCATATTCGTGTTGACGTACTTATGGTCTTGTATCAACATGCTCGCCGGCTGTTCTTCCGCAGCAAGTTCACAAGCACAGGAGCAAGAAAAAGCAAGTGAACCCCATCTGAAGTGGTCCAGATGGCATTCATGAACAAGCATACAAATAATATTAACTGGCAGCACACAAATGTTCTTTTTTTTTTTTTTTTTTTTTTTTTTTTAATAGAAGAAATATGGCGTTAAATATATTTATTGTATTGTGTAAAAAAAAAAATTAATTGCATGCTCATAACAAGTACTATGAAGTCTCGTAACACCCATAGTCGTTGCTCACATCATCAGGATTGTCCTAAATATTACAGCTGTAGCTTGAATATACAGGAAAATGGTTTTGAGCAGCAAAGAACCTCAACACTTCATTGTTCTTACTTAGAAGCCAAACCTTAACGTAGTTTAATCGATGAATGACATGTACTTGTGTAGCACTTTATCAAGTCCAAGGACTCCAAAGTGCTTTACTCTACAATTACTGATTCACTGATGGCGGTAAGCTACATTGTAGCCACAGCTGCCCCGGGACCGACCGACAGAAGTGAAGCCACCAGCCATCTGACCGCCACCAGCGAGGTGAAGTGTCCTGCCCAAGGACACAACAGCAAAGTGACTGAGACGGATGGAGCGGAGGTTAACTGGCAGCCCCCCTACCCCCCTTACATTTTGCAGAGTATTTGCCATATTCTTCATACTCATGCAGGATATTTGTGTCCAGTTACCGGTGCCTGTAAGTGATGAGTCAGGTTAGATTAAGAGCTAAAAAAAAGCCTCTGGGAGGTCTCAGAAGATGTTTATTCTGTAGATAAAACTGCGCCAGCTCTTTGGACCTCAGGAACGTTGGTTTGCTGAATAAACAACATTCCCGTTGAAAATTACAGACTTGAACTCAATCAACAAAGGCAGAAGTGGCACGGTGCCAGCTCTTGTCATCATCTTGATGGTGGAGTCAGCGTACAACATCAGAAAGATTGGATCAGACTTTGTGGAAATAAAGTCATATTTTGTGTTGTTTGCCATGTGTTTGTGTGATTTTTAACAAGAAGGTGTTGACATAAATTTAGGTTGTTTTCTTGCAAGACCAATTGAGTGTAATGTGATGGTGGGGGGCTGTGAGAAGCAGAGAAAGAGAATGAAGATGTGCAGCTAATTACTATTCAGCCTGAGTGGCTGTGGGGCAGAAGGAGAGCGAGCAGCCAAACCACAGCTCAAATATTCCAACAACAGAAAGTTGGAGAGCGTTCAGGCCTGAGAGGATGTATGACTTTGATGTTTTGCATCGTTCTTTTTTATGACGCTGCTGTCCAGCCACGACAAGCTGTGGCTGTCTCGTGGAAAGGTCGACGGAAATCATTTAATTGTGACGTCCAGCGCTGGGACAGACATGACTGGGGTCACTGTGGGAAAGTGTGGTAACAAGTGAGGCCCTTTTCTCCCCCCATGGTGCCGTGGTTTGCCTCTTGAGAAGGGTTTGACCCCTGGTAACCTGTAAATCGAGAGCATACAAGTACTAGTTTGTATTTTTATTTGTGATACACATTTTGCAAATCCAAATAATTTAGCTAGATGTTGTTAGCCACCAGTTTCTTACATTTTTTTCTGTTCTAACAACAAATCCAGCGATAGCAATAGTTTAACTCTCTCATCTCTAACTGATGGAAAATCATCCAGATGGAGGAGCGATTACTTTGGGTTTCAGTTAATGCATGCTGACCCCTCCCCCATCCCTGACTCCATCCCTTCCCCTCTGTGTGTGTTTCTGTAGAGAAATTGCCTGTTCACATAAGCTAAAAATAAATCATGTGACTGAGCGCAGCCAACTGTACTGTTCATGCATTACTTATGAAAGTGTTTGGCTTTCTTCCATATTTTTTCCTCCAAAAAGAAGCTCCCCTGCCTCTGAGTTGGTATTATTTTGGCGCGAGCTCCCAGGCGACATCCTTACAAACTTGAGCTTTCTTGCTATTCTTTGTGTGTCTGCAGTTTTTCTGCTCCCATGTGCCAAATATTTAAGCATGGCGTCATCTTATCTGCTGTGATAAACCACTGAGACAGATGCAAATATCTTGTAAATAACACTAATCTTTCAAAAATAAACATCTGACCATAATAACCTCAGTTTATTTGTTGATTAGTACAATACTATAGTTTCAATGATTTTCTATACTGTCTTATTGCTTTAATATGTAAATACAACAGCACTCTTAACATCACAAAATTAACCACTTATCTAGTAGCAAGTCTATGGTAGACTTGTCTCATAACACAGTTAAACCCAAATAGGCCACCAGCAGCAGAACAAATGAAAAGTGGGGGAAGTTTAGAATCAACTCAAAAACCATAGAAGCCTTAGAAGTGAGACTGACTACAGGTCTTCCTGAAATTACTTAAGCAAAATATAAAAATAAATTTAAAAAGCTGTTTTTACACACAATATATGCTCAGTTGAAACCGAAATGTCCATTGGCATTAATCGGTCAATAATGCGTCAATATGTTCCCAGAAGTGTCATTGTGAATATTATTTTTAGATGACCTCCTGTGTTTGTGTGTTTTGCAGCTTTAAATTATCAGCTGGGAACCTCAAAGCTTTTCCAGTTTCATGTAGCTGCCTTGTTTCACACATTTCATCCAGCACCAAAACCTCCTGAACCAAACTGGAGTGTCTGAACTAGGTTCATCCTTCCCAGCTGCTGTCCCAAAAAATCTGAGACTCAAAACCTCCATATATCATGCAAACTCTTTAAGCAACTGATGCCTTTTTTGGGGGGTTTACTTGTCTCGAAAAAGGTAAAAAATAATAATCAGTGATAAATGTGGATCCCCCAATGGCTTTTTTCAAGAACGTCAATCACCACTGCTAGTTCTGTTTCCTATGATAATCATATCTAGGCAAGAGACGACACCTTGGACTGGGAAAGGAAACATCCACTGATTGCTCATCAAAATATGATTAGCTGATCAAATAGTTAATCAGACTGTACACTTCTATTTGAAACCTTGCCTTTTTACTGCTGGGAAGAATTTCTGATTGGCTTATTTTTTCTTTATGTAATATCACTGTGAGATGCAGCTCTTGGTCAGAAAACTCAGAATGAAGCTCACAGGAATAGTGTAACAAGAACATGTTGTTTAGAAACCATTGCATCCCTTGGAACCAATAATAATTGATCCAGTTCTGACGAAATTTCTTAATAATCGTTGATCAAAGCTCAAAGCTTCAGGAACCAATACCACTACAGAACAGTTACTGCTTATTATAAGGCTGGATCACACAATGGCTCTATTTTAAGGGGTGCTTTAGCTCTGAAAGTAAAGTTTAGGATTTGATAACAGAAAGATAACAGGTCTTCACCTTATTGTGGTAGTAGGGGAAGGGGGTTTAAAGGGTGGTCTTTGCTTGCCTGGTTTTTAGTTAAGATTAAAGTCAGGGCTAGAAATTAGTATTTGTCCACCTCTGTCTGCTCACTTTCTCCTGATTGCCACCTTTTCCTGTTCTGTGCTGTCGTCATTTCCTTCCCATCTTCCACCTTTACGTCGTCCGCTGTCGTCGCCTCTCTGAGTCACCCCATCTCCAGCCCACACTTCTGTCTCCATCCACATTTCGTCCTGTTTTGTTTTCCCCTTCATTGAGGCTGGAGCAGAGGCATATCTTTGACGCCCGCAGCCATCTCTAGAGATCACTGCAACACTGTGTGCACCCATCTGTTTTCACCCTCCTCTTTACTGGTTTCCAACACATGTATTTTTCCCAATTGCTCTCTCCTTCCTTGATTACAGATGGCTTCTTTCGAAAGGCATCAGAAGAAGTCACAGTTATCCATGCTGTCATTGGCAGAGAATGTTTAATATATTTTATTTCATTAGGCCCAGTGAATAAGATGGTGTTTGTGTGTTCTGCAAATATAAATCTAAGTAACATTTTTGTTTCACAGGTGACATCACTCAGAAGGGCTATGAGAAGAAGAGGACTAAACTCCTTGCTCCCTACATCATCCAAACTCCAGGTAGGATCAGATCACCTCTTAATTTCTAAGAGCATACACAGATTCTACTGTAAACTTCTACAGAATGTTTTCTACTGAACATTTGCTGATAAAAATGATCAGAGAGCCTGTTGTTTTTTTGTCTTCCAAGTTGAAAGCTATTGGAAATTGTCAGAACTAGAGATACTCTGATCAGATTCCAGTTTCTCTTTAATAAATATATCAGAGGATACAAGATCATCATACAAAAATACAGTTCTCTTTTTTTTTTAATTAAAATTGAAAACTGTGTATGATCTCATTTTATCTGTATATGAAGTCCATGCTCCTATACTTCTCCCCAAATATCATCGTCACTCATTTTTAAAAATCTGGTTGCTTCAATGAAGATAATCGCCAAGGCGGAGCATCGTCATGGAACGGTTTTATTATGACTGTATTTTTTTTGTGTTTTTGCGATTTGTTTTTAGTCTTTTCAATGCATAGAAGAAGAGCACCTGTTGCAATTTGTGCCTATGGGGCTCAGCACTGCCCCCTATCAGTGCAGCATGGTACTTGCTGCTTCACCCTGCTCCAATCAGAAAGACTAAATATGTCACACACTTTCATTAAATATATTAAACAGACTGTGGAACATCAGTTTGTGTAGTACATGTGTAATCAAGCATGTATATTGGTGATGTAAAGAGACAGCAGTGGGCACGTGCCAACTGCCTGCTTCATTCAGTGTGCAACACAGCGCTCCCAGAGGTGAGTCACAGCACTGCCTCGCCTCTCCCTTCTGTCATGTCGATGTCAGATTTATTTATATAGCACATTTCCAACAGCTCATCCTGCACAAAGTGCTTCACAAGGTTACAGGCAATGTGTAAATTCAGCTATTTTGGCCATCTGCACTTCCACTGATTTAATTTTCAAACACCTCACTGCTACTCAAGACAGAAAATTTTGAGCTTTCTTACCTTACTGATAACCTCCACACTGAAGAGTTTTATTAGTAGCACCACCTATTGACACTTAGGTGTAGTATGTTCAGGAATTGCATCTAATCAGGCCAGCGAGCTGAAAATCAAACGATTTCATTCATGAACCAATTTCTTAGGGTATCTCTAGTTAGAACTGTGCTGTTCTGCAGCTCATTTGTCCAGAGAGAGTTTGGAGTTCCCTCTGTGCATAATTAAGTGAAAGTAATGAAGGTGTTTGTATTTTTTAGCATGATAACAGCTAAAAAAATACAATAGCTTTGAGGGAGCTATTTGCTCCCTCAAATCTACCTGTATTGAAACACAGAAGTTGTGCTCACATGAAAGGCCACAGACCTTGTTAAGTATGTGTAATAAGGTGTTTTTCGCACAAAAAGAGATTTTTTTTTTGTGTGTGTGTGTGTGTGTTTGTTTGATAGTGGCGCCCCCTCAGAATGATGCACCGCCTCCTGCTCCCAGTTCGTCCAGCCACGCCCCTGCTCCGGCCCCTGCCAACTCATCCCGGTACCGTGAACGACGCTCTCGCCGGACGCATCGTAATGGAGGAACAAGGGATGACCGCTACAGATCGGGTCAGGAAACGGTCGTGCATCAAAACCGGCTGATATTTAATTTGCTTCTCAAATTTTAACCACCTCGAATGAGCCTACATCAGCTGGACTTGATGAGTGAGCCTGTGTTTAAAATCACGGTCTGAGCTGTCTCAAAGGGACCAATTAAACAGGAGTTTATTAGAAGTGTGTTTGTTTGTGGGAGTGTGAGGAGATTAGAGAAACAGACAGCAGTGCAGGGCTGCAGCTGGGGAACCCTTTTGTGAGAACCCCCCACTCTCACAGCAAAATGATGTCACTGGCTGGATGTGTGCAGATACTTAGTGGAAAGTCATGATTGATCTTGATGGGGAAACCTGATGGTGGAGAGCCTGAGCAGTTAAAATGAGGTGAAAGATCACAGAGACCACTTGAAGAATATTGCTAGTGTTCATTTTGATGCATGGACATCCAACTGCTTCTTTTTATTATTGTCTCCTTCTGCTCTGCTCTTGTGGGAATCACAATAACACTCCAGCAGGCTTGCTATGAAGCCATATGAACCAAAGCCTGTCTGTTATACTGAGTTACTGAGGAAACAAATGTTCGAAAACAATTGAGCAAAACAAAGGGAAAATCAGAGATAAAACAAAATTTCAAGAGCGACTTAAATAGATCAGCACATTTAGAGTTGATCCTAACATTTCACATTAATTATAGCAAGAGCCAAAAATCTGGACAGCCCTAAACCATTCAAAATTAACTATACATGTATGTACAAACTTCTGAACTATGTGGATTGAAATAAAAATATCGCTTCTCTAGTCATACCAATATACAATCTTGTTTTTGTTTTATTAGTTTTTTTGCTTTTGACATTTTGTAAAAAAGATCTGCTGTCTTGCAAGTCTAAGTATACTTAGCAATCACGTGGATCTTGGAGCAGCACAATGTTGCATAGGTAGTAACACTTTTAAATCTGACTGTACTTCTTCATGTTAACTCAAACAGTGGGGGACCCATTTCTGTGAGCTAACTTTCAACCTCCCAACATGTTTTCCTACATCCATACATGCAAGCCTACCACATTCTATTTTTGGATCAGCTGCTCCACAGTTTCCCACTCAGGGGACCAGAGTTTGCACTCTAGCGTCAAAGGTGACAACAATGCACTGCCTGTTCAAATTGTAACAAGGAAACAAATTCAACTCCTTTTTTATTGAGAAATTATTCTAGTTTTTGTTTTCTTAAAATCCATACATTTGACTGCAGCTTTTAGGGTTCCTTGTTTACGAATATTGAATAATTGCAGTTTGATGGCTCAACAGTGGTCCTAATTCCTTATTTAAGTATTTTACATCCAGAGAAGCCTAAATGCAAGACCTGCTACTGACTGGTAAGGATTGGGAGCTGGAAAAGAGAAGAATGAAAAACACCACAAACCTGTGGAGTCATCTGAAATGCCAGCACCAGTGGATCTATACAGTCACTGGAGGGAAAGAAGATGCAGCAAGAGTTGCTGTGACAGCCTATTCGCTTCTGCTCAATGTGCATTTCTTTTAAGTCAATAACCCTTTACCATGTATATTTTTAAAAAATTGTTCAAATGCTTTAGGGAAGAAGTTATTTCACAACTTTGGACAGATAAAAAGGGAACTTGCTAATGGCTGGATGTTAGTGACTGCAATATTTTACTAATTGTACCAGTTTTTAAAGATTAGCAGTTGTAATTAGTAACACCCCAATAAAGATTTTTTTGAGTCATCTACAAACAGGAATTTACTAACCTTACCAAGTCCTAGTGAGATTAGTCATTAATATCAGTTCTATGCATATACTTAAAAACTGAATAGCTTTAAAATGTGATAAAATAACACATTTTTTCAGTATTACGGGGTTTACATCAGGAATTATGATAGTGTCCCACTTAGTTATTTTCATGAAGCTGCAGTTTCTCCTATCTGTTTTTGTCAATAGCCTCAGATATTTTCTTTCAACTGGAATTTCATACATTCTTAATATGAGTTGCAGAATGTCTGGAAAATGTTAATTTCACTGAGTGCTTTTAAAACACGCTTTTAAACTAAGTCCTTGAAGCCAATTCCATAACATGCAATTGTTTCATGTAGATTTATTGTAACTTAAATCGAATACTTGCTGCTGCCTATCTTGGCCAGGTCTCCCTTAAAAAAGAGGTTTTTAATCTCAATCAGATCTTCCTGGTTAAATAAAGGTTAAGTAAAAAAAAAAAAAAAAGTGACTCCAACACAGGATTAGCTGGTTTAAGTACTACATTGATCTGACACTGCGTCACCTAAAACGTGACTTCAGAAACTATTTGGTTTCTGAAGTTACATCTGACTCGACACATACGGATACAGACTTTAAAAAAACTCACGTTTGTGTGCAGCAGTTAGCTAAAGTGCTAGGCTGATGTTAGCAGCTTTACTCTGTGTTTTGATATGACTCTTTGATAATTTGTCTTGTGACATATTTCTGTCTGTGGACAAAACTTACACTCACTGAAAGGTTACAATGATTCATAAATTTAGCACCTTGCTTTGAAGGTTGTAAAATTTAATAAGTAATGTTTCAGCTGCTTTCTATGCTACTTTCACACAAATCAACAGCTTAATGAGTACAACGCGCAGAGCAGGTCACATGATCCAGAAACAAATGAGGCTGCAGCAGCCAGTACAGTCTTTCTTCAAAGTCATTGTAAGGAGTGCAAAAAAACACTTAGATTATGGATTGGCACAAATATAGTTGTGTTTTTGTCACAGGAACAGCACAACCTAAAAAATGCAATCATCAGGTGGATAAGAATGCTTCAAACTAAACCAGCCATCAGTTGTTAAAACCAGTTTGTGATTTTCTGTTCCAGCTGCACAGCCTATCAAAACTGATGCAAAACTATACAAAACTGCAATCTCAAAAGAATTGCTCAGATGCAATATTTGGTGGACTATGATAGTTGTATATTTGACCAGCTACATGGACTTTTGTTGTATTTTATCTTAACCTGATACAAATCTTAAGCTCCTAAAGCATAAGAATAGTGATGGTTATATTGTGATCATGGAAAAGAATGGGAAGTGAAGAATTGTAGGTTAATTGCAATTGATATCATCATTATAGTATTCAAAAAGATATTGAAATGTCATGTTTGCCTAATATCATACAACCATATTTTCTATACAGAACTTTTTTATTTTTTTGCGACAATAGTAGCCTTTATTCATAGTACTCAGACAGAAAATTGACTGTGAACGAACGGAGAAGACCAGCAATGGTTCCAGGAATCGAATCGTGTAAAGCTCCATCAAGAAGTAATAGTCTCTGTATGAAACGTGATGCCACGCACCATCAACAAAGCAGAACTTTGGTGTACACCCATTTTAATAAGTAGAAATCTTGTTTGACGTCTGCGATGAACTATAATTTACTTCTCCATGATATGTGATTGGTTGCAAAAAAACTAGCAAATCTGGATATTTTTCTTTAAATAGTTTGGATTTACATCAACAGGCAATGAGATTCTTCTTTTCCCTATAGATGTTGCTTCTCTTTATAGAAGTTATGCAGTTTAGTTCAGATGGGGAATTTTTATTTAATCTAAACAGCACCTGCAAACCCAAGCAACCTGAACAAAAAATAATGATGATATAAAATATCCTTTTATAGGCTGCTGTCTGGCTTTCTTCAGATATTGCAGCATTTAAACAACTTGTCTCTTGCAGGGCTTATAATAAACACATTGCTGACTTCCTTATATTGCTACACTTCTATATTTATGGCCTATAAACATTATTATCAGTTCCACATTATTGCTCCAGAAGTTTCAAGTATTAATGACAGATTAAACCTCAAATCTGTAAAAAAAAAAAAAAAAAAAAAAAAACAGAGTTAAGCCAAGGTATTGTTTTTTTTCATCAGTTTTATTTAATTTATTGATATGCGTCTATATGTACCAGTTTAGGCTTATATTGTACCACTGGATTCAGCTGTCAGTGTAGTTTGGACCTGCAGTTCAATAAATGCCGAGCTTCTAAACGCCAGACTGTCTCTGTTAAAGACAGACATCCTTCAGGACATGTTTGAGGAGTCAACCTCTCCTGATGCTCCAGTGTGAGCGAAAAAAATGCACACTATGAGGAAGGATAATTTAGCCCACAGTAATCTGTTCATCAGAGTGCCATTTACGTAATTATAGTCCCCGTTGCTGCTGTGCAGTGGGCTGCGCTTGTTTTATTTTTATCTCTCAATGTTCAAACAATTTCACCGAAGTAATAAATGTGTTTTCTTTCAGTGCATATTTCTCATGCACATGTTGTGTTGCATGGTCTGCGCGTGCTCCTGGTCATGTGGTGCCTTTTAATGCGCCTGTGGGTGTCATCGAGTGAAAAGCATCTCTGTGTTTATTGCTGTGTGCATTTTGTCTGTGTAGGCAAGCGAGTGGGCTAATACACTGCTTTATTCTCTCCTCGTGGCTTCATACTTCATCGAGAAAACATTTTCATCTTCTGAGCATATTTTTTCCTCACTCCTTTCTCAGATTTTAACAAAATCTCACTGAAAAAGGCTAAAATGTTACTATCAAGAAAAACCTAAAACATCCATCTGTCCAAATGGCATTGAGTCTTAATCTCCAGCATGTGTTGATAATAAAGTTATCCTTGTCGTCAAGTCCAGATACATTAAATGTTACAATATTTTTTAATTGAATTTAGTTACAAGTTCTTATTAGGAAAAGAAAATTCTCCATGTGTCGATCATAAAAGTGTTTTCCTGTGTTCAGACCTTATAAATCTAGAAGTCTCAGAGCTTTTTAACTCGTTGTCCTGCAAAGCCCAATGGCTTCAAAACCAAAATCTTAAATTTTAAGTGCATTTTTTAATGTATTTATATTTGTTTCCTTTGTTGCCTTATTGTTTTATGCCTCAGAACTAGAGTAAGTTGGACTGAAGGTGTATATTTTTTTTCTCTATGCAGATATCCATACGGAAGCTGTCCAGGCTGCTCTGGCTAAAAACAAAGAGGAAAAAATGGCACTTCCAATGCCAACCAAGCGGCGCTCCACTTATGTGCAGTCCCCCATTGAAACCCGCACACCTCCAGGTAAGACCAAAAAGAGACATGTCTTTTATCTCTCTCTCAGTGCAGCTGTAAATCCAGACATCAGGGTGTTGAACTGAATATGAATGCTTTTTTTTGTCATTCACAGACTCCTCATCAGGATCTGAAGATGAGACATCTGCACGCAGGCAGTCTTCAGTGGTTGCTCCCCAGCCCCAAGTTCATCCCAACCTGCAGAGCCCAGACTACTGGATGAACCGCTCCGCCCAGGGCTCCTCCACCTCATCCTCCGCGTCCTCCACGATGTCACACGGTGAGGCCAAACCTCAGCCTCAGAGCCAGCCTCAGCCTCAGTACAAGCCGCAGTACCAGCCCCTGTATCAGCCTCACCATCAACCCCTGCAGCAACCTCAGCAACAACCTCAGCAACACTCTCACCGCCAGCCTCAGGAGCAGAGCCGCACTGCAGCCGTGACGGACATGCTGGCTCACAGTCGCATTGGTAAGGCAGAGTTTAATGAAATATTCATGTCCACAAAGTGTTGCATTTGTTCTACAAGTCGTTCCTGTTGGGCAAGGACCCTAAAAAGTCTAATGCTGTGATGGGACTCCTTTACTTTATTACAAACAGTGAATTTTTCTTTATTAATTTGACTGATTCTGATTCTGTTTAATAAAGAATGTATTTCAACTACATTATATACAGCATTATCAAACAATTTTCTCCACTACTACTGTTGTTTGTTGTCCTGAAACCATTGCAGAGCTATAATACAGGGTTTTGCATTTGAGGTAAACATTAACCATGTTTCCATCAAAGTTTTTTTTATGCACATATTGAAGTATTGCATTAAAAAAGGTTGATGGAAACAGCAAAATTCTAAATAACTTCCTCAATTTCACAAAAAGTTCTTATGCTCGCTTGAGATGGTTTTTGGCTTTTCTGAAAAAAAGTTAATGCGCTAAAGGGGAGATGGAAACACATTTACTAAATAAGTTCTGATGTAGTGAACACTCACCTCTCATGACTGATCAGCTGTTTTCGCTGTTGGCATCTTCCCAAAAATTCCCACAGCACGATGTAGCCCCTACTGCATGCATTAGAGTTGCATTCTATCTCTGTTTCCAGGGAGCATGTAGCATCGCCAACCCACGTTGATATGACAGAATAATTGCAACTTGCAAGACAGCAACACATTCCTGAAAACCTCTCTCCATTTTTCTGAGATATGTTGTTCATGCTAGTTTGCAACCTCTGCTTCCTGTTCATTACAGCCATGCATTACGCCAACATCAGACAAAATTACACTTTGCGTAACCTGGTTGATTAGCTTCAAACCAGTCGATGGAAACACTTTTTTTTTCTTTTTTGCGACATTTCAAATGTTCACTCAAAATTACAATTGGATGGAAACATGTCTAATGTATTCTTGTCCTCACAACAGCTCTGGAAGCCAGAGCAGTGCCATCTTAAAGTTATTGTTAACTAGATTGAGTTGATTAGACATTCTGAGATCATCATTTTAGTTTTGTCTCATTTTGATTTCACTGGATTTATTGGCCTTTACTGAACAATAAGTAATGATCAGATTATACCCCATGCTTATTAATAATGTTGCCTAATTAATATATGTAGTATAAAAGTAATGATCCAAACACTGCACCCTGAGGAACTCCACAAGGGGTCTGTAACGAGTCTTCAACACAATCAGTGGCCACTAATTTCTGGATCATTAACATTTAAGTTGAATATTCACAATGTAGAATATTTTGTAACATATGAACAGAGCTATACAGCCCTTTGCAAAGTTTTTCATGCCCCTTAAATTTTCCACAGTTTGTCACCTTACAGCCACCAACTTCAGTGTGTTTTTGGATTTCCTCCTATAAGTTTTGTAGTCACCACTTGCAGCTGCACAACATATTTTGCAAATTTATAGACCTAGAAAAATTACTGTATGCAGTTTCAATATTAGGAAAAAAAAACCTGCTTGAATGGCAAAAAATGCCATGCATTCCAGCTCTGTATGCCAGTAATATTTACTTGGTGATGCTGATTGTTTGATACGACAGACAATTAAGATGTTCTGGTAAATTCATTAAGAAACTACAACCTGATTTAGTCAGATTCAGCTTTTTCAGTAAAACCATGTGGTTGAGGTGAATATAATAAATTTCTTTTTTCCAGAAGCTGGATAGACCACAAACTATCAGGAGTCTATGGCTACATTCACTCTGCAGGTCTTGATGCTTAATTACGATTTTGTCTGAAATCTAATTTTTTTTTGTGGTTGTTCACATTACTTTTTAAATGTTGCCTAAATCAGACTCCAGTGTGAACTGTTTGCAGTTCCAAACATGCGCGAAAGAACAATAATAATATAACACACAGCATACTTTAGTCCAGGAAACATGAAAGAAATAAGTGTATTTACTTTTGTAAAGCACCTGTCCAACGGGACCACTTAACGTGTCAGCAGGCGCGAAGGAGGAAACGCATAAAAAGAGAGTGAAATTCTGCATTCTGGTGTTTAGCAGAGCTTTGGCTACCAATTCAGTACAGAGGTCTGTTTGGATGCGGGGAATGCAACCAGAAATGGTGGGACAGGGATGTGAACTTGGGCTGTTAAGGGCAACTTTTAGCCATATAACTCAGTGTCTCCTGTCTCAAATACTAAGGCAGATACTTGTTTGAGAAACTGCTTTGGTTGTTCCCACTGGAACCACATTCAAAAAGACTGGATGTGAGTCGGATTCAGGATCACATATGGAAGTGGCTGAAATCTGACTTCAAAAAAATCTGATGTGGGCCAGATCAGAATAAGTGTGAGGATTCACACTTATTCTAAAAACTCAGTCCTGATCGCTTGATCCCCAAAAACATCCGATTTGGGCCTCATTTGCCTGCAGTGTGAACAGTGCCTATGATTCCTATGATCTCTAAATACATTAACACTGTTTATTAATTTATCACAAGTCATAACATTATTGCCACATTTACCAAATTGTCGCTTGTGGCATTTTTCCTGATACCATGCAGACCTATCACCTGTCACTGTAAGTAAACCAGCGGATTGGATGTTATTGAGGGGTATAAGAATAAGGCAGACTGAAAATCCACACCACAATTTTATTTAGATTTTTATTTATTAAAAAAAAGTTTGAAAATTATGATTTTTTTATTTTTTATTTTTTTTCATTCGCAGTTATGCACTGCTTTGTGTTGAACTTTTCACATGAATCCCAATAAAAGCCACTGAAGTTTGTGGTTGGATTAAAATTTAACTTCTCTCTGGGTTCAGTTTTGGGGAAAATTAGGCTGTTTTGCATGGGGGAATCTGTAGAGAAGGAGCTTAGTGACAATAGTGCGACAGTTTGAACTAACACATATTTCTTATTTTAGACAATGTGGAAAACATTCAAAGGGTATGAATACTTTTGCTAGGCACTGTAATAAACAAGGTGAAGATGTAATAAACATTTATGAAGAAGTTCTTCGTGTATTATAACTTGTCAAATCTGTTAATATTTTATGAAAAGTTCAGGAAATAAGCGAATCCCATCTTTAAACAACAAAATGACTCTGATCTGGTACTTGCAGATCTCTAGGGTTGGACAGGAAATTTTAGTGTGTCTAGTGCTCACATGCTTATATCAACTTGTTTATGCTCCTTTTCTAGTGAAAACTGAAAAAACTTGTTTGCATATCATTTTCTTTTCAGCTCCTTCTGAGAACAGTGCCCCCCCTCCAGATGTGACTGCTGTGGCCCCCCCTTCCAGAGGCCCACGGGTGGATCTGCCCTCCAACGCTGTCGTCCGAGGGATGAGCCGCGGGCACAGCCGCTCCAGCATGATGGAGACTGCTGATGGTAACAGCTTTGCCACACAATGTTCAATCATTAGTCTATGCATCTTCGCATTAACATTTGCCTATTTCTCTTTTATCAGAAAGGTGTTGATTTTCATCCTTTGTATCACATGCATCAGACTTAATGTTTTTTTTTTTGTCTTTTTGATCTTTATTTGACTGGCTAACAGGGAGAGGTAATATGCAGAGTAAGGAAACTTTTCATAACCACAGCCTCTTCTGTTTCCTGGTGAACCCTCACTCTCCCTGTCGTTTGTACTGGATGATCATAGAAGGGAATATAACAAACACATCCTCATGTGTGTTCCTGAGACTGAAAACCTTTCTCCCAGATCTCTCTGTGTTTTCCCAGTATTGATGACACCCACCTAGAGCTGCTGCTTTTCATTGTCCCAAATCTAAGTTACTGATGAGTAAAAGATCAAATTGATTCTAAAATTATGAAATGGAATGAAGAACAGCAGATTATAAGATTTTAGGATGTTTGGACACATTCTGATGTATTTTTATGTTTGCTAGAGCTTTGAAATGTGACTGTTTCATCTTTGTGTTACGTGTTTCCACCTTTATCCTCCTTGCAGGAGTTCCTGTGAGCAGCAGAGTTTCCACAAAGATCCAGCAGCTGCTAAACACACTGAAGAGGCCTAAGAGACCCCCACTCAGTGAGTTCTTCACTGATGACTCTGAGGAGATCGTCCAAGGTATGCTTGCTCATAGAACTCATTGACCCTTTCCTTAAAGTTGATTCACAGGTGAACTACTTCATCCTTAAATGTGTACACAATAGCACTTGATCTCTCCTTTTCACATTTGTGGATAGTAAATAGTAAAATCTAATCCCTAAAATTATGTTTTCCCTTAATATACTGTTTTGCATTGTTTGTGGTGTTTCAATGTTTTTTTGTTTTTTTTTTTACCAACAGTAACTGCCATTTATGTGAAGTTCTTAAACTACAGTAATTTTATGCATTTTAGAGATAGTCTAATTAATTATTATTCGGATTCATCAACCTTTACAGAAAAATAAGTGTAACCATAATTATATAGTTTTTTAGTTAAATATTTTTCTTAGCATTATAAATTGATACAAGAAGCATTTAATGATGCTTTTGAAAAGTAATCATCAGTTGACCTGTTTTGAACCCTGATCATCAGATCAGGTTGATGCATGTCTGTAAGATGTAATTTGATATTAAAGTTGGGGTGTATTCTAGGTTTTCTAGTGCCTTATTTTATCTTCTAATGATCTTTTTTTTTTTTTAAACTAACAACTTTTTGACATGCTTTGCTCTAAGCTCCTTCTTGAAAACAGTTTTGCTGAATATGTTTGTACAATAAATTACATTACATCACATATTAACTCAGTTTACTTATTTCTGTTCTGCTCGTAAAGTCATTATTTTGTCTTTATTTACTTAGTGGAAGTAACTTCAGAGTGATACATGTCTGATGACATCACATGCATAACATCTCTGCATGAATAAAGAAGATGATGGGTGTATAGTAGGGGCAATATATGCAAACTGTAATGTACGCATTTGGCTTGATTTTGATGCTATAGTAAAGAGACTATCCATCTGTAATCTACCCAAAAGCCATCTGCTGTCTCTTTTCGTCACAGTGCCCCAGCCGGATCCCAACACTCCCAGGCCGGAGGGCCGTCAGATCATCCCAGTAAAAGGGGAGCCTCTTGGAGTGGTCAGCAACTGGCCACCGGCCCTGCAGGCGGCGTTAGCTCGTTGGGGAGCCACTCAGGGAAAGAGCCCCGCTCTCACTGCTCTGGACATCACGGGCAAGCCTCTCTATACCCTGACTTATGGTGAGACACAAGATTGAAGTATATGACCAAAGAATAAGGTTCTGGTCAAATCAGTGTTTTTATAATCTGCCTGGAAGTCTAAACTGCGAGGTTCTGTAATGTGAAAGCTGTTGAAAATATAAAAATGTGTTTTTTCTGTGACATGAGATTGTTTTGGCCATGGTAACATGTTGCCTCCTCCCCACTCCACCTTCTGTGTGTTAGGGAAGCTGTGGAGTCGCAGTGTGAAGCTGGCGTACACCCTCCTAAACAAGCTGGGCACCAAGAATGAGCAAATCCTCAAACCTGGAGACAGAGTGAGACAGCAGACATACAGATACAGAAGGAGATTACTAGGACAGGAATTTGATGGAAAAATGTGCGGCAGACATTGATTTATACTCATAAACCTCCAATATTAACTGTGACGTTTCAGGACCATTTTAACAACAGGCCACATGCACAGAAAGCACATTAAAATCTAGTGACAATGGTAAATTTATTTATCATATCTCCACCTCTTACAGGGTGTGATTTATTGTGCCTTGCAACATTGTTCACACCTCTTAAACTTTTTAACATTTTGTCATGTCACAAACACATTTTGTTTTGCATTTTATTGGAAATGTAGACCAACAAAAAGAAGTGTATAATTGTAAAGTGGAAGGAAAAAGATGCAAACTTTAATAACATTTTGTTTTTGTATTTGTATTTATATTTCATTTGTATTCAGCCACATTTACTCTGATGCCCCAAAGTGAAATCCAGTGCTAGCAATTGCCTACTGAAGTCCCCTAATTAGAGTCCACTGGTATGAATTAAATCTGAGAAAAACAACTAAGATTTCAGGTTTTAGGCTCTGTTGACAGAACAAAGTTATTAGGCAATTCACAAATCTGGCCTTTTTGGATGAGTGACAGGGAAAAAGCTATAAGATATCCTGTTTGTAGTTTATCATGAGTCCTGTAGGGACACAGCAAACATTTGGAAGAAGGTGGTCAGCTAACACTTAAATTAATTATTTTCACCTACATGCAAAGCGATATGTGTGGAGGAAAACTAAAATTGCGATTTACCTTCAACTCACCATCCCCACCATCAGACATGGTGGTGGCACCATCATGCTGTGGAAATGCTTTTTTTGTATCAGCAACAGTTGGTCAGATTAAGTAACAAGATGGATGGAGCTGAATACAGAACAGTGCTGGCAGAACACCTGTTAGTGGCAGCAAAAGACTTAAGACTGGTGGGGCGGCTAAATGGAAACAAATGCCACAATTTCCAAATCTTTATTTCCAAAATTATTTAGACCCAGATATCATTTTCCTTTCACTTCAAGTTACTCCCTATTCTCAGTTTTCTGTCAAGCAAAATCAAACGATGCTGCAAATGTGAACGAGTGAGAATACTTTCTTAGGGTAGTCCAATAAGGAGCAAGTGAAGTTTTTGAAGCTGATGTGTTACAGAAAGGAAAATCTCTCTACAAGATGTTTCAATCAGATCAATTGTGCTATATATTTAGTCCAAACCCCACAGAGTTTTCCACACTAAATAAATGTCATGACATAAAGCAATAATAAAGGGAAAGTAATTGTCTTGGTAGGTGGCGCTGGTGTACCCAAACAGTGACCCAGGCATGTTCTGGGTGGCCTTCTATGGCTGCCTCCTGGCTGAAGTCATACCTGTACCCATTGAAGTACCGCTGTCTCGCAAGGTATGAAATCCATCACATAAACAGGTTCATTTAGAGGTATATTTTGTTGTTAACTATAAATAATATCTGTTCACACTGTTTTTTAGGATGCAGGTATCAGCCAGGTAGGCTTCCTGCTCGGCAGCTGTGGTGTTGGTCTGGCTCTGACCAGTGAGATCTGCTTGAAAGGTCTGCCCAAGACCCCCACTGGTGAAATACTGCAATTCAAAGGTGTGCAACGTGTCTGGAATGTGGAGAGATACTGTATGTCAGAGAAGAATATGAAGCAGTTCCCACAAATTATGCCTCATGACCGAAAATGAATCTCTAATTCTCCATTTCAGGTGTAGGACATTTGTAAAATGAAATACATGTTGCTGTGGCATCCAAGTTGCAGTGCATACAATTCAAAGTCTTGAATAACAAAATAAAATAAACTAGTTTTAGTTTTTTTTTTAAACTTTTTTTAAGTGGTTCAGGCAGGATTAATCGCCTTCTTTTGAATGATCTGACTGAGAAACACAATAGGCTATAACTGTTAAATAGAAAAATTGCATTCAGCTATTGTTTGACTGAAGCATGAACCAAAGCAATAGGATAATTGTAAAACACAATCACTGCAAAAACATAAAGGTGCAGGATTATGGTTGGATAGAATAAGGATGCTTTTAGGATATACACAAAAATAAAGGGAACACCTAAACAAAACAATATAACTCCAAATCAATCACATCTTTGTGGAATCACTGTCACAAGTTAGGTATTAACACTTATTGTGAATCAATTTCACCTGCTGCTGTGCAAATGAAACATACAACAGGTGGAAATGAGAGGCAATTAGCAAGACAATCCCTACAAGAGTGATTCTGCAGGTGGTGACCAGTCATCATTTCATTTCTCTGTTCTCGTCCTTTCTGGTTGAACTTTCAGTCATGTTTTCATTTTGTCGGTGCTGTCACGCATAGAGGCATCATGAGGCATTTTTTACAGCCCACTGAAGTTGCTCAAGTAGTGCAGATCATCCAAGATGGAACATCAATGCGAGGGGTGGCAAGAAGATTTCCTGTCTCTCTCAGCACAGTGTCCAGAGCATGGAATAGGTACCAGGAGATAGGTCAGTACACCAAGAGACATGGAGGGGGCTGTAAGAGGGTTACAACCCAGCAGCAGGACCGCTACCTCGTCCTTTGTGCAAGGAGGAACAGGAGGTCCACTGCCAGGGCCCTACAAAATGACCTCCAGCAGGCCACTAATGTGCATGTTTCTACTCAAACTATCAGAAGCAGACCCCATGAGGGTGGTATGAGGGTCCAACGTCCACATATAGGGCCTGTGCTTACAGCCCAACACCATGCAGGACAATTGTTTACTAAGAAATACCAGAATTTTCAGATTTGCCATTGGACGGAAGCAGGTTCACACTGAGCACATGTGACAGAGTCTGGAGACACCGTGGAGAACGTTATGCTGCCTGCAACATCCTCCAGCATGATCAGTTTGGAGGTGGGTCAGTTATGAGGTGGGGAGGCATTTCTTTGGATGGCTGCACAGCCCTCCATGTGCTAACCAGAGGTGCCCTGACTGCCATAAGGTACCGGGATGAGATCCTCAGACCCACTGTGAGACCATATGCTGGTGCAGTGAGCCCTGGGTTCCTTCTTATGCATGACAATGCTCGGCCTCATGTGGCTGAAGTGTGTCAGCAGTTCCTGCATGATGAGGGCATTGATGTTATGGACTGGCCTGCCCGTTCCTCAGACCTGAATCCAATTGAGTATATCTGGGACATCATGTTTTGGTCAATCCACCAACACTACATCGCACCACAGACTGTTCAGGAGCTAACTGATGCTCTAATCCAGGTCTGGGAAGAGATCCCTCAGGAGAACATCCACCGTCTCATCAGGAGCATGCCCAGGCGTTGTCAGGAGGTTATACAGGCACATGGAGGCCACACACACTACTGAGCCTCATTCAGACTTGTCTTGAGGAATATTCACTGACATTAAATCAGCCTGTCATGTTATTTTCCACTTTCATATTGAGTGTGAATCCAAATCCAGATCTCCATGGAGTAATAATTCTGATTTACATTGATAAATTTTCTGTTATTTTCTTCTCAATCAATTCTACTGTGTTAATAATAAAGTTTTTCAATGAGATTATTTAATTAATTGAGATCTAGGATGTATTATTTTAGTGTTCCCTTTAATTTTGTGAGCAGTTTATTTCTGAGATATACTCTAGCTTTGCTGCAACCAGAACGTAGCTATTAATATGCATCAATTTTGACTTTTGCTTAGGTCCTGTGTAGCTTCATGGTTCAGATGTTTTTTTTACTCTGGTAAGTAAGAAGAGTAAAACAATGATAGAGACGGAGCAAAAAGAACAAAGTCATACTACATATAATAAGTCCAGGCAGTCCAGTAATGTTCTATTCTGGTTTTGTATGACGTATAGTCCATGCGGATTAAACCGAGGATTTTGTTGGTATTATATTTTTTTCTCCTTATATAGAGATGTTTTGTCACTGAATAAAACAAATGATCCCCCGAAGCAACAACTCTTCAGTTTTATCCGATTTGACTGGTGTGTTTCTGTCTCAGCTAAATCAATTAAAAAGCGAGAGAAGCTTCGGGCATCACATTATCACTGTTACTCCACAAATAAAAACTCTGTGAGATTTTAAACAATGAAAAACATTTTCTCCATTTTGTTTGGGTTCAATTTTTATGAAATGAAACAGAAATTCTTCATACGGCTAATATCTAAATCTTTTAGCCTAAAGCTTGTTTTTAATATTTGCTTGTCAACTCTTCTACTTGCCCTTTCAAGTAAAATTTTCAAATTATTTTATCTAAATGTTTAAATTACGGTTTCCTGATGGTACTCTTTGCCAGGTTGGCCTCGAATGAAATGGGTGATAACAGATTCTAAATACCTGACCAAGCCGTCCAAAGACTGGCAGCCACACATCCCCACAGCTAACACTGATCCTGCATATATTGAGGTAACAGAGCTGTGCTCACTGACTCCCCTCCAGTGATTACTCTATTTTTAGCCTGAACAGTGCTCCTAATCCTATTGATAATTCATTTTAGGATGTTTAAGGACTTGTTTACACCTTTTTGATCATATTTTTCTCCCTTTGTGTGTAGTATAAGGCCAGTAAAGAGGGCACGGTGGTTGGGGTGGCTGTCTCTAAAGTGGCCATGCTGACCCACTGTCAATCACTGACCCAGGCCTGCAACTACTGCGAGGGTAAGTGGATTATTGGTGACGCCATCATACAACACATTCTGATTAGAACAGCAGAAGGTTACAGACTTCTTTATGTTTCTGTTTTAAGGGGAAACTTTAGTGAATGTTCTGGACTTCAAAAAGGACATGGGCTTATGGCATGGTGTTCTCACTGTGAGTATTTTCCCTCTGAATAAATTCATGAACTCTTCCAAAAAGCATCTGGAGCCCTTTACAAAAGAATACAGCTCCCCTTTGCAGGATAGATTTTATTTCAAGAAATCTTCAGGTTAAATAAAAGAAAAAAATTAAGCTCTGTCACTGGCATCATCAAAGAAAGAAACACAGAAGCACTGTAGACAAAACAGTTGGCTGTAGACAACGTT
Organism: Anableps anableps; assembly: GCA_014839685.1. Classification (NCBI taxonomy): domain Eukaryota; kingdom Metazoa; phylum Chordata; class Actinopteri; order Cyprinodontiformes; family Anablepidae; genus Anableps; species Anableps anableps. Next base: position 22,561,384 of record CM026069.1, read on the forward strand.
AATGGCTTTAGTAGCTCCATCAATTGCTCCCTCTAGTAAAAAGACAGCACTAACGGCAGAAACACTGAGTCAGGAGTATTTTCTATGAGCAATGGCAGCAATAATTGCAAAAGCAGAATTGGAGAGTTGATGGGACAAGTAGTCGAGAGAGGGGAAGTGGTGTTTGTATCATTCAGTACCATTAGCCTATAGTAAAATAACTATAAAGATAGTTTAGGAAAACCAAAGCCACTCTTAAGAATAAGCTTTGTCAAGAACAAACGTTTGAAGCCTAGTCTTAAAATTAGATGGTGATCAGTAAAAGATCTGCCTGCCTTTCTTCAGATCAAGAAACAGCTGAAAAAGATGATAAAAAGTAAAAGAAAAATAATAAATTAAATAATAAATCCAATTATAACATTTGTAAAAGAAAGTTGAAACTTCAAATGTAAGAACGTGACTTAGTAAGTTGCCTTCAGCTAAACTTTACACTGTTTTTTGGGGGGTTTTTTTTTTTTTTTTTTTTTTTTTTTTTTTTTGCCAGGCTGTAATGAACAGGATACATACCATCAGTGTTCCCTATGCTGTAATGAAAGCTTGTCCTCTCTCCTGGGTGCAGAGGGTTCACATGAATAAAGGTAAATGACTTCAGTCTTTCACTTTGAGTCTTCTTGTATAAATTTCTGAGTAATGCTATTTGCTGTGTTGCTCTTCTTCCTCTGTAGCTCGTGTAGCTTTGGTGAAGTGCCGTGATCTGCACTGGGCCATGATGGCTCATCGGGACCAGAGAGATATCAGCCTGACTTCACTACGAATGCTCATTGTTGCTGATGGTGCTAACCCCTGTGAGTAGATCCAAAGTACTCGCTTTAATTTAACACAGGATTCCTACCAAGTCTGAAGAAGTCTGGAGTTTATTTGATGTTTTTTCCAGACCTACATAAAAACGGAACAAGGAAAAAAAGAAATGGAAAAATATTTGTTTCCAGACTTTCTGTCTGACTTTGTGAAAGGTCCAAACATCCATCCATGCAGCCATCCTTCCATGGATCCATGCACATGTAACTTTATCCATTCATTGATCCATCCTTTATTTTCCAAGACAAGTCAAGTCAAGTTTATTTGTATAGCATATTTCAGCCACAAGGCAGTTCAAAGTGCTTTACATCGTAAAAACATCAAGCAAGTACTCATCAAAATTATCAAGCAGATTGCAATGCATCAAAATCATAAAGCTCATCAAGCAAATATAATTCAGAAATATTGATCAGCATTCCACTTACTACTAATCAAAGGCAGCTCTAAACAGGTGGGTTTTTAGCCTTGATTTAAAGGAACTCAGTGTGTTGGCTTCCAGGATGCATGACTCTAATAGAAATTCATAAAAAAAAAAACATTAAAATTGACCAAAAATTTACTATAAATATTTTTTGGGGGGAAAATTTGGCATTTTGAAGTTAAAATTGTGTAGGAATCCTGCAAAATGCATAGTTCCAAATCCAAAATTGATTCGATGTAACATGAATGAATTGCTTATCTGCTCTTTTCCAGGGTCTGTCTCTTCCTGTGATGCCTTCCTGAATCTGTTTCAGTCGCATGGACTAAAGCCTGAAGTAATCTGCCCCTGTGCTGCCTCCCCTGAGGCCATGACAGTAGCTATACGCAGGTATCTCACTGTTTCTTTGTTCTTAACATTGTTTTTGTATACTTTAGGATGAAAAAGATTAACCTAAAAAGATAGATACATTGCTTTATCTTAATTTTAACCAAACCTACTAAGCCTAAGGTCTATGAAAGAACACTACAATTAAAAACATCAAATGCTTTTAGTTTTCCCCCTTTCCTGCAGAGGGTTACATTTCTGCTTATATATCTGCTTCTTTAAAATCCTCTCCAATTAGAGTTATTCTCTGCTATGTAAGATGCATATGACCAATCAAAGCAGCCTTAGCCTTTCAGGAGGAATATCTTAAAAAAAGATTTTAGATTGTGAATTATGATAGTAGCTGCTGCAGTAAGGGTCAAGGGTGTGAATAAGGCATCAGAGCCACAAAAAACAAAACAAAAAACACATTAGATCTATGCAAAGACCCCACATGGGCTGAAAGAGATCACAACCTGAATCAGTTTTGCTGGAACTGCTGTATGAATGAAGATATAATTTGTTGCACACTTGTATATTGGCTGATAGTAGCAGTGCTAACTAAAGAGATGAGATGCATGTAATTAGAAATATTTAATTGAATTGTCGGTTTCTTTAGGCCAGGGGTCCCAGGTGCACCACTCCCCGCACGTGCCATCCTTTCTATGGGTGGCCTGAGCTATGGGGTCATCCGGGTCAACACCGAGGACAAGAACTCCGCTCTGACCGTACAAGATGTGGGACACGTCATGCCTGGAGGTGAGGACAGAGGGAAGCATGCATGAGTCAAGTGAAAAGCAAGAAATATAAATGTAATCTGGATACAGATGTTAGAGCTGCTAAAAAAAGCCCCATTAAAATTTAGTGGGGTACAAACACCAAAAAGTACCTTCTGATGTTATTCTGTCAGAGAGTGCCTCTTGGAAAGCCACTATATGAAAATAATAGCTAGTCAGAAGAACACGCAATGAAACATCAGTCATGTCTTTGCATTTGGTTGCAACAAATCACTTTTCTGGCTCATGTATCCAAACAAAATAAAAGACATTAACCAGCTGGTTACAACAAATCATTTAAAAGAATGGTATCATAGATGATCATTTTTTTTTTTTTACAAATCCTCAGTTTGACGTGGGAACAAAATGGGAACAAAAATACTCAGCCTGTACAGCCTGAGACATGGCAAGCACCAGTGAACACTTACTGGATGCATAATAGCAATGCATTCTCAGCATTTCAGTTTATCAGCACATCTCACATATAGAGTTTTAAACTCCAAATACAAACTGAGCTCAATCATTCCTGTTTTTTTTAAAGCATTATATGAGCTCACTTTTTAGCACAGCAGTCCAGTGTGTTAGTGCATGGTGATAGAGTTTATTTAGAGAGAGAGTTCAAGTCCATATTTTTATAGAACTGTTAATTTTTATGGATGGTGTCAATGTACAGCAGTTAATATAAGCAGGTTCTCATTTATTCTGGGTTTTAGAAAATTGTGAAGTATCCCAATGGGGATGGGCATCATGGGCAGCACCGTAGCTCCGCCCACGCACATAATGCACTGCATAGGGCAACAAATCCCCAGCGGGCATCAAAAGAATCAGGCTCAATCATTATAATTATTCATAATGACAACATATTTAACTAAAAATGTGTGAAGCATGTTAATAGATATAAGAAATACATAACAAATTTTCTCCAGAAAAAGATGAATCTCCTCCAGTCTCCACCCACCTTCCAGTGGTCCGTTCTATTGTGCCTCAATCTCAAATTTGGCAGACACCTGTGTTTGCCTCGAAAAGGCGTCAAGAGTCGAGGCGGAAAAGAGAAAAAAATGACAATGGAATGATGCTCTCGCATTGCTCGCCTTGCACTCTTTCTCCCTCCTGTCACCCTCCTCTCCAAAGCAGCACACACAGGGAGGGAGAGAAGCAGGATGAATCATCAAAATTGTTTTACTGTTGTTGACAGAAAAAAAAATTATGCAGTTAGCATGTAAAAAGCATGCAACAAAATTTCTTTGAACAAATTAAAAACTTGGAAAATCTTAAATACTACAACAACAAAGATGTGAGAAATGCATGATCCCATGTTCAGCCTGTTACATCTGTCCTGCTTCAAGAATGATTTACTTTGAACAGCAGTGGTACAATCTGTTACTCCAAAATAATTATTTAACTTGATGAGAAAAAGTTCTGCAGACTTTTCGCCTGTGATGATTATACCACATTATCAACCTATTTTTACTCAAGTAAAAGTAAGACGTACCCATCCAAGAAGTTACTTAAGTAAGAGTAAAAAAGTATTCAATAAAAAGGCTACTCAAGTAGTGAGTAACTGATCAGAACATCTGATTGATAAATTACTAACAGATTGATTTTAATGATGTCATCAGACAGAAAAATAAAATGTGATGTACACATTCTGGTATTTTAAAGACGAAAAGAAAAAAGAAAATATTTATATACAAATAAATAACATGACTTCAAAATAACAGATTCAGGCAGAACAGACTTTTCCTTTTTTCCTTTTTTTTTTTTTTTTTTTTTTTTTTTTTTTGAAAGGAAAACAAAAAACTATGAAACTAATTCTTGCGGTTGGTAATGTAAATGTACTTTATGTTAGAACAGGCTTAAGTATTTCCAGGGCCAAATGGCGCAGCAGGTTCTTCAGGTAGAAAACAGCATTAGAATAACAAGGCTTGTGCACAAACAAGAAGTCTTTCTTCAACTTAAACTATAGCTGTGTCTGTATTTGATGCATTTTTTTTTCTTCATTCAGTGAAGTTACTCACAGTGGATAGAGTACCCAGAAATTTAACTCATGTAAGAGTAAAAAGTACAGTGTAGTAAAAAACTTTTTTTCCCCAAAAAAGTTACTCAAGTAAATGCAGCTAAGTAAATATAACTAGTTACTACCCACATCTTTATATGGGTCAGTTGCCTTTGTGATATTGTTAGGAGTTAGCATCAAACAAGTGCAGCATGTCTTATTCTAACAAATTTGGTGTCTGTTAGAATAAGAGATGTTTATAGGAATTTGTAGAATGATTCCTTGTTCTGTACACTCCCCATTGTTACATTTAATTTACTGCTCTTTATTTATTTTTTTAAATTTATTTATTTTTTCCTTGTTTTAATCCCACTTTGTCATCAAGAGCCTTAATTTTCCACCACCAAATAAGGAGAAATGCACTGAAAAATACTGAATTACTGGTCATTCCCATTCAGTTGGAGGTTAGGGGGACACCACAAAGCATCTGTGCTTAGGGTACCCAAATGGCCATGATCATGTGTTCCACTGCTTTTGAAAATAGCTCCAGAGACATTTCTGACTTGTGTAAGTATATCTATCTGTAACAAATCCTTGGACACCCTATATTTCTGTACATCGTGTTAGTACGGTCAAACAAACCCCACACTTGACTGCAGAAGAGCTGTCATGAAGTTTTGTCAGGATAAGTTGACTTTAAGCGTGAATATGTTAATACTCTATTTTTGTCCGTATATATGTTTTATCATATTTTAAACGGCATAATATCCCTTAGTCTCTGTTCAGTTTATTTTTTTTATCCTGTTGTTTTTAACTAATATCCCGGACAGAAAGGCATCAGCATTAAAGCCAGTATGTTCAGTGTCATTGTTTTAGGCAATCCAGTTATAGCATGATTTCCTCTTTTCTTCTTTCAGCTCTGATGTGTATAGTTAGGCCAGACGGACCTCCTCAGTTGTGTAAAACCGATGAGATAGGAGAGATAATAATCAACTCCCGTGCTGGAGGCACGATGTACTACGGCCTGCCTGGACTCACCAAAAACACTTTTGAGGTATTCAAGAGGGAAATGATCCAACAGCCTCTTGTGCTGACATGAAGGAGAGTGGAGCTGTTAATGTGGCCATGCTTTCTCTCTGTAATTTGCTCAGGTGATACCGGTTAATGCTCATGGCGTTCCTATTGGAGAGATTCCATTTGTGCGGTCAGGACTCCTGGGGTTTGTTGGCCCAGTAAGTATGACTCATTATATTAGAGCACATCTCTGGTTGTGTGAAACCTTTCTCCCATAACATGCAGTATAATAACTCCGCTTTGTGTCCCCCCGTCTTCACAGGGCAGTCTGATCTTTGTGGTGGGGAAGATAGAAGGCTTACTGATGGTGAGCGGTCGTCGGCACAACGCTGACGACCTGGTGGCCACGGCTCTCGCTGTGGAGCCGGTTAAGACCGTGTACCGTGGAAGGTAGGCATTCATTTTTCAGCATGTGTGACAGTTGATTTCTCTCTTTGTCACCGCTGACATCTAGTGGTTAAAAGCAAACATAGCATGTCCAAAGTGCAGTTGACAATACAGGCAGAGCCTTTCACACTTTTTCATGTTTCTTCACTTTAGAACCACAAACATTGATGTATTTTACTGGGAATGTGTGTAATAGTTCAACACAAAGTAGTAATAGTGAAGTGGAGGAAAATGATACATGATGAAAAAAATCAAACAAAAATCTGATATGTCTGACCTGCATACAGGTCAGACATATCAGAATATTTTATTCAGAGGTATTATTCATACCTCTGAATAAAATCCAGCGCAGTTGTGCAATCAGCAGCCTTAAGAATTCATTTAATTCATATATAGAGTTCACTTGAGTGTAATTTAATCACAGTATGATTCCAACTGTGACTTTGTGATGTTCTGTTATGTAAGTTCCCAAAGGGGTATGAATACTTTTACCAGAACTGTTGGGCTTGTTTTTTCACCAGGGTGTGAAACTGTCTCTTAACCCTCTGAGAAGTCTTCAGTATATTCCTGTTTATATTTGTATGACAGGATCGCTGTGTTTTCAGTCACGGTGTTTTATGACGAGAGGGTAGTAATTGTCGCAGAGCAAAGGCCAGACGCCAGTGAGGAGGACAGCTTCCAGTGGATGAGCCGAGTGCTTCAGGTAAATCAAAAATCTCTTAATTCATTTCTTCAAACCGCCAGTATTGCCCAACAAATTTGACCGAGTTGTCTGGCTTCCCCTCCAGGCTATCGACAGCATCCACCAGGTTGGCCTCTACTGTCTGGCTCTGGTCCCGGCCAACACCTTGCCCAAAACACCCCTCGGTGGTATCCACATCTCCGACACCAAGCAGTTCTTCTTGGATGGGAACTTGCACCCCTGCAACATCCTGATGTGTCCTCATACGTGTGTCACTAACCTGCCAAAGCCCCGTCAGAAGCAGCCAGGTGAGTCTCACATAGGAAGTACTCACTAATGATTAGGGTTTATATACATATTGTACATCAATCTGCTGTTTACTTTTTGTTAACTAAAATAGATAGATAGATAGATAGATAGATAGATAGATAGATAGATAGATAGATAGAATTTCACTCTCTCAAGTTTTATGCTTGCAGCTAAAAATATAAAAAACACAACACTTGTGTACAGCAAGATAAAACAGTTTAAATACAACAGTAAAAACATGTTAGAAATAACAGTAAAAAAAGTTATAAATGCACATTATGGTCAATAAACACTGGGCTTTCAACATATTAAAACCATAAAGCGAGTTTTTAAAAAACCCTGTCTACTTGGTTGTAAGGTGCTGGTTGGTGATATTTAATATCATTATTTATCCACTGCTGGAAAAATAAATGATCCAGTTGTGAAAGAAAAACAAGTTTTTAATTTCAGTAACTATTTTTAGCTTCTTAGCTCTATGTCGTTTTTTTGGGGGGGGTTTTTTTTTTTTTTTTTTTGTCTCTTTCGTCCATCTCTAATGCTGTTCTCCTCTTTTGTAGTGGGTGTAGGTCCTGCATCCGTCATGGTGGGCAACCTGGTGGCAGGGAAACGGATCGCCCAGGCTGTAGGGAGGGACCTCGGCATGATCGAAGACCAGGATCTTGTCCGAAAGGTAGTTTGTCCTGAAGAAATTTAACCCATATGTCCAACCAAACCAGCTCCTGATCTAATAAATTACTAACAGCGTCTACCACTACATAAGCTGTGGGAATGATGAATACACAGATACATTTGGTGCTCAGTATTGGTGTTAGAGTTCTAAAAGTGATGCTTGAATACTTTCCACTGCCACAGCAGAGATGGCCAAAGCCAAATTCTAGTTTTACAGAAAAATCTGGATTCTTCTTTCTTTCTGCTCTCGTGTCTCTCTGGATCTAGCTCTGTATGTGGCCCACTGTGATGGTAAGAACTACAGACCTCTCTGGAATGTTCCCCACACCTGTGTTTATCCTGGTCATGTCTTAAACTGTGCTGTAGTGTGGCTCCATTTAATGGACAAAAAGCAAGAATCTGCATGCTTTTTTGATTTTTACAAGATATGCATCCTGTGATGTTCGCTACCTGTCACACCCCATATTATTGTTCATTATCCTAAGATCTGTGTTGACTCAGAGTGAGCATCATACATTGTTTTTACATGAGCGAATTATGTTGGATTGCTGGTCACTGAGCTGTACAGCCTCGAAGCACTGAGCACTTTGTTTTTCTTCCATCAGCACAAAACCTCTCCCTGAGTTTACAATCTGTGGTTCCTTGCTCGTCTTTACATGTGCTGTTTCTCATTAGTTTTCTCATCAAATTGCAGCATCAGTATTTGACTGAAGCTCTTCAATGGAGGGCCCAGACAGACCCAGACCACGTCCTCTATGTTCTCCTTAATGGAAAGGTACAAAGTTACTCCGAGGTGATTTTTTTTTTTTTTTTTTTTTTCCCAACACCGATTTTTGCGTTACTTAACATTATGTGTCTTTATCTCCACTTTTTTCTCCTTTAGGGTGTGACAGTTGGGACGGCGACCTGCGTCCAGCTTCACAAGAGAGCAGAGAAGATAGCAGCTGCCCTTTCTGAGAAAAGCAGCATCAACACAGGGGAGAATGTAGTTCTGCTCTATCCCCCTGGCAAGTTGCCTCTGGCTCTGTGTCTAAAGATTACTCCCAAAGCAATTACTTTTTGTGAGACCCAAATAATTATCATTTTTTTATAGCTATGCGCTTGTTCTCTATGTTTTCCTCAGGGATCGATTTGATCGCGGCCTTCTATGGCTGTCTCTATGCTGGCTGTGTCCCGGTCAACGTCAGGCCTCCGCACCCTCAGAACCTGGCAGCCACCCTGCCCACCGTTCGGATGATCATTGATGTATGGCGGGTTGTGTCTGTTTAGAAATGTTTTCATTATGTTCTGTTTATATAATCATGTTGACATGCTAACATTTATGCTGAGATACAATCAAAAACTTGGAGATATTTAATTTCTTAGGCTATTTCCGATGCCTTGCAAAAAGAAAAGTATTCATACCCTTTGAGCTTTTTGTCATTTTACCACCACAAACTTCAAGGTTTTAGGGGAAAGGAAAAGGGCTTCTTTTTTATTTTTATGTTTTCTATGTTTGATTTGGGCGTTGGTGGCTTTTTTCCCCCATTTTTTTGATAGTAGGTTGACATGACAGGGGTGATGAAGGGGGGAGAACACATGCAGCAAAGGTTCGAAGGTTGGGAGTTGAACCCAGGACAACTACGAAGAGGACTATAGCCTCTATATACCCACTCTACCCACTACACCACGTGACGCCACAGGAAAAGGGTTTTTGTTAAATAAAAATCTAAAAAAAATCTGGTGGGCATTTGTATTCAGCCCTCCTGCATCTTTGCAGCCTCTCATTTTGAACCTTCACCCAGGTTTTGGGTGTTTTGCATACTCTTCCAGGATTGCCCTTTATTTAGCTCCATCCATCTTCACATCAATTCTGACCAATTCTTGAAAGTATCCCCACAGCATAAAGCAACCATCTCTAGGTTTCACCATGGGGATGGTTTGTTATGGGGTAATGTGCAGTGTTACTTTCCCTCCCTGTTTGTTCTCTAACAGACTTCTGATACCTAAAACATTAAATTACATCCAGCTGGATTCGGTTTTAGATGACTTCTGAAGGCAGTTGGTTACTCTTGATTTTTATTGAGCTGAATGGATTTGCCTTTTCAGATTTTAATTTCTAAAACGTTTTATCCCCACGTGACAAATATGCTATACTATATGTTGGTCTATCTCGCAGGATCTTGGTAAAATTGAACTTTATGGTTTTAATGTGAAAAAAATGTGGCTCGATTCAAGTGGTATGACTACTGACCGTTTTAACTCATGTTCCTATCATCGATATTCTTCGTGTCTAACAATTAAATGACATGATGAGCACACATCTTGTTTACAAAACAAATCCAAATCGGTAACATCACCTCCTGAACGATTCAACATCCGAAAGTGCGATCATGTTGCATGAATGGGTGTGTGGGTGTTTATGCTTCTCATTTAAATTTTGTAGCACTACTTTCCTTATAAATCATATCTGTGTTTGTGTTTTGTTGCCAGGTCAGTAAAGCTGCATGCATCCTCACCACACAGAACCTCATGAGGATTCTGCGTTCCAAAGAGGCTGCAGCATCTGTCAACATCAAAACCTGGCCAACCATCATTGATACAGGTAGTAAACCTACTGATTCATATTTAGAGAAGTTTTCTATTAAAGGGGCCCTGCAAATTGCGTTGAGTCACTGACTTGCAGCATTCACCCCTCCTGGACGAGCATGTAGCAACAGTAGACAATTGCCTGCATTGTATCGTTGACTTTAGAGCAATCCTCCATACCGAGCATGCATGTAGCGACAGTGGAGAGGAAAAACTCCCTTTTGACAAGAAGAGACCTCTAGCAGAACCTGGCTCGGTGTAAACGACCATCTGCCACGGCCGACTGGGGGTTTGAGTAGACAGAGTGGATGCGTAAAGAAGAAACAAAAATACTGATATAGGAGTACTTTCTGAAAAATAGCATCTCCAAGCTTTGTTTTTCTAATTTAATGTTTTTTTTAATTTAATTTCTTTGCACACAAAGCTTCTTGGTGGTAACTAGAGAGCTAAAATAAGTTATAAGAGATAAATATCCATAAAATGTCATTTAATGTAACATAGATTATTTTGTACTTATTTGGAACTGTTGTGTGAACTTCTACATGTATTTTCTTCCCTTTAAAAGCCTTGCGCTGTTCTTGATTGCAGATGACCTTCCTCGCCGCCGGCCTCCGCACATCTATAAACCTCCCACAGCAGAGATGATAGCTTATCTGGACTTCAGCGTCTCCACTACAGGCATGCTCACTGGCGTGAAGGTGAGAATTCCTGCTTTTTACATGTCTCTAATCAATTCCATTTTCAAGAATATAACAGTCAGATAATCAAACTGTTATTATGACATGACATTAAAAAAAAAAAAAAAAAAAACATGTTTGAAATGTTATCCCTCGATAATGGACTCTCCTCTTCTCATAGGCTCAATATGATGCAATCTCGACATAATGATAAAACTTTTATCACAATAAAAGAGGATTGAATTTTCTCATTTTCACAGCTATTTAATTAAACTGTTATTGTTACAAAAATAAATGAAATTAAATGATAGTTCATAATCAGACCATAAAACTGTATAAAATCAGTTGAACTCACGTTATCTTGAAATAATGATGTAATCAACCCATCATCACACAAAAAAATTTGAGATCTCATCCCGGGCTGATAAAATAAACCTGCTAAAACCAGGTTAGTAATTTCATTATCTTGAGAAAATGAGATAATGAAAATCTAATGTCAACACATAAGCTGAAAATTACCTGATCTCAAGGTTATGATTGAGTGAAACAATTTTCAACAAAATAACCTTGAGATCATCTTATCTTGACATAGCAGGCTAATAAAACTGTTAATCCAATTCAAAATTTCATTATCTCAAGATGATACAATAAATATGACAATGTAACCAGCTTGAGATCTTGTTAGTTCTACATAATTGGATAATCAAAATGTGACTGGAACCAAAAACAAACCTCAGATCTTCTCATCTTGGCAAAACAAAATAACGAAACTGTTTAAGATTTCGTCTTGACATAATGTAAAGAAATTGTTAGCATAACAAACAAACTTGAAGTTTTATTATCTCAGATATAATAAGGTTAAAAAATGCTGCTTGTAACAAATAGGTTAGGGAGACATATTTTAGAAGAAACCAGAAAATACCAATCATAAAAAACCTTTTCTGTGCATTTATTACAGATCTCTCATGCAGCAGTCAGTGCCCTTTGTCGCTCCATAAAGCTTCAGTGTGAGCTCTACTCATCTCGTCAAATAGCCATCTGTCTGGATCCTTACTGCGGTCTGGGCTTTGTCTTGTGGTGCCTTGCAAGGTACAGTAAGCCATCAATTTCTTTGTTATGCCCAGAGGGATGTGTTTGCACTGTTTCTCCTCAGACCTTCATCTTTTTTTTAACTTTTACCTGCAGTGTTTATTCTGGCCACCAGTCCATCCTGATCCCTCCTTTTGAGCTGGAGAGCAGCTTGTCTCTGTGGCTGAGCACGCTCAGTCAGTACCGCATTAGAGACACCTTCTGCTCCTACTCTGTTATGGAGCTCTGCACTAAAGGACTGGGCACTCAGACTGAGTTACTGAAGGTGAGGCCTCCACACACAGCATCAGGTGTTGTAGCAAACAGTCTTGGATATGATTGTTGTGTCTGGGTATGTTTAAGGCCCGCGGGGTGAACCTGTCGTGTGTGCGGAGCTGCGTAGTTATAGCAGAGGAACGTCCTCGTCTCGCCCTCTCACAGTCCTTCTCCAAGCTGTTTAAGGATGTGGGACTGTCGCCCAGGGCTGTCAGCACTGCTTTTGGTTCCAGAGTTAACCTTGCAATCTGCCTTCAGGTAAATCAGACATCAGCACATGGTCTCACAGGCCCTTCTAGCTGCACCATTAATCCATGGTTCCTACGTTGTCTGGAGTTTGATTTAAGTGTTTTCTCACATCTAGATAATTCTGGAAAAACAAAGAGTGTGTAACAATATCATCCATCCATTTTTTTTTATTTTTTATTTTTTCAAACTTGCATATCTGCAGTGAAATGATTAAATATGGAATTTCAACGTAAAAAATTTTTTGTGTGCCACAGGGAACCACTGGTCCTGATCCCTGCACGGTGTATGTGGACATGAAGTCTCTGCGTCATGACAGGTAAGAGCTCATGAGTTGTTTCAGCTAAAACAACATGTTTAGATAAACATCTTCATAAATTGGAAATGGAACTTAATTTGTTTTTTAAAACAATGTTAAACTGTGTACATCTGTATCTTCTACCAGGAGATATATATATATATATATATATATATATATATATATATATATATATATATATATATATATATATATATATATATATATATATATATATATATTCGCAGATAAGATTTTTTTCTCTCCAAACGGAGTGAGATCCAATCCAGAAGGCAGGGACTGTCACTGAATGATATGATGAGTGATTATATTTGATAATTCCTGCGACGTCGCATTTACATTCACTGAGTCTAGTTAATCAATTAAAAGATTTGACAGGATCATAAAGTGCCAAATATGAACATAATGCAATGACTGAAATGTCATGTATTCTCTGAGTTTTAAATTTAAAAAAATGTTAAAGATGAAATTAGTTGTTTTCTTTTTGAAAAATATCTTTAAAAATGTTAAATTTGATGCTATTAACTATAACAGCTCAGGACAGGAACATGTTCTTCTAATCTGGATTATCTCTTCACATAACATTCTCTGTGTTTTAGAACTTTTTTGCTTATTCCTGTAGCTCAGCCACTTCATATTCTCATTCATCTTTTATTGCATTATTTATTTTAATAATATGCCACATTTTTCTTTAAATCAGGTACTATATCTTAAATAGGATGCAGATTGTGGTTTTATGTTGTCTCTACAAAATATTTATTCTTCTTCTCTGATAAAGATATAATGTGGATGGCAGCATATGTTGGTGTAAAACCTGTATCACCCAGCATTAATGGAGCCTCCACAGACAGGCGAGATACTCATGCCATCTGCCTGAACTTGTCCAACACCATCATGTTTTTTAGACTCTCAGATTGTGTGCTCGTAACACGCCAGATGGTCACTCGCCTCCTCAGTTCAAAGGATGCAAGAATTTCAAAATTTGATTCGTCTGAATACAGAACAGTTTTCCACTTCACCTCAGCCCACTTTAAAGATCAGACCAGATCAAGGTGGTCATTTCAGGGTTTTGATGTTTATTATTTGTTAGTAGCATAAAACCAATTTTATTTTTAATTATCTGCATTCAGTAGGAGGGATTTGTTTTGTATTTTTGAGGCCAAAAAGGCCACAGTCCAAACAGATGAATGATAATAAATAATTGTATACATATAATTTTAAAAAAACACAGGAAAAAAATCTATAACTACTTGAATGTCCACAATTTATTCAATTAATAATTAAATAAATAATTTAGATAACTGAGAGCAGTTATAATAGGACCAGCAGAGGTGAGGAACATTACATCTGATATGCAGTTCGCTAAATCCAATAAAAAGAACATTGGCTGGGAACTTAATAAAATCTGTGATTGTTGGTACATTAGTGACTGTTTTATATTGGCCAGGTGTTTTAAATGTTCCCATATATTCATTTTTTTCAATATTTTGCAGTTTAAAACTCACGTGATGTAAGGGTTTAAAATTGTTTTATACAATCTACTGGCCAGGGACTGTAGATGGAAAATAACCTCTACGATTAAATCCCATAATAACAGACAGAAACACTCATGATGATTAATGCATATTGTCCCTTTTTAATAAATAAAATTCTATCCATCCATCCATTGTCCATGATAGCTGGCAGGGTTGCGGAGGGGTGGTGCCTATCTCCAGCAGTCACTAGATAAAATTATAAAAGCTAATTTGTTATTGTATAATATTTACTCCACTTTTCATGGTTCACATTCTGCAGCGCACCATGAAATACTTTAACCTGTCGCCGTGGCTTGCCAAATAGATCTTAACATATGCACGGTAAATCCACTACAGTGTCAGTGGGTGGGACCTCCTCTACAGATTCTTTTGCTACCAGTTGTTGAATACGGGCAGGTTTGACATGAAGCGACATCCACTGTTTAAAATAGAAAAGACAATAAATGGCTTGCACCTCAAGCAAGGGTATAAAAGTCAAAGGGACGTTGCGCACATCAGAATTATCTCGAGACATCTGGTGCAGGAAGGCTTTACCTTGCAGGGTATCCAGTTAGCCCCACCCACTGATACTGTAGTGGACTTAACCTTCATTGTATTTCTCTGGATTAGACAAATAGGGTGTAATATATTGCTTGCAATATTTCTTTTTATTTAATGCAGGATTTATAAGTAGATCTTTTTTGTGTGTGTGTGTCCGTTTTAGGTTTAAGGTTTAGCATTTTGTAAATATATGTCTGACTGGTAATGTTGGCTATTTCAGAGTGAGGCTGGTGGAGAGAGGAGCACCTCAGAGTCTTCCTCTGATGGAGTCTGGGAAGGTGGGATACATAAAATGTACCCCAGTGTTATAGACTATTTGCTAAATCCTCAGACAAAAACGTGCTGATGATGCATTTTTGTCATTGTTTTTTTTTTTAAGATCCTGCCAGGCGTCAGGGTGATCATTGTGAATCCAGAGACGAAAGGCCCACTCGGTGATTCTCATCTGGGGGAGGTAATATAGCTGGCATTGCTCATTTGAGGCAACAGTTTGTCGGTACCAATACAAAGCATTCCAGGGTTGAACACACACAATTGTTTCTCCATCTCAGATCTGGGTGAACAGCCCTCACAACGCCAGCGGTTACTATACCATCTATGGAGAGGAGAGTCTCCAGGCCGACCACTTCAACACCAAGCTCAGCTTTGGAGACCCGCACACTTTGTGGGCCCGAACTGGATACTTGGGTTTTGTAAAGAGGACAGAGCTGCTGGATGCTAGTGGAGGTAACGAGGCAGATCAAACTCAAACTAACTTAAAATAGGTTAGACTGAAATTAGACAATTGAAGTTAGTAAGTTATTGCTATAAATATTTACAGATAATTCGATATGTTTGAATATACAGTGCTTGAAAAAACAGGTCATCAGATGATTATTTATCTTTTTAAAAATGCATAAAAGACTAAATAAATTCCAACACTATTGGTGATGATGCTTACATTTTTACAAAATTATTGTAAAGCATCAATGGAGACATCACAACGTCGTTATCGACAATGCTTTCAAACATTTTTCACACCCCCTTGAACTTTTCCACATTTTCTCTCATTATTAGCTACAAATTAAATTATTTTATTGTGTTTTGGTGCAATTAACCAACACTAAGTAGTCCACAATAATGAAATATAAAGAAAATTATATTTGAACATTTTTTACAAACAAATCTGAAAAGTGTGGTGTGTGTTTGGATTCAGTACCTCTGAGACAATCCACATCAGCCCTTTGACGTATGTCTCTCCCAGCTTTGCTCATCAATTTTCTGCCACGTTCTGCCACAGATTCCTAATTGGATAGAGGTCTGGACTTTGACTGGGCCATCTGTATTTACGATTAGATTAAATTACACGCACATGAACTCTGTTTACTAATTAAGTGACTTCTGAAGGTGATTTGTGGCACTGAATTTTATTTTGGGGTATCAGGACAATAGAAACTGAATGCAAATGTACTCCAACCTTTTCAGATTTCTGCTTTTGCAAGGCACTACATGAGAATCCCAATAATTACACAGAGGTAGCTCGCTCCTACAGTTGCTAAACTAAATTTTGTTTTTGCTGTCTCTGCAAATATTTCTGTGCGTTTCAGATCGGCATGATGCTCTGTTTGTGGTTGGCTCACTGGATGAGACGCTAGAGCTACGAGGGCTACGTTACCACCCTACTGACATTGAAACATCTGTGTCACGATCTCACCGAAGTATAGCTGAGAGGTGAGGGTGCCACCAATGCTTTTTGTTAATCCTAAAAAGTTCCACTTTGTTCCAGTTGAGAACCAAAGCCTCAGACTTAGAGGAGTTGACTGTGTCCTTTCTTCTTTCCTTCCCACCTTCCTTCTCTTCCTTCTGTTCTTTCTTCCTTCCGTTCTTTCCTCCATCCCTCCTTGGTTGTGTCCTTTCTTTTTTCCTTCACTCACTCTTTCCCTTCCTCCTCCCTTTCTTTTTTTCTTTCTGTTTTATTGTTTTTAGACCTTTAATTGCTGATGTAAATCTCCTCGCTCTTGTCCCTCACAGTGCCGTGTTTACATGGACCAACCTGCTGGTGGTGGTGTCGGAGCTGTGCGGCTCAGAGCAAGACGCGCTGGACCTCGTGCCCCTCATCACAAACGTGGTCCTGGAGGAGCACCACCTTATTGTAGGCGTGGTGGTGATCGTCGACCCGGGCGTCATACCCATCAACTCCCGGGGAGAGAAGCAGCGCATGCACCTCCGTGACTCCTTCCTCGCCGACCAGCTGGATCCCATCTACGTCGCATACAACATGTGAGGAGCTTGCGGCCATCCAGGTGTGATTTCTGGATGTGCCTTCTGCAGCACCGCACTAATGACCAAGCTTGATGGAGTGTGAGTGTGTGTGTAGAGAGCAGAAAAGCATGAAGCACGTGTACAGACACGCAGCCATGTGTGACACCAGCATATCTACGCCACTGCATGTCTGTGTTTGGGGGTGAACACTGTGTTTTTTATATAAACATTAAATTTTCCAGACAAGGCAGTTCACATACACCGCGAAATGAAAAACAACACAAAGCAGAGTCTCTGATGCACTTTTTTGTGTAGAAATGACAAAATAAGAAAACAGGTCATTTTGATAACAAAAATTGTTGTCCTGTCTTGGTGAAAGTCTGTCCCCTTCATGTCCACACAGAGCTACTAATCTCAACACAGCTTGAGGTATTTTTGTACATGCAACTTTCAAGCAAGCTCACCCAGAAGCGCATGTCCTGAGCCCCTTTCATTTCATTTCTTAGCAACGTGGATAAGTAAGAAGACAAGGCATGAGGCCAGACCTCTGTCTCAGCCAGTGTGCATATTTAAAAATCAATTTCCCCTCCTTTTATTGAAACCAAATACATAATTCCTGCTTTGATATATTTCCTGCCTTACAAAACTTCAGCCATACATTCCTATCTTAACTTTTAATAAAATTGCTATTAATGGCTTTGGATTCTTCTTTAACCTGTGGAGCAAAAGTTCTAACAAATATCCAAAAGGGATGAGAACAAAACAAAAGAGCCCATATTCTGTACTGTAACCACAAAAGGGTCTCTTTGTATTTTCGATACTGTATGTCACTGTATAGATATTTTTATTTGTATAAATGTATAATTGTTTTGTTCACCTCTCTCAGCTGCTCCTTTCTGAATAAACAACTGAGCTGGGAGGCTGTAACAGTAGCAGAAAGAAGATTGTAAATAGAATCTAATAGTAAAAAGTACTTTTGTTGGGGGATGTTAGCTATATAAGGGATGGGAAGATAAATAACTTTAGATCATCATGTGTCGGTATGGATATAACGTTGCACTTTTTGAAGAAAAAAAAAAGATCTATTTTATTATAACAATGAGGCATTATGAGCATATGGTTCAGGAGCATGTTATTCTAAGCAGAATAATCCAAGTTTACTGGGAGGGCTATCACTGTTATTGCAGGAACTTTCCCCATTAGTGTCTGTAAGGAAGGTTGCAGAACTAATAACATGACTGTTTTCAGGCTGACGGGTTACTTTGTAACAAAAGGTATAAAAAAAAAAAAAAATCATGTCCACTTCTATTCATCCCACATCTATGGCCACCATGCTGCCAAACAGACATGAACCTCTCAGTTGTGTAAAACATGGAGCGATAATTTTCAAACCTGGTTCCTCTCAGCACTCAAACGTTTTAACTGTACTTATTTTGTGTGTTCTTGTGTGTTTGTGCAACTTTTTGTATATAATTACTTTGAATTCTCAAAGCAATGTCGTTTGTACTGTAACCAGCAGAAGGTAGTCAACGTGTCATGAATTATTTTCTGTATTCAGTCACTGGAATTTGAAGCACTTGTGAATGCAGCTGCAAGCTGAGCCACATGTAAGGCGCCATCGAGGGGAAAATAAAACATCTGACAGACATGAGCATAAAAATACAGCATTTCATCAAAATGTTCTGTTCAGAAGTTTACATCCACTCATCATGGGTGTGAATATATTATTTGGGGTTTGTTAAATGATTATACCACAAATAGCTTTAATGACTTTCACAAAGCAAGAATTGGGCGCACAAGTATGAACTTGAATCTAATCTTCACAGGGTCAAGATGTCAAAAAAATGCTTAAATATATTCATACAGCCCCAGTATTTGGTTTAGTGTCCTTTAGAAGCTTACGCTATCAAGAGGTTTCTATCGTAATTCTAGCTGATTATTTTCCCACTCTTAGCAGAACTGGTAGAGTTTATTTGAGCTTCGTTTACTGACACAGATCTTTCTAAGTGTTTGGGATTGTTGTCCTGCTGAAACACCCAGTTGTGTCCCAGTCTTAACCATCTAACTGCTGAATTTTTAATTTATTAGTTTATTTATATAGGGGCTATAAAAAAAAATGCAATGCTTGGTCCTAGTTGATCTTTCATCCATCTATCCTTTGTCTTTTCTCACTTATCCATGTAGAGAATATCTCTGTCTGGGATTGGGTGAGAGGCAAAGTTACACCCTGGACAGGTCAGCAGTCTATCACAGGGTAACACAGATATAGAGGACAAATAACCATGCATGTGCACTCGTACCTAAAGGCAATTTAAAGAGACGGATCAACTTATGTTTTTGGACTGTGGGAGGATGCTGGAGTACACAGAGAGAACCCATACATGCACGGGGTGAACATGCAAACTCCATACAGACAGAAGCCAGGCCAGGATTCCAGCTCAGGTTCTTCTTGCAGCAAGGGAACAAAGCACTTAGTCATTGAGACCCAACCGCACATAGAAACAAAACACAATCTCGACCTCAGTATGATTGAAAATGTAGTACAATGTTGAATCTGTGGGAGAAAACCAAACAAAAATAGTTAACTCTATCAATTCTGTCAGGCAGAGTGTCCAGATTTCCAGACAGTTATACTAGAAGTTTATACTGTTTATGGTTACAAAAAACATTTGGCTTCTCTACAACTTGCTGCGGGAAATTTAACTAAATATTAATGGGGTTGTATGCATATCGTTAAGCTTATATTGTTTTGATCCAATGCAGATTTGAGAAAAATCTATATATATGTAAACTTGTGCACCTGTTTTTGTTTTGTACGGTCATTCAACCCCAAAAAGACAACGGTTGAGATCAAATTATTTTTCAAATTTGTACCCAAGATAAAATGTATGTAAACTTTTGACCAGCAATCATGTACTTTCCTTGTGCTTTATCATTTAAAGACTGTTTGTAATGGCTTGCATAATATTTCAGTGGTGAAACCTTTGTCTCAACTTATAATTGTTTTCTTTTAATTTTGTCTGACTTTGCTGTTGCCCCATTTTACCATTTCAACAAGTCTAGCCTAATTTTGGAGATTTTTAAATCTTAACAATAATCACAAATGAACAGAATAATAATGCACTTTGCACTGTTTAATAATTTTTGGCATGTCCTGCTTCACATAAAACACTGCCCCATTTTAGTCCACCTCTAACAACAAAGGCTCCAACATTGCTTCATCTTAGCTTTAATCTTTTGTCTCACAGTTGCAGCAGGATGTTGGCATGACTTGTCCACAAAGGAAGTGGCTCGAGGTACATCTTATTTTTGACATAGTAGAAGAGGTAAACAGGTATGAAACTGTACTTTCAGGGAGTAAAACTGGTAAAACAGGGCTGGACCTCGTAATCCACCAAGTATGAGAGTGGGATCCATAAACTGGATTGACAAAAAAGGGTCCCTTTGTAAGTTCTCAGAGACCTGAGATGACAACCAGAATCCATCTACCTGCTTTGCTGGGAAGTCTACAAGGGCTTCATCTGGTTCTTACTCTTGTTTTTTTTTTTCAACTTCAGATTTCTTACACTATGCAATCCTAATGATGGTGCAATTTTAATTTCAAAGCTTGCACAGTATGGAAAAATAAACATGATGCTAATTTTTTTAAAGACTAACATGATCTAATAAATTTTACCCAATAGTGTACTTAAGATTGCATTCATCTCTCTTGAGTTTTGTCAATATTTTGTGTATGCACTATGAATATGTTGTATATTAACTACTCTGTGAAATCTACATTTGCTTCAAGAGGGTGTAATCCACTATCTATGGAGGTGTTTTAACTCAGTCTGTTAAAAATTATAAGTGGTACACCCCCTGACCATTTTGCTTTCTACCATTTTGGTTTGTTGTACTTTGTTTTATACTTGATGTATAAGTAATGCAGAATAAACTGAAATATTTAATCATACAATGTGCCTGAATATTTATGCATTTATGGTAATGAACAGGGAATGAAAGTAACTGAAATGTTTAAGACTTTACATTACTTGGGAAAAAAATGCCTCTTTTAATGTTGATCTTAATCTATAGTGAATTTTATGTTCAAATATCCCATGTTTCTGCACAGTGATTATAAAAGAAAGGGCCTGAGACGACAGACCAAGTTGGAAACATAATTCCTCATAAAATAGGGACAAGAATTTCAAATTTTGCCATGATTTATTCATGACCTATATGATGCATAAAGCAGTATGTGCTCTCCAATAAAAATGTATGTGTAACTAAAGAGTATGTACAAAAGTGTAACTTCCAAGAGATACAAACTATATATTTCATTAGTTCAGAACATTAAAAATGACCAGGAAACCATGATGCAAAAAATTATAAGCATAGGTGTTGTGCCCCAGCAAATTTCATGTTCAAAATTGGTGAAAAGCTCTACTTTAAAAGAATATAAATATATAGGAACAAGGGAAGACTAAATAATTATGTGTACGTACTAAAGAACTGTGTCTGCAGCTCGGACGGCACTGTGGAGGCAGTTAAATGTTGAAAGACGTAAAGTAAAAGACATAAGTTAAAATTGAAAGACATAAATATTAACAATATTTACAAAATACATCTACATATCCATACAAGTTAGCCGTTAGCCACACACACACACACACACACACACACACACACACACACACATATGTGTGTGTGTGTGTGTGTGTGTGTGTGTGTGTGTGTGTGTGTGTGTGTGATTTTGGCATTAGGTCTTGCAAACACCTCATAAATCATAAGACTGAAGATGTGCATATACACCCAATGTGTAATTTTTGTTCTTAAAAAATGCCCTTAAAACGTTAGGCTGAGCTTTGATTTACAAATGATAGTTTGAGTGAGCTGTACTTTGACCCTAGTACATTTTTGGAAGCATTTAAAAGGAAACAATTAAAGTAGTCTAGCCTGCTTGTTAAATTGCACAGATTACTATCTCAGAGCTGTACTGAGTCTGATTAATGCAGGTTTAGCGGCGCGCAGGATTTAAGTAATCAGAAGATCATAATCGTCTGCCTTATTGCACCACAGTAGCATTATTATACAAGCGCAAGTATATTTAAACTTTGCGTAGTGTGAATACAAAATTTCGCCATAGGTTTTTACAAATGCACATGTAATGTTCATTCTGCAACGTAAATGTACATCACTTCTATAGAGTACAACTTCGTGGCACGACACTCTCAAACTTTTTCCTCCAATCACAAACCTCAAATAAATAATTACGTAATGCCTTATGTACACAGAAGCCCCGCCCATTTCCTTTGAAGGGGGGGAGAAAAGTGGTCAGCAAATTTTTTTTTAGCTGACATCTTCGTGTTTTTAGCTGTTAGCCGTTACTGCTAAGTAATTTTACAGGTTCCTAACGAAATAAAAGTCTGTACACGAATTGCCCGAGCTTCACGCTGTGAACAAGAGCAGTCACACATCACTTGAGAAGGTAAATTATCTAGCTGGCTGAGCGGTACTTTTTGTACTCGTCTGTCTGTCTACTCCGCTCTGGCCGTAATGGCGGCTCAGCGCTTCGTCAACGGCTCGCCGTTCTACGAAAAGGGAAGGTGTAGTTAGCTTAATGGCTCCTCGTATCGCTGACGTCTTTTGACGCGATAAGTTGCGTGCCAGTGACAGAGTTTCATATATTTGCTCACTGGGACTAAAAGCTCGTCCATCCCGTATACCAGCCTAACGAAACTTGCCAAGCATATAATTCAGAAACGGTTGCTTTTATCGCTCTAAAGTGTATTACATCCGCTTAAGTGGTTAGCCATCGTTAACTAGCAGCTGTAACATTAGTGAGCTCGAACATTCTAGAAGTAACGGCTCTATAGTTTCATCTGCGGAGGGTTTTTTGTTATAAAGTTGCACATTTCATGGAATTGGGCATCAAATCAGTGAGGGTAAAAAGTCAACTGTATCGACTCCAGAACCCTGCAGTGTTTCGTAACTCGATATTAACGTTACTTGCACTGCCAAATTCGAGTGAACCAAAGAGGAAGTCGTTTTCTAGTTGACTTATTGTAATTTATTTAAACTTTTAATAAGCAATAAGTAAGAAGACTATTTTGTAATGGGTGCGCGTATTTTTAACGTTTGTTTAGCTGTAATCAGTCGGGCCAAATAGCTTTGTGTTTTCACCAAAGTATAGACGAGCAACAGCGCGGCACAACAGCTGTTGTTACATTAGAGTTACTGTGAGTCGGTAATATTGATTTATTTTTTCTCAGTTACTATGGAAGAAGTACAACAGGGCAGCAATGGCACTGAGTCACAGACTGCAACCATTCCCACTACCATCACATCCTCTCAGTTCTCACAGATAGCGCAGCAGGTAACTAGTATATGCCATTAAAAAGAATACCTGCCATTCTGTATAGCTGCACAGGCTCCTTATAATATTAAGAAGTAAACACAGCTACGACTTTGAAACAGTTTGTACGCGGCTTGAAATGTAATACTTGTCAATCTCAAAATGGCATAAAACCTACCCAAGTTGCTCTGTTTTTGTCTAAATATGTTTTTGTTATATGATGACAGCAAGAAAAAACAAAAACCTTAGTACTGCTATGGCTTCAAAACGTGGTCAGGCAGCAATCCAGAACTACGGCTTAAAAGTTATAAACATGTAAAGAAGCTATAGATCATCATGAAATTAATGAAGCCAATGTATGTCTTTATAAAAACGCTGAGAAATAATATTTATAACTTTTAACTTAAAAAAAAAAAAAAAAGGTTACTGATCAAGCTCTTGAAACATTGAACTAATTTATTATTTACAGTGCCTGAATTTGTTTACATTTGTATACTTCCACTACTAATCTTACTGTGTGAAAACTAACATTGAGTTAGAGTTTTTGCAAATTGAGTGCAAAAATGCCACAAAATAATACAAAATATTTCAGTACTGTTTCCCAGTTTATTAAACATTTAAATGAATGCATTAGATAAATTTAAAAATGCATTAAGTTACTTTGATATGTCATTAATGTATTCAATACACACTTGAGTATTTATATATGAAAGTACATAATACAAATATCACATTATATTTTAAAATCATAGCATTATTTTTGTAAATTGCTTGTTTGCTTTGTGTTTCATGCGCTGTACTGCACTGTGCAATAATTGAACCTGCAGCAAGTCAAGTAAGCCACATTTGGGTTAACAAGAAGAAGAGGAAGTCTGTTTAAAACCTGTTAGATTGACAAGAGCAGCCTTGCCCCCCACTCCCTCCCCCCACTGACCTCTCTATGGATACAGTAGAGAGGGTAAAATAAATCCATGATGTGCACTAAATAAAATGATTACATTTAATCAATAATGTGTTTATATTGTTTGTGTATTTGTTTCCAATTTTAAAAAAATCTAAAGACCCATTTAGGTAATTATTCACTGATTTAAAAAAAAAAATTGTTATTAAAATGTGTCTCTTTTGGACCTCTAATTATGCAGGCTAATGCTTAAAAATATATAGTATGTCTTGTTAGAAACTCTTCACGGTAAAGATCGCAGCTGACACTAAAGTAAAAGGCATTGTCTCTGTTCTTCCAATTTAAGTTTTCTAATGTCTCTGAAGAATGCAAAAATGTATTACATTTTCATGGTAAAAACATTGCATTTATGAGTCTTGGTTTAAAATCTCTTTTTTTAAATGGGTAATTTAAAGAAAAAAAAAAATGCACTTAGAACCTAAGTGTAAATTAGACTATATGTTATATGTAGTTTGAATGTTTGTTTTAACTATTTAGAAAAATCTCTTCAAATAAATTTTACTTACATAATGTTTTATGTGAGACTTATGGCAAACCATATTTCTGTTTGTATTTAATTTTTTTCATTTTCATTTTTCTAGATGTCATTGGGAGGTTCTTCTGTGGCTGTTGTCCAACTGCCTGGGGGTCAGTTTCAGGTTCAAGGAGTGATCCAGTCTGCACAGTCGTCAGTCATTCAGTCCCCTCAGGCACAGAGTGCAACGGTGAGCACAGCTGCTTTTCTTGGCGCTCATGTTTTTCATTCTAAAGTAATTCATTGTTCAAACCTAAATTGCTAGCTTCAGATGATGGCGAAGTACAGTAAGAGAAAAAAAATTACAAATAAAAAGTTATTCTTTGTTATATATTGAATGAATATTTTGTTTCTGTTTGGCTCCAAACCTAGAAGTAAAGAGGGTATAGTCAAACAATTGGCAAAAAGATATGACATGAATTGTGTTTGTTGACTGACATATAACCAAGAACTTAACAGAAACCTAGGACTTCAAAGAAGGTGGATTTCCATGTAAAACACGCTTTTCAGATGTTTCTTCAGATTTTATAAAGCCAAAAGTCCATAACACTGTCAATTAAAAAAACTCAGACTATCTATCATACTTGCATGAAACAGAGCATTGAAACAGCAATTTATTGTAAGCCTTACTGAGAAAAACATACAAAGGATAAAATATCGTATCCACAGATTTTTGCTTTTATAAATTTATGGTGCAAATATAAACACAAAAAGTGCTGGAAGTTATTTAGTGCTCCATAATTAACACTGCTTAGGCTTCATAGTTATATTGTCTTGATATTTTGTAATCATTTTTGCATCTGCAATGATTATTAAAACAGATCAGTCACATCTAGTTTGCCCACTTACTGATCAAAATTAGAATTGTGGTCCCAGGTTAAGTCTTATCAGTTAAATTAAATGTAGTGATTCATTTTTTTTTTCACTAAGAGAAGAAATGTCTAACTTTGTCTTAGATTTTCTCTTAGATCAGGGATCTTTAATTCCAGTCATCGAAGGCCAGTGTCCTGAAACTTCTAGATGTCTCTGCTTTAACACACCTGAGTCAAAAAATCAGGTCATTAGCAGGACTCTGGAGAACTTGACTGCATACTGAGGAGGTGATTCATTCATTTCATTCAGATATGTTGGAAGAGGGACACATCTAAGAGTTGCAGGACACTGACACTGGACTCCAGTCCTCAAGGGCTTGAAAGAAAATCTCCCAACAGCTCAAATTATTATCATCAGTGGGTAACTCCTGCAGCCTATTTTAAAGTGCGCATGATTATCAATAGGTTATTAATTTAAAAAAATGACTGTATGAGAAAAGTGCTTATATAAAGCGCTGATTCAAAAAACAAAATATAGTTAAAAGATTATTGTTTTGTATTTCTATGGCTGACTCAGAGGCTTGACATATACCAATTGTTGGTTTAGCTATTAATTAAAAATCACTTGAAGAAGCAGCTGAAGGTTATGTGACAATAAACTTTCATATAGATAAAGAAACAACTGTGCTCTATTCACCAATGAATACCTGTGTAAAACTCATCTGAAAGTTTTTAAATGCACTGAATTTGGAACGCCATGAAATGCTTACAAATGAATAAAACTAAATTGTAGTCAGTGTTAGACTGGTGCACAGTAAGGAAATAATTTCTCATTAAGGAAGCAACCTCTTGGCCTCTGAGCCCAAGTGTGTCTGGATTTTTATTTTTTAGTTATTTCATGATTATTGTGAGTGACTAGTTTCCTTGTTTTACAGTACTATGGTACACCTTCTCAACCAAAAGGCAAGATAGATTTGTACATATGTAATAGAGAATGTCATATTATTACTTGCACTTATAACTTCACCTTATACTGCCAAGGCCCAGGGTACTGATAGTGAAGATTCACAAGACTCCTCAGATAGTGGAGCAACAACCCAGAAGACCCGAGAAATACTCGCAAGGCGGCCATCATACAGGTAAAAGTTGATTAAACTATTCCCAGAAAGAACAGCTTTGTGTAATTTGAGAAATCACTGGAATTCTTTTGTCCTGCAGAAAAATCCTCAATGACCTTTCATCTGAGGAAACGACGCACATAGAAGGAAAGGATAACAGCCCAGCATCCACAGGAGTGACAGGTGTTACAGTACAAAGCACACCACTCTACCAGACCAGCACCGGCCAGTACAGTAAGAACTGCTCCTTCAGCTTAAAGTGAATATATAGATACTAATACCAAAATTGGATGCAGGGATGTTTGAAGTTCAGAAACACATTTGATATTTGTAATTCATTATAATGTATAGTTTTTTTATTTATTTTTTCTAATGGAGTGAAATTTGAGAATAATTATGTATATTCATGTACAAAATATCCTCCTATCATATTTAACTGTGCCACCAATTTTTTTTTTCTCCTGTGCCTTACCAATTTCTGATTTTTGTTTTTTTGTTTTTTTTTTTCTTCATAATTAGTTACCATAGGTGCTAATGGAACAATCCAGCTGGCATCTCCAGGGTCTGAAAGCATTCAGGGACTACAGGCTGTCACTATGGCCAACTCTGGTGGAGTACAACAAGGAGCTACCATCCTTCAGTATGCCCAGACACCTGATGGCCAGCAGATACTCGTGCCTAGCAACCAAGTAGTAGTACAAGGTGAGCGTTTACCATATTTATCAAACGTTGTTGTGCCAGTCTTATTTGGTAATATTATTTTGTAACTGAAATGGGACAACAGGTTAAATATCTTCCAAAAAGTAATTAAATAGTATTCAGTTATGATTCTACCAAATAAAGGAGGTTTCAGGAAAAATCTCTTTTTAATCTGCTCCCATAAGAGAGTTACTGGCTCAAAAGGGCTAGTGGCAAAAGAAAAATTAAAGGTTTCAAAATATTAAATGTATTAAAAAAATAAAACAAAAAAAGTTTCTTATCAGCTAATGTCCTCTTACAAATGACATATATCCAACGTAAAATATTTTTTGGGGTAGTCACAATATAAAACTTCCAGTCAAGTGCTAAAAGTTGTGTGACACGAGTCATATGATCCACGTTTAGGTGCCGGAGGAGAGGTGCAAACGTACCAGATTCGCACAGCACCCACATCTGCCTCCCTTCCCCAGGCTGTTGTGATGAGCTCTCCTGTTGGACTGTCCCAGACTAAAACTGATGATCCAACACTAAAGAGGGAAATAAGGCTTGCAAAAAACAGGTAAATACACAGTGTAGTTTGGTGTTTCAACTCAAAAACCCAAGTGCTTTACAGCAGTTTGGATGGAGCATTGTTCTCATTCTGGAAAAAAATATACCCCTCAAAGGTGCCTTTGCTGTTTGGTTAGCAGATCAATAATAACAGATTAAGCACCGCTTATGAGAGATGGGGTTCCTACACAGTCTTAATGAGTCAAGAAAGTATGGCATTTGCCCTGATTATTTTCCAGATCTTTTTAAGAATAGAAACATTTGGTTTACCAGACTATTTTCCTTCTTCCTTTTTGCAACGGAAAAACATCTTATGATGCTTAACAAAGGCAGTGGATATTACATTTATTTATATTCAAATAGCATGGTTTATCTTTGATATACCACATCACAACTTTATTTGAACATTTTACTCACAAATATTTTAATTTCTGACTTACTAAATGTAAGGGCCCTATAATTTCTGTGATGCAGAAAACATGGATGGACTGATAGAATTTAACAAGCAAAATGGAATCCACAATAAAATGCGGAATTTCATAGAATTTGCTGATGTTGCAGAGCAGGAGAGGCTATACGGTCGTTTCTGAAGTGTTTTGGCTGCTGCAGCTACCATACATGGTATGGTAGCACCTGGTTAGGCGGGGCTCAGATCAGCTCAAATCTCCTCTCCACACAGAAAAAAAAACAATATGTGTGACAGCCACTTGTAGTGAAGAGTCACATCAGAAACATGGAGAAGAAGCAAGCTAGCAGAAGCCAGTCATGCCTGCTAACTCTTGAACATTTAAATAAATCTTTAAAAGCGAGGCGAGAGTTTATTGAACATTTTATTGGTCTGTGAGCCAAATCAGATATTCCTTTAGGAAAAAAATGAAACAAACTTGGTTTATTTTTGGTAAAGTAATGCAAATGGAATTGGGGGCGGGGGGCGGCTGCAGTTGTAGTAATGTGAGAGCTAAATATCAAAAGACTGACAGAAATTAGTTTGATTGAGTTGTCTGTTACAGATGGAAGAAATAAAATCAAACAAAAGTCCTGATCATTATGGGAGTGTGCACAAGGGCTTACTGTTTGCAGGTTTTTTATGTGACAAATATTTTGGTGTTGAGTTCAACCCTAAGGCATTTTTAAAAAGGAAATTTTCTTTTAAGATGTTAAAAACACGATTCTTTGTTCTACACGTTTGTTTAACCCCTTTAAAAAATAATGGGGAAACACTTTTAAACATCTTGTTGAACCGTTCAATGTTTAGTTGAACCACAGCAGTTTGTTATATTTGTGAAACAGAATAACAGTAAATGTGGATCTCTGGCTATTGAACTGGTTTCGTTCACTCTATAATGACATACTTTTTGGGTTAATAAATATGGTTGAAAAAGAAAAAAGTGAAATTCAGAAAAATAAAAACGGAAAAAGTGGAATTTGTGGGGAAAAAGGGATTTTGGAAAATAATAAAACGGATTTCATAGGGCCCTGTAACTGCATGCACAGTCATTCAAATATCAAAAAGCTATTTCACTCCTTACTTTGACTTTAATCAGGGTTAAACTGGACTTGATTCTTAAACTGAGTCAGGAAGAATAGTAAAGCTATAAAATGGCATTCTTTGAGAAATTTAATAAATTTAAAAAAGTACTAATGCTCACAAAATGGGCTTATAATAATGTTTCTTTAATAATAAATGTAGTAATACTTCAGTTCTTATTTAAAAGTCCGTTCAACTCTAAGAGTTACAGGTTTTGAAATGGAGCCTTGTTATTTTAGACCAGATCTCAGGAAAGCAGTAAAATAGTCCTGTACCATATTTGGAAAATTAGAAGCATCGTTTTGTTTTATGACTTGTGGAACCTAGAAATAAGATCCAGTGACTATTGAAGCTGTTAAATATAGGTGTTTCTACTTAAATGTCCTTAAAGGGGACCTATTATGCAAAATTCACTTTTTGCATGTTTTTGTACTTCCATTTGGGTCTCTACTGCTTCTAGAAACGGTCCAAGTGCTAAAAAAAAAAAAAAAAAAAAACATCCAGTCGTTTTCTTGCAATAATTTATTTTATTATGGTGTCTGGAAAACAAGCCATTTCCAAAACCTCCCGATACTGATCTCACAATCTGCAGGCAATGCCGCTCACCAAGCAACCTCAGCCAAGCCCAGCCCCTCACCTAGCAACTCGAGCGGAGCGCCGCCTTCTTAATTATTAGAAAACAAAAACAAACAAATCACAATATGTGACTTGTCAACTTGTTCATTATGTGACAACGATTTCAGTTAGGATATTTGAATGTTTAACTAATAATTCATATTCATTCAGTTGTTTACACCATCTTGATGCTGTGAGAACTTGTACTTTAAAAAAAACAATGCACTCATTTCCTTATTTTCGAGTTTGAAATCCTGATCGATTTTCCTGCTTTTAGAGAGGCAGCCCGCGAATGTCGACGGAAGAAAAAGGAATATGTTAAATGCCTGGAAAACCGTGTTGCTGTTCTGGAGAACCAAAACAAGACACTGATTGAAGAACTGAAAACATTAAAGGATCTTTACTGTGTTAAAACAGGATAAACTTTTTCAATCCATATCGAGCTGGTGTGAAAGTGGCACTGCTCTCATTCATTTGGACAAGTCTGGGTTTCTGGGAACACTTCATTTCAGGCTGAAAGCCTCCAGTTTTTTTTTTTTTTTTTTTTTTTTTTTTTTTTTTTTTTTTTTTACACACTCTGATATAAAGTGACTTTTGGCAGTGAGATTTACTGGACAAATTGGCCATTTTTCCAACTGCTGTTTTTTTTAAGCAAAAAAATGCTAATGCTATAACATTTATAGTTGTGTACATTTTTAATACTGGGAGGTTTGAAATTGTGAGCTTTAACGTTGAGTTTCAGTTTCCAAATGTATCCCTTTCCTATTTTCTTGTGTTTTTAAACCTGTTGCTATTGGAGTTAATTTACCAGCATCTGCAGAATTTTGACTGTATAAATATCACAAAGATGTAATTTCTTTTAATTATGTGAACCAGCAATTCCCCTCTTTTCCCTTTTTAAAAAGATGTTACAACTGTCATTCCTTATATTTGTGCAATGGAGTATAAAGGGTATCAGAAATATTAAGTGTGGTGTGGTTGTTACTTGGCAGTTACTTTGACAATCAGGGAAAAAAAGCACAAAGTCCAGGTAATATTTATTTGTACATCTTGGGAGGAGTGAGAAAGAACAAACAGTATATGAAATGTTGCTGATTCGGTGAGTAAATAAATATATTTTCTCTCAGTATAATGTGTGGCTGTCTGTTGTATTTGTTGTGAATGAAAATGTTGGTGTTATTCTCCTTTAAAAATAGATCTTCTACCATGAGTGTGTCTTGTATGGATGAAAAAAAATAACCTTGTGTTCTAACTTTAAAAGACTTTGAAAATTGAAAAGAAACCAGTAAACTATGTTTTGAGAAATTAATAAGTCTTAAACAAGAAAAAACAAATTATATATTTCATTTAACTGAATATCCCATGATGTGTGGCCTAATCATTAAAGAAACCTCTGGAGCCTCTATATGTTTTAGGTGAAGTTCAGCAAAGCCAGCTGCCTCCAGGTCTTTCCATGTTGCTCTGGTAACCAAGCAGCCATCCCCAATGAGGTACCACAGAGGCTCAAACACATACTGACAGAAGTATGTCCACGTGGAGGGATCAGAGACAACATGCTCCAGAAAATACAAGGCTCCTCCCTGAAAGAGAAAACCAACAGCAGGTGGTATTCTGGGGAGTTAGGTTTGCTCCTGTACAGACCAGACAGCCTTCTGGTTCTGACTGGTTATATCTGCAGTGAGGCTTTCAGAAATGTAGCCTGAACTCAATTGTTACAGGGATCTAAAGTAAATGGAAAATCTGTTCAAGCCTTCCCAAGTCACAGATTTGCTTTTGCATCATACTCTCCTTTCATACATGGATATTTTAAGGCATCCCTGACTTTCTTTGAAATGTATTTTTCAACAAGGTTCTAAGCAAGTACAGGAATCTGAACTCTATGGCTTATCAAGGTAGAGATAAGCCACAATGTGCCACAATGTGGCTTGTGGCTTGTGTTGGAATTTGAACCCATGAAATGTATTATTAGCACATTCAAGTCCTGCGTTCTCTCAGTATAATGTTATCATAGTGTTGCGTCACTATGGACATAAAAAGTTCAATTTAAAAGTACATGAATAAATGTACATAATTAAGTAACTTGTTTTTTGTTTTTTTTTTTTTTTTAAATGGGATGCAAACTCAGTTCATCTGTGGTAGTGCTTAAGAAATAAATGGCAACTTGTAAATAACTATGCATACACGCATAAAGGTAAGCAAATTGTGGTAATGTGGAAACTGTCACATTTTACCATATTACAACCACAAACTTAAGCATGTTTTATTTAGATTTTATGTGAATGACCAAAAAAATTAAGTAAATAAGTGGAAGGAAAAGTCTTCATGTTCACCTTGTGCTGTAGGTACAACTGTTTAGTCTTTTGGGGTATGTCTCTACCAGCTTTGCACATCTAGAGACAAAAATTTTTACCCATTCTTCATTAAAAATAGCTCAACCTCAGACGGATTTGATGTAAATAATTGGATTTAGATCTGGGCCATTTTTAGCACATTAATATTCTCATTCTATTGCAGCTCTGGTTATATGTTCAAGGCCACTGTTCTGCTTGGAAGGTGAACCTCACCTGCAGACTTAAGTCTTTTTCAGTCTCTAGCAGGTTTTCTTCCAGGATTACCCTGTTTAGCTCCATCCATCTTCCTATGAAGCCTGATCAGCTTTCCTGACCACCAAGAATGGTGCTGCCACCACTATGTTTCACCATAGGGACGGTCTGTTGGTTATCCACTCACATAGCATTTTGCATGTAGGCCAAAAAGTCACTAGTATCATCTGACCAGAGCACCTTCTTCCACATGTTTGATGTGTCTCATTCATACATCATGCAAGTATGACATATTGTGGCTTTCTCTTAATAATAGGTCTCTGCCTGCAATCCTTCGATAAAGACCAGATTTACAAAGTGCATGACTGATTGTGAACAGAATTACCATAGCGCTCTTCACAGCCTTCTGATTATACCCCCTTTTTTTATGGCCCATGAGTTTACGTGGATGGTTAATGTTTTTGCAGTTTGGTCGTTGTTATTCCATTTCTAATCGAGATTCAACAGTGCTCTGTGAGAGGTTTAAATCTCACAAAACTGTTCTATAAACTAACCCTGCTAAAACACCTCCACAAGTTTCTTCCTGACCTGTCTGTTGTGTTCCTTGGTCTTTATGATGCTTTTTGTTCATTGATGATCTCCAACAAACATCCGCGTGCTTCATGGAACAGCTGTGTTTTTGCAGATGAAATTACAGGTGGATTCACTGGTTGACTTATGAAGGCAGTTAGTTGCTCTGAATGCGCTGGTCTGTCACATAGAATCTCAATTTAATATGTTGTGGTTGTGCAAGTTGCTGTATTTCCTACTACACATGAAGGCAGCACAATAAAACTCACATTTCTGAGAATGCGTCGGGCCTCCTGCAGGACTTTTCCCACGTTGTTCACAGAGCACAGGACCAGCGTGCAGACCACAACGTCCACTGATTCGTCCTGGACCTCTCTCATGTCCTCACCAGAGAGAACTAAGATCTCGTCATAAGTCAGGTGCTTATTTGCCTCCATGCTCATACGCAGGTACGGCTCCATGTGCGGATTGGGGTCAGTGCAGATCACCGTGCAGCCGAAGGGGTAATACCTGAAGTTTGCGCCGCTGCCACAACCGATTTCCAGCAACCGAAGCGTCCCGTCAGCATTTGCGAACCTTCCAAGGTTTCGAAAGAGATCCCTCTTCAGCTTGTGGATTTTGTCATTATATGAAAATGTTATGTTATAGGCGAGGAAGGGGAACACACGTTTGTACATACCACGCAGGCCAATAAAGTGCAGTAGATATAAAGGGGTGCTCATTGCTAAACAAACTAGTCGGCAAAATTTCATAAGACAAGACTGCATCTTCCCTTGAAAAACTTTTGAAGTGCCCTGCGCCGAAAACACGTAAGAAGATAAAAAGATTAAATTGTTAATACTGATCTGTCATTTTGTGACCACAAGATGGCAACAAAGGACAACAGTGCAGAAGTTCCTCCTATTTTCCCTTTTTAAGTTACAACCCATAGGAATTGAGCTAACTTCGTGTGACCCCAGCTGAATCCAGGAATACATTTTTAAATAATCTTTAATCTCAGTTGAAAAGAGGAAACACAATTACATAGTACCGATTGATAAGTTGCTTCACAAATAAGTGCTGGTTCAGATTCTTATGTTAGCTGCTATACCTAACACATGATTAGGTGATTTGATAATATAAAATTTAAAATGTGTACATAACAATCATATAACCATTAGTATTGTATACTGTCTTTAAACAGGTATAATCTTTACAAAACTCATTTACTTCAATACAAAAATTAAGGTGATTGCTCTTTATCCCTAGTATGCCACACAAGCAATAGACAAGATACAAAGCTTGGCATATTCATATACTTGTAGTCATAATAACTTGTTACAGAATAGTTTGTAGGAACTTATTTCACAGCATAGCCTACTATGTGCGATTTGATAATAAAGATAAGTGGTGCTTCAATGTGCCTGAGTTTGAGCTCAGAGAATCCAACTGCCTCCAAGTATTTCCAGGTTTCCCGAGTGGCCTCACATCCATCCCCAAAGTAGTACCATGCAGGTTGGAGGACGTGCTGGAAAAAGTATGACCATGTTGAGGGGTCTGCAACCACATGCTCCAAGAAGAAGAAGGCACCACCCTGAGAGAAAAAAGATTTAATATTTGTAAGTATAACATCCAGCTTAAGCCAAATCAATTTTACCACTTCTATGTTTACTTTTTTTTTTTTTTTTTTTTTTTTTAATCTTTTTGGCAGGGATCATTTTCAAACATTATTTCATAGGGAACTTTTTATAATTCAGTACAAGGCCAAACTCTAAACCATGCAGAATCCCACACTTGGATAATTAGGTCTGATAATCAGCATTTTTATTTCTTCAATATTCTCAAGTTTTAAGTCAGATTATTTGAAATCCTAACATGTGGAAATGAATGATCTTATCTCTGCTGTACAAACTTGACACAGCATGCTAAATGGCATATTTACTTAGTCTAGTCCTATGTTTCAGTTCTGATTAGCCAAGTGCTGGTTTCCCATATCAAGATGTGCCAGAGTTTTAGTTAAAGTTACAGTTTCAAAACTCCTTCAATTTATGGTTATAGCTTTCCTTCATTTAGAGTTCTTTTAACAAGATCCCAAGGAAATTGTCGGAGTAACTGGAGATTTCTCTAGCTGTATGAAGCAAAAATTATGAAGACAGCTATTTTTCTTTGCATACAAAGAAGGCACATTGTTGGTTGGAAATCATGGTTTGAAATAGGCTTGGGTGGGCAGGAGATTCACAGTATGATATATATCTATTTATATCACTACACAAATGTTATTGAACTGTTAAACTGTTAATTATTAAAAATTATGTTTTAAATAAAGGTTTAAGAGGAAGACATTCTACATAACTGATAACTAAAACATAACAATCACAGGATCCCAGACACTAAACAACTAAAACAACTTAAAAGACTGCCACTCTTTCCCTGTTCTGCTTTTCCTATTCTTTTTGTTTTGCTTTCCAGTTTTTTAAATATGCTCAGTCAGCGGAGAATTAATTTCTCTGCCAAAAAATCTGAGTTCAGGGCGTGTTCCTGTGGGCTGGATTTGCGTTTATATTTGGTAGCCAGTTCCTGTGCAACAGATTACATTATTGCAATGTGAAACTAGATGCTTCTAGTTCACACGGTAGGAGGACATGAGAGACCATAAGAAAAATATTTGCAGCTCAGCAAGCTCTTTATAACTAATAACAGAAGGGGTAACAACTGTATGCCTTCAGTTACTGTTTGGTTAATAGTTGCAACAACGACATTAAATCTTTCAATGCATATTACTGTTTCTTAACGTTTTTACTCCATAGCTTCGTTTATGCATGAAAACTAAAACACAGACAAGTCAGTTCTAATGCTTTTAATGTCAAATATGTCATCACACCCTAATAAATTATCAACTGCATGTTTGTTTAATAACATGTTAGTAAATGTTTGATCTACAGCCCACCATCCTAGTTTGTAAGGCAAAGGCTAAACTGAGCAGAAATCATTGAACCTCAGTTACAAATTTTCTAACTCGTGGCTGCATATCTCCGTCTCCTGAACAGTTTTGTTTTGAGCTAACGAAATATTTGCCCAGTTTAAACTTCTTACTGGTCGCAGTATACGGTGCACCTCTCTCAGGGTTTGCGGAATATCTCTGACCGTGCACAGCACTAGGGTGCACACAACAACGTCAACCGATTCGTCCCCCACTGACGCCATGTCCTCCCCCGAAGAAACCACGAATCGGTCATAGTTGAGGTGGTCGTTCTGCTTCATGCTTTTGTCCAGGTATTTCTGGAAGTGTGGGTTCGGATCGGTGCAGATCACCTTGCTGCCAGGCGGATAAAATTCAAAATTTGTTCCAGTGCCACAGCCAATTTCCAGAATTGTGAGCTTTCCGCCAGGCTTGATGAACTCTGACAGACTGCGAAACAACTCCGATTTCCTTTCGTGCATTTTCTTATTGTAGGTTACCGAGATGCGTTGCAGGCAAAAGGGAAAGACGCGTTTGTACCCTTCATATAGACCGACCGCTTTGATTATATGCATCGGGATGCACAATACATTCACCACCAGGGTCCAAAATCTTATCGCAAGACTCATCTTTGCTCACGATCACGACCGTCTGGCGCAACGTGTCTGAAGCTGGTGACAGTATCAACAACAAGCCGTCAAGGTGAAACAGGCAAGATCCAACTTGGCGTCCGGTGTGGATTTTCAAAATAAAAGTTGTCAAACGTGTATGCAGTTTAAAGACATGCTCATTTATTTAAATGTATTTAGTAACTGAAGTGTACAGTGTCCTCTGTCTAAAAAATTATTTTAAGCAATTTATAGTTTCATAACTAAGTGATCTTGCGTTTTTTAATTTGCTTTCTTAATACGAGTTGTCTTATATGGAGAATGAAGAGTGCCAAATTACAATAAATAAATAATCATAATTTAAGTTAAACTGTCAACTTCATCCATCATACTCAGTCGGCGGAATCAGGGCTGCTTCTATAGAGACCCTGAAGTCT
This sequence comes from Anableps anableps, assembly GCA_014839685.1. Lineage (NCBI taxonomy): Eukaryota > Metazoa > Chordata > Actinopteri > Cyprinodontiformes > Anablepidae > Anableps > Anableps anableps. Next base: position 22,598,594 of record CM026069.1, read on the forward strand.
AGATTCAAACAGCAAGTCAAGACAACTTCTTTCAAGTTTTCTATGACTCTGAGGTCAATATCTTCACCTGAAGTGTGGAAATAACTTCAACAAATTCTTGTGATTTATTTAATACAAACTCTGGTGTCCAACTCTAGCTTATATACCTCCAGTTTGGTCTGAAATATCTCTAATAAGTTCACAAGAAAGCTCACTGTGGTCCAGCATGGAGGAAGTTGCCACAGACTTAAGACAGGATCAACGTTAGTCCCGCCCACCGACTAACACCGGTTAACGCTCTATCATGAACTTATTAGAGATATTTCAGACCAAACTAGGGATATAGAGGCTGGAGTTGCACACCCAGAGTTTGTGGTAAATTATATGCAACAATTACATTATGTTATTGAAGTTATTCCCACACTTCCATTGAAGAAATTGATGTCAGGGTCCTTGCAAACTTGGAAGAGTTGTCTTGACTTGCTGTTTGAAGCAGCCAATCAGAAGTCAGAGTCTTTATAGAAGCAGCCCTAATCCCGCCCACTGAGTCTGATGGGTGAAGTTGACATTTTAAATTAATTTGTGATATGCTTCAGCACAGGAACATAAAATAATTTATTAAATCATGAAATCATTATATCTAGTTTTTAAAATAAAATCAGTACATTTATTTGAGGCACATAATTAATTCTATATTTAATAAATTATCTCTGTATTTCCATTTTTAAAAAGTTGACACATTTGAATAATTATTTCACAAGTTATTTTGTGTTATTTGGCATTTTTCACTCTCCATAGTCTTAAACTGGTTATTATTATTATTATTATTATTATTATTATTATTATTATTATTATTATTATTATTATCTATGTTGCTCTTCCATAGATTAAAAGATTACAGAGTGCTTCACCTTAAACCCACAAATAAAACAAATTTAAGAACAATCAAATACTTTTCAGTGTTGTCTTCCAACAGTAACATCCTGGGTATTTGTGTGTAGGTGTATGGTTGGTGGTCCTGTTTTTCACCATGTAGGCCTGTACTGGACTACCGGTGTGTTCAGTGTGAACCCTGCATCTCCCTGGTGTGCTCATTTCTTGGTTGAAATTGGCACTAGGCCAGCAATAATCCTGCAGGGGTTATGGGGGGTACAGAAAATTACTGTGGCCCAGAAGGGTCAACAAAATACTCTTCTGGGCCAACCTTGTTGACCCCTCTGGGTCACCATAGTCTGTACCTGTTCATCCATCTCCAGTCATTGAGCGAGAGGTAGGGTACATTCTGGACAGGTCTCTGGTACATTACTGGGCCAGATCGAGACAAGTGCATTTGGTAGGACTATTATGCATCCCACTGTAATAATAACAATGTGTTTGATTAAATGTTGAGCTGCCTGGTGAAGCAGTTGTTAGCACTGTTGCCTTATATCAAGAAGGTCTTGGGTTCAAACCTTGACCTGGGTTATTTTTGCATGTAGTTTGCATGTCCTCCCTGTGCATGCATGAATTCTGGATTCTCTCCAGATACTCCAGCTTCCTCCCACAGTCCAAAAACATGACTGTTAGATTAAATGGTCTCTTTAATTTGCCCTTAGGTTGTTCCGAGCGTCTCTTTGTTGCCTTATGATGGACTAGTGACCCCTGTTGCCCAATGACCACTGGAGCTAGGCGCCAGCCCCACCGTGACCCTGCAAGGAGAAGCGGATATAGACAATGGATGGATTTATTATTGTTATTTGTAGCACACCAGGATAATTTCATTATGTTAAAATTTAGATATTGCTACCCACGACTGTAAGGAGTTTACTTATTGGTTTATTGAATATATCATTTTTATGTCAAGTCAAGTTTATTTGTATTGCACATTTCAGCAGGAAGGCTGTTCAAAGTGCTTTACATCATAAAAACATCATGCAGTTAACGAGCAAGAAACACTACATTTTGACAAATGCCATCATCAAAATCATCAAAATGATCAAGCAAATACACCAAAAATATTGATCAATGTCCCACTTACAAGTAATCACAAACAACTCTAAACAGATGGGTTTTTAGCCTTGATTTAAAGGAACTCAGTGTGTCGACTGTTTTGTAGTTTTCTAGTTCATTCCAGATTTGTGGTGCATAAAAACTTCTGCTTCTCCATGTTTGGTTCTGGTTCTGAGGATCCAGCGCTGTGGTTTTTGCTAGAGAAATGTATGCTAAACAAAACGTTTGCTGCTTGATCTTACATCACCCTTTGGTCGCCGCAGGCCCCCCATAAGTTTTTATTTTTTATTTTTCCCTACTTTGACATGTTGCGCACAATTCTTGATCGTTCCACTAGGGGGTGACAAACATAAGTATCAAGTTGAAAATACTCAGACATTATTTGACCCTGGGAGACAAAACAGTGACTAAATATAAGGAGTGTACATGTTTCTTCCTTTTTATTTTCATAATAAAGATGAAAATTATATTACAATTGGCCCCATAAAATCACACACTGTTTACTGAATATCAAACAAGATAATTGCAGACATTAAATAAGCATTTAAAACCATGAAAAAGTATTATACCAGTACAATTTTCGTACATTTATCCAATAGGAGCATATGATATGTGGAAGCAATAAAAATTCCTTTAAATACATTAAATATTCATAAATTCATTAAATTAATGAGGTCCCAGTGGTTAAAAGCACCATTTATCAGATGTGACCCCAAAATTCACGAGGTTATTTGTCATGGTGAGGTAAAATTATGCATTTAGCATATATACCCTGGTGCTGGACTTTCCATTTTGTGTTTCACTTATAGAAACATATACTTGACATATTTCATCACCTTAGAGACATTCAGAGGCAGATTGAGCTGAGCCTTACTGAGAAAAAAAACTTTTTATTTTATTTCTAATGTATTTGATAATGGTTCCACACTTTGTGCTGGATTTTTAAAACAGAAAAATAAATAAATAAACAAATAAATTAACTGGTACAAACACTGCAAGGTTGGTAACCAATGCTAAAAGGTTTGTTCATGTTCCTCCCATCCTACAACCTTCCTAATGGCTTCTAGTTAAACAAAGACATGGCCTGGCTCCTTCCTGTTTCTGAGATGCTCACTGAAGTCCAGGCAGATCTTTAAAATCTTAAAGTTAAGAACTTTTTGTTATACCTAAAACCAACTCAAAGTCAGCTCATGGCTCTTTCAGTTATTTAGGTTCTTCCTGTTTTAACTTGTACAAACTAATTTCTTGGACTTTCAGAGGAGGATTTGTTTGTCCACAGCAGAACAGCCAAGATAATTTAAGGCTTTCTTCCTGAGGCAGTTCAATGAGTGTCTGCTTTATGAGCTCTCATGGGTCCCTTTTCTGGTGTTTTGGTCCTTTTTTAAATTTTAGTTTCATAACTTGGATGTTTCTACAAATCACATAATATTTGGTCAATGTTTGAACTTTTGGGGGAAAATTTTAATTTTCATGATTTTTTTTTTTTCAAGCTTTTCATTTCTTCTAAACTAAATAAAGCAATCTGTGCCTTCTGCATTTTTGTGCATGGCCTCAAATTGGCATTGCTTTAAATAAACAACCGTTGTAGTTTGATTACTGTTTCACCTTTTTATTTCTTGGTGTTAAGATCCCTTTGAAAGTGTTATGTTTTGTGGTCCACCAACTGAATAATTTACTTTGTTTTGTTTCGTTTTAATCCACCAGTCTTGCTGTATAGGGTTAGAAGGTTAGAAAAAATTAACCTTTTTTGACAACTTTGGACCCAAAAAACACAGAAAGCGAGAGACTATTATCCTAAAACTGACAATATATGGGGTTATATTAAGAGATCAATCTACAGTCTTATTTGATAAATTAAAGAAATAATTGAAAAGTTCATTTATTTCAGTAACTCGATTCATATGTGGCATACACACACACAGATTAATTACACACTCTGATGTTTTGAAGACTTTTTTCCTGTTAATTATGATTATTTTCTTCTTACAGCTAATGAAATATGGGTTTAGTGAAAAGTGTATTTAATACTTGCTTAAAGGTTATTTTTAAAACGTACTTTTGCGAGCCTCTTTGAAATGCGTACTCTATTTTTTATATGACAGCATATTTCTATGGCAAACTTTAAAAGATCGTTTGTTGATTAAGGGGCACAGGGGCATTAATTTATTTACACAGAAAAATAACAGTATAATCATTGTTGCTGCAAATTTTGGACACTTAAAGGGATAAAATGTCAGAAAATTCATCAGTATGTAATAATTTAATTAATAAAATAATCAAATAATAAAAATTTGATGTATAATATCTTTATGGCAAATAAAAACAAGATGTGTCCAAGAGACATAAGTGAACCATAAAGTATTGAAAGCAGCAAACGAACACATGAACGGCTGTTAGCAATACTAACACTACTGCTGCTAATAAAAATAGTCATTATAATTATGGTTTTTATTATTTTAACTATTTGTTACTATTATTGATCAACTTCAGCCTGTCAAAACACTTTTTGTATCATTTTAGCGAATTTGAATTAAACCAGTGATGACACTGATAATCGTGATGTATTTAAACACACTAATCAAGCCAAGTTCAGATAAAGGCAAACGCAGTCCATATTTAAAACAAAACAAAATAAAACAGTAAATAAACCTTAATCTTTATTCAATAAAAGCATGAAAGTCTCTGACAAAAAAGCATAAAACTAATGAAAAATGCTTATAATGATGCCGAAGACAATATGTACGTGTTGTTTTAAATGAACGTCTTTTTGTGCTTACGATGCTGCGGTCTCTTGCTCGTTATTGGGAGTGAAGGCATTTACCGACACTCCCTAACAATTTGCTGAGAGTCATCAATTATGCAGGGCAGCGGCACGCACTGGGAAGGAAGATAGCAGCACCAATATGGCGACAGCCGCAGTTTCTCCCGACTCCTTTCCACATCTGCAGTTCAGTGTCAGCTGTCAGGATATCTGTTAATGCGAGAAAAAGTAAGTGAACAATGTGTTGTCGTCTTTGTCCGGCATGTTTGGCCGCGGGATGGAGCTCAGTCGTACTTTTTGTCGACTGACTGCATCCCAGTTGCCGCAGAGCTGGTCCCTCTCTCAGCATCTTTCCCCCTGTAGCGGCTGTGGAGGGGCTCCTTGTCAGTACATGAACAAATGTGCATGCGATGGCTTCAGCCAGAAGTAGGAAATGTGGGGATTTTTTCTTTTGAACGGGAAGCTATGATGCGACGCGTTGGATAACGAGGCTTTGTTTTATTTTTTTATGTTGGGGAGTTGGCCTGCAGCTGGATGGGATGACATTTCAGTGTCAGAATGAGAAACATGATGTGGAAGTGATCATGTCAAACTTCTCTGAGTGGAAAACACACGCCAGGCTGTCTACACGAACAATGCGTCGCTTGCACCTAAACTGTATCTGCATGTTTTTCTAACATTATTTTGTATCGGGAATAGTTTTAGCCCCACACCCCCCCTCCTCCCTCCCTCCGGCTTGCAGTCTCTCCGGAGACTGTATTGCGTGAGGGGGTAGAAGGTGCGTCTATAGTTTGGCAGTCCTCTGAAGGGACCGCGGCACCTTGTTTCTCCTTTTATTCAGGCTTCCCATTAAAACGCAACATTCGCATTGTTTCATCCACTCTTAAACAACACATACTATACTTATATATCACTGTCGACACGGCCTTGCAGGGTGCGGTTTACTTTCCCTTTTTTGTAAATGCTGTTCTTTAAAATAAGCGTGTTTTTATGATATTGGGTTGCAGTAATTCATGTGCTGCCAGGTTACTGCAGGTTTGAGTTGTCAGCATCCAGATTGTAGATTCCACTGACCTACTAGTTAGAACCTATAGCAGCACACTGCAGCATTTCAGGCTTTGGCCCTATAGAACAACGACGCACCCCGGAATAAAACACTTTAGTGAGGACTGCAGGGTACAGAGAGCTCTCAGTCTGGGTAGGGATAGCACTATGGTTGTAGTATGACATTGTGAAAGAGAGCTGGCGGTCATCACTTGAAACTGAAGGAAGTTCTACAAAGGAAAAAGAGAGTGAGTTTTGCTTTCTTTCTTCACAATCTACTTTGTCTTTTAAAAGAAATTCACTCCATTTAGTTTGTTATAGCACCACAATTTCCTGCAAGTAAATAGTTTAACCTATAACTGATTCATCCCAGGTGTCAGGAATATGGCATTACCCCATTTAGAACCTAAAAAGCATGAGTTTTCTTCATAGTATATTTAATATTAAGGGAGTAGATATTCTCTCTGGTTGAGGCTGGGCCGGACTGAAATGCAAGCAAACATTGCAGCAGACCCTCCTCCTACACTCTAACCCGAATCCAGCCTCAAGACTTTGCTGACAATTATGAGCAAACAAATATTAGACAACGAAACTAGTTAATGCAGATTGAACCCAGTCAGGAGGCAGCATGCACATCAAGGTTTTGAGACATGTCATCCTCAGCATAAAACCTGCAGTGACTCTCTCCTTTGTTCCACACATAAACAGCACCAACACGCTATACAAATATATATATATACACTGATATACAAATATCATTTTACCTTGAATACTCTTCTTTTATACTTTTTGAGTGATTGTGTTCCATTCCACAAAGCCTTTCTGTGATGCAGAACTCTCCACAGCTGTACCTGAAGCTGTACTAAACATGCAGTCCATTTTCACTGGCAACAGCTTGGTTGACTCATGCTGTGTTTCTGTACTAGTGCTATATTCTCTCTCCTCTTTGTGGTTTCTTTCATGATACAGACATCCACAGAAACAGCTCAGATTTCCCCATTGGGCGTAGTTAAAAGTTGTGCCCAGGCTCTCTTGTTAAAAACAGACACGATGTGACAGGTTACCCTTCACCCAAAACAGACACAGTTTGATTGACAGCAACATGTATGCCATCTTAAAAAACAGTCAAGATGTAGGAAATCGAGAATGGAAAAATGCTCTGCAGTCCTGCACAGAGCAGATAATCTGGTCTCTCTAATCTCAGAAGTAAACAGGGGATCTCTACTCAACACTTAACGTAAGCAATAGAAAACTTGTTGAACTGACAGAAAAACAAGTTGTTATGCATGTGTTCCCTTCTTCTGATGCTGCCCTGGGTAGCTGCCCATATCAAAATGAAGAAAAATCATAAAATAAATATGTGGAGGTGAGATATATAAAAAAGCTAGGGATTTACTATAGGTGTCACCATAGCTGAATTAAAATATATAACAAAAAAATACAAGTAAACATAAATTCTTCTTTGACAAAAGAAGTATACCAACACAAAAAATTTAAATGAAACAATCTAAAAGAAAATGTTAAAGCCTGTACTGTAATGTGTATGCACACTACAAGAACAGAACTGTAATAATTAAGTTTCACATAATTAAGGTTCACAAGTCTTTTAAAAAAACTTTTTTTTTTTTAGAAAGTTGAACTCCAGTGCAATCTCCAGATAAATGTAACAAATGAAAAATTCACTAAATTTAGTATAAAACAGTGGGAGTCGCATCTAATTTACCTGTACTTTATTATTTACATTACTGTTAATTTGGACAAAGGTTTTACAGGGAATATGTTTTGATTTTAGAGTGCCATTATAGTAGATTAGAAATGAAGAATTAAACACCAAGGAATCCCCAGTAGCTGAAAAAAAATAAATAATTTTACAGTCCAGATATCAACAAAGCCTCTTTCCTTTCCATGTAAAACCTTGTCACCAAGATCTCTTCAGTCATTTGGAGATAAAGCTGTCCAGTAAATAATTTTATAAATAAAAATAGAAGCTAAGTATTTATTTTATTAAAAAATGTCAGGATCCTAAACAGCGTTAAAGGAGCTGCTGAATGACCAAACCTCAAACTATATGGCATATATTTGAAATCTATCTTTAAAAAACAAATAACTGTTCTATGGTTATTATAATGAAACAGTAAAATAACTTGTTGTCTCTGCACTCTTCTCTTCCACTTTACTGTGGAACGACAAATGACTCAATACTACGACAGCAGAAAAAAGGATCACCTGACCTCTATATCGCTAGAATTTCCTGTTTTACATAAAGTACAATAAGACGACTGAACATATGATCCAATCATTTTCACCTTGTTCTTTTCTGATGTCAGGAAAGCTTTATAGAACTACTATGGAAATTAAATAAATAAAAAGATAAATGGTTGAATTTATCATTAGCTTACTTGTTCACAGTGAAACAGATGCTCTATGAGGAGTACAAAAATACATAAAAGGAAAAAAACAGATGCAAAAAAAAAAATAAGCATGGAGAGCATAAAAAGGCAGGTAAATTGTGCTGCAGTGGTTGGTGGGCTTAACTGAAAGTGGGCCTCCAAATGAAATTCTGCTCAGGGCCTCATAGAACCTTAGATTGGCTCTGGATTTAAGACATAAACCTGTCCTGGTCCTAATGCCGATGTGATCTTTCTCAGAACAGACAGCAATGACACACTACAGGAGAAAGAAAGATAGAAATTGAAGTTCAACAGCAACTCATTTGACTCAGATGGACGTCCTGTGTAGATTTGACCACCTGATTTGGATCTCTGTTGTGTCCGGTGAGCTCAAACCCCATCAGATGATCATCAGAGTGCACAGGAGAGTAAAGGGAGTTGTTTCCGGATGCGTGGCGCCCTGAGTTGGATGCCTCTTTCGCCACAGAGGACACAGCCCCACTTTCCTTTCCACACTGCTGAACAGGACAGTGAAACAGCTTTTCTTTTTGCTTGGAAAGCAGTAAAGGCTGCATGGGTTTTTAAAATGTTTGTCATCATTTCTTTAACTCTGCGCAGGGTGCAATTTGCTGAAATGATATTGGTTTGGAATAGTGTTTTTCTTTTTTTTTCTTTCTATTTCCTGGTGCTAAATCCTGTAAAGGTTGCATCAGCTGCCTATTGATTATTTAAAATTTGTGGGATGCCTGCAGTGTTTGCAGGTGTTTTTGTGCAGCCTTAAACCGAAATCTTTAAAACTTTAAAAGCAGGCAACATGCTATGCTGGTCATGTTCTTGTGTCCTGTTTGGGATTGCCTGAAGGGATCTGTTGATGTAACCTTGCTGGAAGGATACTTCTTGGAGGCTGCGCTGACTGGCTACTTTAATTGGACTTCTTCCTTTTGTCTTTCATGATATAGGATTGTCAGGTGCTTTCTGGCTTGTGGAGTTCCTCTAACTGCTTTTTAAAATGTTTTAAAATTGTTTTCAACCCTACTTTGCTGGTGTTTTACACATTTTTGCTTGCAATCTGCCTAGTGCATTAAACAGCACAAGAGCACAGACTGGTGAGTGAAATTCATGTTTGTTGGTGGCAATAAGCTGTTTTAGTTACATGTTTTTGGATTTTTTTTTTAATGTTTATATGTTATATTTTTCTTTTATATTAAATGTCTTTATTTATTTTGTGTGTGTTTTTTTAAATGTTTTATTGTATTCAAATTGTTTCAGTGTTTTAGAGCACTTCCTTGCCTTGATCTCAAAAATTGCTGTATAAATAAAGACTGATACTCCTGTTGCAGTTTTGCTGCTTTAACAATCGGTTGGCTTTCCAGATATTAAAACACTTCTTGTAAATTGTAATTTATTTTTAATCTGTGCCATTGTTTAAAAATTTATAAGTTATTTATATGTGTTGCAGAATTATAGTGTGGCTTTTAGTTCTGTCACCTGATACTATTAACAGATCCTGATCAGGATCTTGGTTAGGGTCTTTCTGTGGGGCGTTTGCGTGCTCTCCCAGGCAATCCTGCTTTCCAGACAAACCCAGCGTGGATTTTAAGTTAAATAGGAAAACTATATTGACTTTTCTGTCTTAGCCTGGTCCAGGATGCGTCTTTCCCTCACCCCCCTTCTCTGACAACTGGCATAGACTCCTTCAAACCCCTTCCAAAAAAAGAGATTGAAATTAATGGCTGGATTAAAGCTGCATAAAATCATTGTTTTGTCTTTTGTTCTAGTTTCCAAAACAACCTACAGGATAGGTAGGTAGAGGCTGTAATAGGTGCAGGATAATAGGTCTTCAAAGTGAGCAGATGTAATAGTTGATGTATTTTTTAGCAGTTGATAATAGTGTTTGATGACAAATTATTATCAGAACTTTATTTGTCATCCAATAATCTCTTCTGCACACCAACATTATGTTTCTGACCCAGTTTTATTGCTTAAAACTAGAAATGCACCTATCGGGTTTTCTGTGTTAATGTAGATTTCTGGTTTTCTAGAGTTCTGACCTGCAGGTTCTGATAGGAGATTTGAATACAATAAAACAATAAAGGAATTACAAAATTTTCCCCATTTATGTGTCACGGCATTTGCCACTAACCTTTATGTAATTTTTAATATCAATTTTAAAAATTGCATCAAATGTACTTTGATTGCCAAAAATTGTTGGAGTTTTCAGTTTTAATTAATTAATTAATTAATATATATTTTTTTTAAATGATAATTTTCAGTATTTCACCTGCTGATACCTGATCAGAGATGATCGAGAAAAAAATGACAGATTCTGATCTCTGGTCGATTGATTAAAGCATCTCAACTTCAAATTTTTAGTTAAAAAAAAAAAAATCAAGTTCTGTGCCTTTTTTGTTTTCCTCTTCCATCTTCTAATCGCTCTGTCTCCCTCTTCCCAGAGCTGGATGTCGGGGATGGAAAACAAATAAAAGGGAAATAGCTGCAGGATGAAAACATGGCCGCACCCCTTCTTGCACCCCCAGGACCTGACAGCTTCAAGAAGTTCACCCCGGAGTCTCTCGCTAACATCGAGAAACGCATCCAAGAAGAGAAGAACAAGAAGCCTCCCAAGCCCAGATCGGACAGTAGTCACCGCGACACATCTGACGACAATGAGCCGAAGCCCAACAGCGACCTGGAGGCAGGGAAGAGCCTGCCCTTCATCTATGGCGATATTCCTGACGGAATGGCGGCTACGCCCCTGGAGGACTTGGATCCATTCTATATGAACCAGAAAGTAAGTTATTACACAGGCCATCATAATACTAGACTTCCTTTCCTTTATAATTAAGCTTTTCTGCAGAACCTCTTTAGTGAAGATATATGACTAGCATCACTGCTAAACAGTTGTTGAATATACATTCTTTATAACATTATAAATGATTCATATTTCAGTTAAAATATAGTATCTACTGCAGATGTGTGGATGTCATGCTTCAGTTACTTGTACTTAAATGTTTCAGATCATCAAACACATTTTAATGTGAGGCCAGTGTAATCTGAGTAAATATCAAAAGCAGTTTTCACATAACGATTTTATTTCTTCAGGGAGAAAAGCTATTCAAAACATCCTGGCCCATATAACCAAAAGCAATCACTGGCTAAACCTAATAACTTGTCTCTGTGGAGGACTTTTTGTCCACACTTCTGTCCAGAATTATCTGAATTCAGTCACATTAGGGGCATTTAAGCATTGAATGATCTGTTTAAAACCATGCCAAACTTTCTTAATCAGATTTAAGTCTGAATTTGGACTATGCCACCCCAAAACCAAAATTTTGTTTTGTTTTCTGCCATTTCTTCTGTCAGTCTGCCCCAGGACAGCTATGGCTACAATGTAGCTTACCACCATCAGAGTGTGAATGTGTGTGAATGGGTGAATGACTGAATGTAGTAGAGATGCAGAATATATCGGCATCAACATCAGTATCGATCCAAAGAGTAAATCTGGGCCGATATTAACAAACGATGTTTATTTCCATCTTGTTGCCATTTGTGTATGCGTTTCAAGAGGGGAAGGGGAGGGGGTTGGCCACGTGGTATCTGTTCAGTCATGTGACATTGATAAAGCAAAGGATTATGGGATGTTTAACTGAAGCAGAGAAGTAATGTCGGCAGTGTGGTCACTTTTACATGGTGTTGAAAGTCTAGGGAAATATATATTATATATATGATATTGGTAAATATGGATTATTGGATATAACAGCAGTATTAATATCGATATAGCCCCAAATTTTCATATCGGTTCATCCCTAGATTGTAGTGTTAAGTGCTTTGGGTTCCTTGGACTTGATAAAGCGCTATGTAAATGCAGGCCATCTACCATTAAGACTGGACTAACTGGGGTACATTGGATCATTGTACTGCTGCACAACCCAAGTCTTAGTCCTCCAGGGTTGTTTTTCTACAACTTTTAGATATGCCTCTGCATCAACACATCCTAATCACTTAAGTCAGAAAAAGGACTTTGTAGAAATTGAGTGCATGATGAAGTAATTCAGACATTTGAGTCAGGGCTTTGGACATATCCAAATGTTGCAGGACACCATTTCTGGAGGACTGCAGCTTGACATATCTGACTTAAGGTCACGAACTGATGTGCTAACATTTTCTTTTAGGATTTTTCTTGTAAAGCTCACAATTCATGGTTCCATCAATTACAGCAAGACATTCAGGCCACTCTGAATTGGCATAACACCCCAGATCGTCACACACTACCTCCACCATGTTTCCCTGTATATGTGATGTTCTTTTGAAACACTACAGCTGCACAATATTCGGAAAACGTGACGTGAGAAAATGTTGGTAAATTTTTGTAATAAGGTTATGACTTGTGATACATAAACAGATAGGTAAACATCATTAATGTCTTTCTGCTTTGGGTTCATAGTAAACACAGACCCCAGATAATGAACAGTTTGTCCAGCTACTGGGAAGAAAATATCATATTTCCATCTCAACAACAACAATTGATGCCTGCTGTTTTAGCAATGAAGCAACACAGCTCTGGTTTCTTAATGACTTATCCACATTATCAACTCTTTACCTAATTAAACGTTTTATGATACAAACATAAACGTTAACAATAAGTGTCACCAAATATCTTACAGGTGCAGAGAGCCCAAATGAAAGGTACTTAAATAGTTAAATAACATTTATTCCCATCCAAGTCGTAACAATATATTTCCAACTTATTGCATGGCCCTATGTTACACCAGATGTTTCGGGACATGCACTTCAAAAAAGTTCCACTTTTGTCTTGTTGGAATATTCTTGGGGATCATCAAAGTGTTTTTTTTAGTACATTTGAGACGGTCTGTTGTGTTCTTTTTGTTCAGCAGTAGTTTTCACCTCAAACTCCTCTTGTGGATGCCATTTTTGCTTAGTCTCTTTCTTATTGTTTAAACATGAACACTGAGCTTAACTGAGGAAACTGAGCTTTGCATTGCTTTGGGTGTTGTTCTGGATTGTTTTGTAACCTCCTGAATGAGTCATTGATGCACTCTTGGAGTAATTTTGTTTGGCCTGATCCCTCCTGGGAAGGTTCCCCACTGTTTCCTATTTTCTCCATTTATAAATAATAGCTCTTACCATGGTTTTTAAAGCATCAGAAAGGGCTTTGTAACCGTTTTTGATGGATGTCAAAGACTTTGTTTCTCACCTGTTCCTGCAATTTCCTCAGATTGGGGTATAATATGTTTCTTGTTAAGATCATTTGACCTACTTCATGTTGTTAGACAGGTTCTATTTAAGTCTTTTTTTATTTCTAATTCTGGCAGTAACTAGGCCTGGATGAGGCCATTGAAACTCTGCTAAAAGATGAAGTTAATCTCAGATAATTCATGATTCAAGAAGAGGAGTAATTACTTTCTCACATAAGACAATAGCTTTTGTCCCATAATAAAATAAATCAACATTTTACCAGTTTTATGTATTTATTAAGGTTAACTTTGTCAGATGTTGCAATTTGTTTAATGATCTGAAGCTTTTAAGTGTGCCAAAAAATGAAAAATAAAAACAGAAGAAATCTTTTTGGGAAGAATTACTTCTTAACTGCACCACACATTCTCTATAGTCATAGGTTGCGGTACTCATTCTCTGCATTTTCCTCACTGAGATAATAAAATGCTTCTGCTCGACAAATATAGCTTATAGATGGGCATGTTATGGCACTTTTCCTGCAACTGCAGGTTTGCTTTGCAAAGCACTTCTTAGGGAGCAATTAGTCTTATGTTTTTTCCAGTTGTGTTGATTCACTGTACCTGTTAATGTCTGGGAAAGACAATGTAACCGGAGGAGGGAAGGACAGATTTGCCTTTGACCTTCTATACTATCAGTCCTATTGATTATCAGTTTTTTGTCAGGACAAGAAACATTTTGATATGATAAGTGATCTGTCAACATGGCAGAAGAGGAAAAGGTGGCCTATATTAGTGCAGCCAAGGGAAACCTTTGTTACAGTTATACGTCATTTCTAATCTAGCCTTATTACTTTTCAGTTATGCATATATATGTACAACTACGCTGTCATTTCCTGCAGATTGTGCTGTTGTACTGCAGTATCAGTGTTATTTATGAATATAGTGTGATTTTTCACAAGGGGTATAAACAAAATCAGAATGACAATCAGTTTTTGAATTAGCATAATATGGAAAAGTTGGCTCATACCCCTTTGGCTTATTACCAAATTTGTTATCTTTTATTTATCAGAGACGTGTCTGAGCTCTGCCCTCCCTGCAACTCTGCGCCAGTGAAGCGAGTGAGAGAAGTTAGAGTAGAAGATGGAGGGCAAGACAGGAAGTGGAGAGAAAAGTGCAGGGGCATGCAGCTGTGTGGACTGTCCTGTCTCCTGTGTTTGGGCAGTGATAATGTATAAGACAATCTGTGGGCTCTATAGAAGCAAGATGGCCAGTCAGCAAGACTGGCAATCTCACAATGCAGCACTCCTTCCCAAGGTAGATGGAACCATCAATGGCATGTGCCTCTTGTGATCTATTGATCCTCAGTCCCAGGTTGGTGGTTACCACAGGAAGGGTTACATTATAGCCTTTAATATTCCTCCCAACTTTTCCTGATGCTCTGTGCATTCTTCCTTAGCTTTCATTTCTCTGCTCTGCAGAGTTACTCTACTGATCTGGGAACACAGTCTCTTTGTTGTGACACTGTTTGTGTTCAGACTCTTGCACATGGTGAGAAAATGGTGCATTAAAATAAGCAATAAAAACACTGTTTTATTCTGTCACTTCAGCCAACTAGGAATGTGTTCAGCCAACTAGATTTACTAATCCTACAGCAAATTCCAGGCATATTTCCACTTGTAGTTCAGGTAAATGTATTTATATGAAAAACAACATCCTCAATGTTTCAAATTGCACATTTTCAACATGTAAAATGTCACAATTATAAAAAAAAAAAAAAAACATTTGGATGTAATACAGACACATTCAATAATTTAGATTATTGAAAAGTCCATTGATTTCAGGAACTTTATCACCAAGTGAAACACATTATATAGATTAATTATGCACATATGGATGTTTGAAAGCCTTTAATTCTGTTAATTATGATTATTTTATACTTACAGTTAATAAAAACATGACATTTAAAATTAGAATATTACATCACACCAATAAAAAAAAACATTTTTAGTACAGAAATGTAGCCTTAATGAAAAGTATGTTTAATACCTGCTTGTCAGTTTTTAAAAGGTATTTTTAATCTGACTAATGTGCTTCATCAGAACACACATTCTAATTTATTGAATATGACTGTATATGTTAGGGTTTATTTTTCAGTGGCAAGCTTTCAAATCCTTAATGCCAGTAATATACAGCGTGGGAAATAAGAATTGAACTCATGAATGTTTTTGGTAACAACACATTCATAAAGTCTCTTGGATGGAGAAACTATATTTTGGTCCACAGTTGGTCAACACAATCTGTCTACAGATCCTGAAGATTCTGGGAGCATCTCTGGGAGCGTGTAGTCTGGTCTTCAGTTTTAAGTTCTTTCCATAGCTTTTCAGTTGTATTCAAGACCAGTGATTGGAGAAATCCAATTGATTTCTCCAGTGCATTTAACACAATTCAGCCTGATCTGCTTCATCTGAAACTCCAGAAGACTCAGGTGGAGGCCTCAACAATCACCAGGATCCATGACTACCTGACAAAAAGACCACAGTTTGTGAGACTTAAGGACTGTGTGTCTAGTCAGGTGGTCAGCAGCACAGGAGCACCACAGGGGACTGTACTCTCACCATTCCTTTTCACTCTGTACACTTCAGACTTCCAGCACAAGTCAGACTCCTGCCATCTACAGAGATCCTCAGATGACTCTGCATTTGTCGGGTGTATCAGAGATGGACAAGAAGCTCAGTACAGAGAGCTGGTGGACCGCTTTGTGTCATGATGTCGAAAGAATCATCTCATCTTGAATGTGAACAAAACAAAGGAGATAATTGTAGATTTCAGGTGAAACAGGATTAGATCAAACCCTATTTCCATCATGGGAGAAGAAGTGGACGTGGTTGAGGAATATAAATACCTCGGTGTTCATCTGGGCAACAGACTGGACTGGAGACTCAACACTGAAGCCATGTACAAGAAAGGACAGAGCAGACCGTACTTCTTGAGGAAGCTAAGATCCTTCAAGGTTTGCAGCAAGATGTTGCAGATCTTCTATAAGTCTGTTGTTGAGAGTGTCATCTCCTCTGCCATCATCTGTTGGGGCAGCAGCATCAGAGCCAGGGACCTAAAAAGGCTCAACAACCTGATAAAGAAGCCTGGTTCTGTTCTGGAGACGTCTGTGGAACCTCTGGAGATGATTATGCAAAGAAGGATTTTACATAAAATCAAGAAAATTATGGACAACTCTGACCATCCTCTTCATGAGACTGTCAGAGAAAAACAAAGTGTATTCAGTCAGAGGCTTCTTCAAATCTGTTGTAATACAGACCGCTACAGGAGATCTTTCCTGCCCACAGCCACCACCGTTTACATTAACTCTTTAATTAAATGTTGCAACTTTTGATTTCCCTTTGGGATCAAAAAAGTATTTTGAATTGAACTGAACAGGGTCATTCTAATGTCATTATTTTCTTTACCTTAAACTGTTTAGATTTTTTTGGCTGCATTTTTGGTGGAGTTGTCTTGCTGGAAAATCTGTGTTTCATCTTCAGGTCTTTATCAAAAATCCCCCGGTACATTTATTCATTCATTCTTTGTTCAGGAATAAGAAGTCAGCCTGTACCAAATGCTGAAAAACAGTTCTCACCTACAACTGGGGTGATCTGCAGTTCCAATTCTCCAAACATGATGTATGCAATGCCATTAAAAGATTTCAGTTTTGGTCTTACTAACCAGACTGTACTCAAAGGTTTCACTGACTTTTCCAAATGTTCTGCAGCAAACCTAAAACAAGCTCCCTTCAGCATAGTTTGTCTTCAGGAGTGGAGCCTTGCAGAGTGAGTTTAGATAGAAGCAATTATGGTTGAGTGCATTTCTTATTGTTGTCAGCTGTGCCTGCTAACTCTAGGTCTTTCTAAAGCTCTTGGTAAGTGGTCCTTGGCTCCAGACTGTTCTTTTGACTCCTTAGTCAGACATCTTGCTATGATCTGGTTGTAGCAGGTTCATTGTCAAGGGTCTTCACAAGTCAGGAAATAGCTTCAAGAAATTTCTACAGTCAGATTGATCATCAAAACATTTAAGAGAACTGGAACTGGGACAAACCAGGCTGGACGGACACCCAGGTTTAGCTAGCCACCACGCACATAGAGGAGGAGGACTAAAAGGGAGGTAATAAAAAAAAAATATATATCCAAAGCTCACTGTCAGAGAGCTGTAGCAAAAGATGCCATCCTAAGTCTTTATGACAACCATTTGTTTTAAGGCTTTTGTGCACAGCTTAACCAGTGGTGCTAATAGTTGCAGCTGGGACTGTAATTTCACAACAGCAATGGCTTCTGACACACACCATTGTTCCACAATTTGAAGCAGAATTATGCCTAATTCACAGATGTGTTTGACTTTTATCCCCACTGTGAGGAAGTCTTTCTAAGAATATGATAAGTTAGGGTCCCCCCTGTCTCTGCCCTCACCTTACAAGGCTGTCTCCTCTACTTGACCGACGCTCATCCAGTCGCTCAACATTGCACTGTATGTCAATGAGTGAGTCTAAGTGTGCATGTATGTGTATGTGTGTGTGTGTGTGTGTGTGTGTGTGTGTGTGTGTGTGTGTGTGTGTGTGTGTGTGAGCGTTGCTGCAGGAAACCTGATCACAGCACTCATGTATAAAAGAGAGGAAGAGCAGGCAGTGGTGAGAAAGAGAAATGCAGAGTTGCAGTTCTTGTTTTCCCCTGTGATGGGGAGAAGACTGCCTGGGCTTTCCAAATGTCTGATGTGACGAGGCAATGTTAAAGGAAGGAAGAGCAGGACGTGATGGATGGAGAGCATGTACACGTGTGTCCTTATAATGCAGACGGCATGCGTAGCAATACAAAAACCCATGGTTTTTTTTTGTTAAAGCCTAATTTTTCTTCACTGCTGCTGTGATGGTCATATCAGCAGTGTGCAGCAGAGCAGTAATTCCTGCACCGGTTTTTGCTCAGCAGCAGCTGCTAGAGGGCGCACAAGGTGAGCTCACAGTAGCAGCTTCTGAGACTCACTGTACACAGCATTATATTATGTTCCTCCTGCTCTCTCTTGGAGTCCACCTCCGTCCGTCAATTATTATGCTTTTTCCCTCCCCTCTTCTCCCTGCCGTCTCGTCTCTGGCGTTCTTTCTATCAGGGTGTAGTAAATTAGACCAAGGGCCGGGCTTTAGTGCTCCATCTGAGTCCTCAGTCTCTGATGACACAGCATCCTCCTGTACTCGGCTGAGTGAAAAAGTGGATGGGGGTGGGAGGAGTGGTTGAGTGCTGTCACTGCGATACAGGCTGGAAGAAAAAAGAAAGTTGGAGTAAACCAGGATTTTACTTTCTTTTCTCTTTTTTTTTGGCAATAGTTTTGCAGGGTTTTTTTGTTTTGTTTTTTTTTTTTTTTTTTGCAGGTTTTGTGTTTATTTGCAGCTTATATGTTTATTAGTTTCCAGTCTTTAAGTTATTATTATGACATTACCTGCTTCTGCTTTGGTTAATTATAAAAATGAGACAAAACAATCTGCTTATTATTATTATTATTATTATTATTATTATTATTATTATTATTATTATTAGCAGTGGTGGTTCTTGAATAAGTGACACCCTGAGCAAGTACCATTATCTGTTCTCAACACCCATTACTTAGATTAAAGGTTTCACAATTGATTATAAATAATTTTAAATATCCTGTGGCCGATGTATAATAATTAATCCAAGTTTGGTCTGTCTTTAAATTCCAGTTTCAATATAAAAATATCTTGATACTAAAAAAACCCATCGACCATGCTATTGTTGTTCTTTTACGAATAGAATAAAGGTCCCCTAAATGCCAAACTGTGTTTTCAAGAACCCAGGAAAATCCAGTTCCACGTCTGACCAGTTTTTTTTGTAAAATGTCACTTTAATTTATTCTGTGACAAAACAGGGGGCATGCACTCAAACTGCACTGGACATGCAAATAAGCAAAAGAAAACTTATTTGGGTCACAAATGATATTACTTTTTCCTTTTGTAAGTCCTTGTGTAACTTCCTGATGAAATGGCACCCTGGGTGGTGAGCCAGATTGTTCATATCAAAACACACCATTGATCAGTAGGTATTAAAAGATGCATTGAAACACTAAAAGTATAAAGATAGTCAACTATTTTAATTTGATCCTTTTACAAAAGTCAAGGAATCAAAAATAGATGTTTGTCCAAAGATGTTTGTGAGGTTTTCTACTGAGGGCAGAAAACCTCACAAAAAAATATGGAATGTTTTGCTGCTAGTATAATTGAAAAATTGCAATGATGAAGATTCAAAATATGTTTTATGATTTTGATCTGCTGCATCATGCATTTACATTATAAAAAGTGGTGTACATTTTATCCTAAAACATTGATTGAGATTGTTAAAAAAGCTAATTAAGATAGGTAGGCTGTTTCAATTAGATTTACTGACCTTACAGTTGCTATGTGGGACATAAAAGCTCAGACACAGAAAACCCAACAGTAATTTCAAATAATAAAGACAACAGCAATATTCATAATAAAAATAATAAATAAACTTTATTATATAGAACCTTTAATAAACAGGAACTAAGTAGTGTTTTACAAGGTAAGATTTAAAAACAAATAAACATTTGAAAAGAAAAAAGTAAAAGCAAGCTAACTCAAAAACTTAATTTACTGGACTCTTTAATTTCTACCCTCATATTGCAGTTGATGGTGTTAGTTTTGTTATTTGCAATAAATAGGTTAAAATGCAGATAGGAGGGAGTTTTCCCTTCATGGATCTTGCTTTTGCCTCTTTTTAATTTAACTGGATGACTTTTTAATAGATGTGATTCGGAAAAAAATAAACCTAACAAACATTTGATTAATAAATCACTGAGAAACATAGACCAAAAGATGCAGAACATGTATTTCTGCAGGTTTTGACTAAGAAGGCTAAAACTGCTCTTTGCTTTTTGAAGTAGTGCATTCCCTTTCCATAACTTCCTCCCTGTTGTTCCCCAGCTTGCATCTCACTAATCTTTGTTTTTGTCTGTCTTCCCTACCTCCCCTCTCTTAGTTTCTTTGCTGCATGCTTCCTCCTCCTCCTCCTCCTCCCTACATCTGCCCATTTATCCCAGGTGTGGCTTTCCTTCTCTGCAGCTCTTTGGTTTTCTGCTCTGCATCACTCACCCCCTGAATCTCTCTCTTTCTCTGGATCTCTTTGCTGATGTCCTATGTCTCTGCGAGGCCCCCTCTGTCTCCTTGCTCCAATGCCCCTTCTCCTCACATGAATAAGCAGACATAAACAAACATATCAATGTCCTTGCAGCTAAATTCTGTTTTCTGGTTCTTGCTTGCGCAGTTAAAAAAAATGTTTTGCATATAATATGGCTTCCTATAGAGTGGAGCCTGCTTTAGTGGGTTTTGTGTTCCTTCATCTATTTATTATTATGCATTATTCTATGTTCAATTGAAAGTTGAAAAATCTGTCAGTGTCACTAACTACTTGTGACAATGCAAGCTGAGGGAACATTTTCACAGATAGAGGTTGCATAGTGTGTGCAGAAGGTTTAATACAACCTATCAGAAGTCTTAATAAATACTTAATGCCTGCAACTTGCATTACGTTCTATTCACAGTTTGGCCATTTCTGATATCGAACTCTGGGCTGCCTCCATCTTTCTAAGTCAGAACTCTGACTTAAGGTAGTGTTTATGTTGTGTTTCCAACCAGAAAGTAGTTTTAAAGGAGTGTGTATCTACTGTAACCTAATGCAACCTGTAAGTTGTACTTAAAAGGGAAAATTCATCATTTCGTAAACAGATTTTTTTTTTTTTTTTTTTTTTTTTTTTTTTAATTTTTGCATTCTCTTCATTTAATTATGTTGATGAAGTTATTGCCAGTGATTCTGATTTTGGTAAATAAAATCTGAAAAATCTATTTAACCAACCTAAATGACTGATCTCTTTGCATCATTTAAATAATCAATAGTATATAGTCTTCTCAGGGATCTGATTACTGATCATTGCTGTTTACAAGGAAAATGGGCTGGACATCTTAATTGTTCTTAATTGTTTTTTTTTAAATCAACCAGTTATTTAAGATAGCAAATGGCCCACATAGTGCTCTCCACAATTATTGGTACTCTTGTAAAGATGTGTTCTAAATCTTAAAGCAAATTAATGTTTTAAAGCACCTCTCACTTTGAAAAATTTAAAATATTGCAACCTTTCATTATATAGTACTGTGCAAAAGTTTTAAGCAGGTGTGAAAAAAATACTGTAAACAAAGAATACTTTCAGAAATGTAAATGATGATTGTTTATTTTTATTAATTGCAAAAATGAAAAATTAGCAAACAAAAGAAAAATCTAAATCAAATCAATATTTGGTATTACTACCTTTTGCCTTCAAACCAGCATCAATTCTTATAGGTACACTTGCACAAAGTCAGGGATTTTGTAGGATTATAGTCAGGTGTAAGATCAACCAACTATACCAAACAGGTGCTCATGGTCATCACTGTCACACGTAAGTCAAGTCAAGTTTATTTGTATAGGACATTTCAGCAGCAAGGCAGTTGGATGTGCTTCACATCATAAAAACATCAATCAAGTAAACAGTAAATCATAAAAAAAACATGAAAATCATCGAGCAAGTATGCAGCCAAATCATCAAAATTATCGAGCAAATATTAATCCATCAAAATCATAAAGATCAAATATCATCAAGCAAATATAGTTCAATGTTCCACTTACTAATGATCAAAGGCAGCTTTTAACAGGTGGGTTTTTAGCCTTGATTTAAAGGAACTCAGTATTTTGGCTGTTTTGCAGTTTTCTGGAAGTTTGTTCCAGATTAGTGGAGCATAAAAACTGAAAGCTGCTTCTCCATGTTTGGTTCTGGTTCTGGGGATGTAGGGTAGACTAGAACCAGAAGACCTGAGTGGTCTGGAAGGTTGATACAATGACAACAGGTCTTTAATATATTTTGGTGCTAATCCGTTCAGTGACTTATAAACTAGGTTTTTTCAACGTAGGTTGAAACACAGTCATGAACTGAAACAGAAATAGCTGTGTAGGTGGCTTAAAACTGGGTGAGGAACAGCCAAACTCTGCTACCAAGGTAATGTGAAAAAGAGTTTTGTGTCATGGCAAGATTGAGCACAGCAACAAGACACATGGTAGTTATACTGCATCAGCAAGGTCTCTCCCAGACAAAGATTTCAAAGCAGACTGGGGTTTCAAGATGTGCTATTCAAAGCACAAAGAAACGGGCAACTTTGAGGATCGTAGACATAGTGATCGGCCAAAGAAACTTAGTGCAGCAAATGAAAGGCACATCAAGGTTATTGCCCTTTAAAATGGGAAGATGTCCAGCTGTACCATCAGCACAAAACTGGCAGAAACCAGTGGGACCCAGGTACACCCATCTACTGTCTGGAGAAGTCTGGCCAGAAATGGTCTTCATGGAAGAGTTGCAGCCAAAAAGCCATACCTCTGACGTGGAAACAAGGCCAAGCGCCTCAAGTATGCATGAAAACATAGGAACTGGGGAGCATAAAAATGGCAGCAGGTGCTCTGGACTGATGAGTCAAAATTTAAAATATTTGGCTGTAGCAGAAGGCAGTTTGTTTGTCGAAGGGCTGGAAAGCGGTACAATAATGAGTGTCTGCAGGTAATAGTGAAGCATGGTGGAGATCCTTGAACGTTTGGGGCTGCATTTCTGCAAATGGTGTTGGAGACTTGGTCAGGATTAATGGTGTTCTTAATGCTGAGAAATACAGGCAGATACTTATCCAGCATACAATACCATCATGGAGGCGTATGATTGGCCCCAAATTTATTCTGCAGCAGGACAAAGACCCCAACCATACAGCCAAAGGCATTAACAACTATCTTCAGCGTAAAGAAGAACTGGAAGTGATGGTATGGCCCCCACAGAGCCCTGATCTCAACATCATCGAGTGTGTCTGGGATTATATGAAGAGACAGAAGGATGTGAGAAAGGCTACATCCACAGAAAATTTGTGGTTAGTTCGCCAGGATGTTTGGAACAACGTACCAGCTGAGTTCCTTCAAAGACTGTTTACAAGTGCACCTAGAAGAATTGATAGTTTTGGAGGCAAAGGGTGGTGACACCAAATATTGATTTGATTTAGATTTCTCTTTTGATCATTCACTGCATTTTGTTGATTGATTAAAATAAATGATTAACACTTCAATTTTTGAAAGCATTCTTTGCTTTACAGCATTTTATCACACCTGCCTAAAACTTTTGCACAGTACTGTATATATTTATTCAGTTGGGGGGAAAAACATCTCACATTTCCCTTACTGTATTGGCAACCCTAAATGCTCCTATAAAATAAATGCATATTTTTTTATTTCTGCTTGTAATTGTCTGGGATTTTTACTTTTTTTTTTTTTTTTTTTTTTTTTTTCTTTTACATTTTGTAATCTAAAACTTCCTGTTTCTTTGGAATATAAATGTGACATGACACAGAGGCTCATTTCTTTTAAGCACTCATCAAAATGGGAATAAATGGATAAATTACTATTTGCAAAAAGCAGACATGTGTTGATCTTCATAAGTGAGGATTTGGCAACAAGAACATACCAACTTGCTTAAACTAGCATACAGGCACAACAATAATTAAGTTGTTTGAAACAAGCAGGCATGCTGTTGTCACTGAGTCCTCATGTTTTGCTGCTTTTGTGCACATCTTGGGTGTCAATAATCTTATAGCACTCTGTGTGAACTTCCAGAAATGCGCATTTTTTGGTGTTACCATAGCTTTTTGTGCCATTTTTGTGCATCCTTGTCAACAGATAAATAACTAAAGCCTGTTTCCATGTGAAATATCTTCAAAAGACAACAGGGACTGACCTGGATTGAAACTCTCTCTTTAAAAGTTCATTGTAATTTTTCTAAAATTTTAATATAGTAGAATATTTTTATGGGCGTTTCCTTAATTAAACCTTAAAGCACAGTTAGTGATGCTGGGCACACATTAACTCCTAATGAGTAGCTACTCATTACTCCCTCCTTCCTTATATCGTACTGACCTGGTCAGCAAGACACTTCCTTTGACCTCTGATAGAGAAAATGGTCTTTGGAAGTGACTTCAGGTCCTTTAGTTTCCTGTATATGTGACACTGACTAGACAAACGTCTCCAGATGATGAAAACACATGATGAAACACAGTCTCTGTTGCTCTTTAGAGTGTTGGACACTTTTGTGCACCTCTCTATTTCTTTCTTCCTTCTCAATAGGGTGTTGACCCCACGCTTTCAGTGTTTGTGTTTACGTTTAGTATAATATTCTCTACCAGTCAGTTAGGAGCTTTTTCGATAGTTTCTCACAGTACAACTACCAACTTCAATGTTTTTCATTGGGAGATAATGTATCAGACCAACACCTAGTAGCACATAGTTGTACAGTGGAGGAAAAATTTGAAAGAATGCATGGTTTTCCAGTGTTGCGTGCATTTGTATTAAAGTATTTGTTGTGCACTCTGAAATCTGAACTTTTTTTTAGGGATGACCAATTTTTGAATTTTTCAGGAAAAAAATGGGGAGGTGAGGGGGATTATTGTGATACAAATTGTGATTTTTTTTTTTTTTTTTTTTTTTTTTTTTTTTTTTTAGTTTTTATTGAAAACAATAAAACTCATGTTTGCAAACTCCAAAAACTGACCACATGGTAGGGATTAGTGGCAACTGATCATTACTGGTCGATTTGCTTGAAAAAGTATGTGATCGGTGTTCGCTGATCAATGTATTTTGTTGCCGATTACAAAACCCGATCACCTGTAGCTCATACTTCACAGCCTAAAGAGGCCCTGTGCAAATCCTAAACAAACATGTCTGTGGTGTGGAACTTTTGCACTGTCTGTGAGAATGATGTGAAGTTTGTGTCTTGCAACAAATGGAATGGAAAAATACCTCAGGGGGTGCAAGCACGTCAAAACGTTTCAATACAACAAATTTAATAAGACATTTAAATAACAAGCTCTTGACGGAGTGTGGTGAGTTATCGAGGCTTACTGCAGAGAAAAAAAAAGACACCCAGAGCAGACAGGAGTTCAATCAGCCCACAACTCCCAACACTTGCCCGTATAAAGCAGTTAGAAGGCTAAGCAAATAACCCGAAAAATAATTTAATTCACTGGGCTAGATGACCAGACTTATTCAGGGGTGGAAGACACTGGGTTCTGCCTACTGCTCTCGTTGTTGGACCCCTGCTACGTGCCACAGGGACATAGCCCTGTCTGAGTTCCACCAGTGTACTCTAACATATTTATTAAAATTTTCACTATGTCGTGACATAATACGAGACAGATAATCTGTGAAAAATATTGAGCTCTTCTGCCTCCTCCCTGTGGTCCTCCTTCTATTTGCAGAAATGGATTGCTCCTGGTCAGAAACAACCAATCAGAACCAGGGGGAGGGTCTTAGTGCTGTCACTCACGCAGTTTTGATTTAGTATCTTATGATCTTTTATTTGAATGCAACCTGCATTTGATCTTGCTTTTTTACTTGATATTATTTGATATAGGCAATGTTGTGAGATTTATTTGACTTTCTGTATAATTTAGGCTGTTGTGAGCCTTACTGTTTTCAGTCTGTTAAATATTGTATTACCGATAGCAGGTTCTTCAGTTGTCCTTTTGACTGAACAGTTGGTGCATTGTGCCTGCACATTTTTTGTACATTTTTCCTCTAAATTAAGCTGATTTTACATGTCAGTAGCATGTATAACTAAATTGAAAGATTCACAGCTAATCCAGTTGATCGTTGATCAGCAGTGATCGGCACTCATGGGTGATTGGTATCGGAATCGGCAGCATAAATCCTGATTGGCGCATCCCTAGTAGGAATTGTAACTTTTGCTGTTTGAGCTCTTTTTTCCCCCTACTTTTGTTTTCATGAAACCATCAGTTAATATCAATACAGTTGAATAACTGAATGTAATTACTTTGTAATTACTACTGTAATTACTTTACACTACTGCTTAGTGTTAGTTTTATTACCTAATATAACTGGTGAACTATGGTAACCTATTTAATATTAGGGTTCATTAATTGAACAGTTGTGTTTGAGTAGTTGTGTTTGTCTCTGACATTATGCATTGATAGCTATATTGCAGAAAACTCAAACAAAATGCCGTTATAAAATTTTAGGTCCATAGCGGTCATCTCTACCTTTATGGAAGAGTGACAAAAAGAAAGTTACTGTTGAAAGAAATCCATTATAAATCACATCTAAGATTAGGCACAGATCATGTAGGGGACGCAACAAACGTCTGATCAAAAGGCTATATGTGGCGGAAAACTAATGCTACACATGAAGCATCTTTTACACCATCCCCACTATAACGCATGGTGGTGGCAGCATCATGCAATGGGGATGCTTTTTTTTCAAGACAGATTTGCTTTCCAGCAGGACAACAACCCTAAACTTACAGTCAGCTCTAGATGCAGTGAAAGTGTTGGCACTGGAGGGCTGAATATAAACACACAGCACCCTTTAGATTATTTGGAAAACATTAAAAACCCAGTATCCTTTTCTTTTAATGGCATTTTATGGTTGAAGTCTGTGGTTTTAACGAAGCAACATGTGAAAAAGTTCATTTAGTTTTCCTAGGCATGACTAAATGACTATAGTCATGTTGAGTTCAGCCAGTTCACTGTTAATTGTTTCACAGTGAAACCGATCTGATTGAAAAATGTCCATTTTACTTTAGTCATATAATCTTTAGATTTTGAGATAACTGTGCTCCTCCTTCTTATTACAGATACATAATTTAGTTTCTGTAAGTCACTGCAGCTGATGTTCTGAGTTGTTTTATTTTGGAAAACAAAGAAGATCCTCCTAATGCACACAATCATGGTTCATAGACATGTTATCTTCTGAACTACAAATTTAAAAGCTGGTCGGTGAAAGCAGCTCTGAGCTGGGATGCCTGGAGATAACATGCTGCACCTCAGCAGTCTGTTTGTAAATGATGCTCTTGTCCATAACGCTGACCTCATGTGCCTTTTGTCTAAGACTTTGGCACAGGCATCCGCCGACCCCACACATGAGTACACAGAAACAGAGTCTGCTGCCTCACTCCGGTGCCCAGCCACACTTGGCCCAGTGCTGTTTATGGGCAGGGAGTGGTTGCTGCGAGCTTCGAGTCAGCAGATCTTCCCTGATCGATGACAGCATTTGCTGTTCCCTTTCCAGTAAGAGCTTTAAACCCAGTATGAAGAGAGCCATTTGGCCACAGAGAAGTCAGAGAGCTGTCTTGGGCTTCTAAGAGAGCTCAGGGCTTCTGTCTTAGTGAAAGTCCTGCTGGGACAGATAGGTGCTCTTTGACAACCAGTCTCAGGGGAAGTGATGTCAATAAGTCAAAGTGTTGCATTTTTGCTCCCTCTACAGTGCTGTGAAAAAGCATTTCCAGTATTTTCACATTTCATCAGTTTATTCCTCTGTGTAGCAGTGAAATGTTTTTTGATCATCAAACACAATTTCATATCAGACACACATAACATGAGTAAATATAAAAAGCTGTTTTCAATTGATAAATGGCTTCGATCACATTCCCCAAAACATCCTAATTTTCCTAAAGACTTTTGTTAAAATGTTCTGTGGACTAAAAAGACAAAAGTGGAACTACATCTCATAACATCTGGTGTTAAACGAGCATTTATTCAAAAAGAGATCATCATATGGACAGTCCACAATGGTAGAGGTAGTGTGATGGTCTGCCATTACCTGGACCATTTGCCGTCATTGATACAATACAATACAACTTTATTTACAAAACACTTTAAAACAGGATGGTTGGCTGTATACCAAAAACAGATAAAAACAGACATAAAAACAACAACAATTAAAAGATCATGAATTCAATCAGATAATCTGGTGTCTACCACAAAATCCTGAACGAAAATTTCCGGCCATCAGTTTGTGACCTTACGCTCAAGGGCACTTGGGCAGCAGGACAATGATCCAAAAAACACCAGCAAATCCACCTCTGAATGGCTTAAAAAAGACACTCAAACAGGCCTTTAATGCTCCAAAACCCTCCAGTGTGGTTGAATAAAAAGAATTCTTCAAAGAAGAGCGAGCCAAAATTTCTCTGCAGCGAAGTAAAAGACTCATTGGTAGTTATTGCAAATGCTTGATGGCAATTCCCAAGGGTGGCAAAACATTTATTTGGCTCAGATTTTCACATGCTGCCATGATGATTTGAGTGGCTTTATTTCCTTTAACTTTTTAAATCATCATTTGAAAACTGCTTTTGGTATTTCATCAGCATGCAGCTGTTTGATGTTAACATTTGTTTGATGATCTGAAACATTTAAGTGGGACATCTGTAATGGGGGAAATACCTTTTGCACAACTCTGTATATGCCTCTGGACAATTTTCATAGAATGTTTTGTCTTGTATATCATAGGGCAGTTGTGTTTTTAGGCACAGTAGCTCTTTGACAAAAAGGGCCCCTAAGTCAGGGACAGTCAGAAAAGTTTTCAGGACATGTTTCAAATATATGCCTCCAGTGTTACTAACTGTTTTCCCTTCTCTTTCTCTCTTCTCTCCACAGACATTTATAGTCCTAAACAAGGGGAAAACAATCTTCCGCTTCAGTGCCACACCCTCCTTGTACATCTTAAGCCCTTTTAATCCACTTAGGCGAATAGCTATAAAGATTTTGATACATTCATATCCTTTCAAATTATTTATGTTGTGTGCTCAGTACCAAATAAAAAACAAAAGAAACAATGATACAATAAGAGATAGAAAACTTTGAGAAGTTTTTCAGGAAATAATTTACCCAGGAATTAAGAATCAGTCAAACTGATCGCTTTCCTCATCGCTGGCTTCTGGTCACTTCCAAACTCCACCATCTTACAAAAAAATTAAAGTGACTAATTCCAATGCAGTTTCCCAAACTTTCTGAGTTTGTACAGTTAGTAATAATAAGGTCACTATTTCAGGGATACTTTAATTTCTGCTCCAAAAAACAGGATCACTTACAAATGTCTTTGTTTTCCAAAGAAAAACATGTTTTCATGCAATGTAATAACAACTTCATCCATTTCACAAACATTTAAAATTAATCAGATGGTTTTCAAAGAAAGATCTACATTTTCACTTAGAGGCCTATTATCAGCTTTATGCATCAGTGCCCTGCTATGGTTGCAGATCCAAAGGAATCATATTACCATCATAACAGCTGATTGGGGTATTGCATTGTATAGGTTATTTTAATATCTGAAGCATCAGGAGATGCTTTTTTGGCTAAAAATAAACCTCCTTGTAGACCTATCAGTTTATTGTTGTCAGAAATAAAGTTTATTCAATGCCTGGAATTGCAGTTAAAATACAGGTACATCTGAATAAATTACACTACTGATAAAAAGTTTATTTAGTTCAGTAGTTCATTCAAAAACTCGTTTATTATTTGGATTATTGACTGCTTCTGATTTTTAGCCCGTGTTTAATTTCATGCCTTTATTTCTGCTCGTTTTGTTGATTATTGCTTACAAAATTCTGTTTTTGAGAAAATTTAAATATTAAATAAGGGCAATTTTCTAAAAAGGACTAACTGGTTCCAGTAGGCATGGAAAGGAATTGGAGGTGCTGGTGCAGAGCTGTGCAAGACGACAAATATCTGAGAGTTTAAGGAAAGCTGCCTCAGATCTTCAGCTAGCTGCTGCACTAAATAGTACCCATCAAATACCACGGTCAGCATCAACTGTGAAGAGACGGTGAAAAAATACAAACCCATACATCTCAAACTGCCCATAAAAAGAAACGACTGAGATGGATACTGCAAGAGTAAAAAAATCTGTTTTGTACTGATGAGTCCAAGTTTAAAAACTTTGGCTCAAACAGAAGAATATTTGTAAGATGCAGAACAAATAAAAAGCTTGCCAAGACATTTGCTACTGCCATCGGTCAAGCATGATAAAGGCAATATGATGGTCTGGGCATGCTTTGGAGGTGACAAAATAGAGTAGAGAGGAAAAGACCTGGAAGAAGGAAGACTATCACAAGAATTAGCAGCGTTGTGCAGTTACGTGTGGACAACACCTGACTGGGGCCGGCTTTAAGCTACAACAGGAGACTGACCCAAACCGCGCCTCTAAAATGCATCAGGATTGTTTAAATATAAGTTGTCTATCTGTCTATTAAACTAGTCCATCCTGTTGCAGATATTTAATGTCTGCTGGGTCGTGGCTTCTGAGAAAAAGATGATTTTTTTTTTTTTTTTTTTTTTTTTAAATAACAGCAAAGTTTGAAGAAATTTATCATTAAATGCCATTAAAATCTAAATTTCTTACCCTGACGATGTTTCACATTTTTTCCATGAAAAATGAAAACATTTGTAAGGGATCCCATCTTCAAATGACTGAGCTTCTTAAAGCTCCAAAGAAAATTAGTTGGATTGATTCTTAAATATACAAGTACATAATGCTTAACAAATACAATAAATTTAAGGTTTATTTCTGTGAAATGACTATCTACAACGTATTCCTTAATTAGAAGATGGTATCTTTTATTGATGTATGTATGATTTTATTGATGATGCTTTTATTGACCCTTTTTCTTTCCCTTCTTAATAATGAAACATCTATTAATATTTTGCAGTGACTTAAAATAGTTATTTCTGTATGTTAATTCTCCTTCCTTCTTAGAAAATGCTTAATTTGGGATCCCCCTTCTTAAGTGTACAGATTAAATATTTACTTGATTGTTTTTCTGCTAAAAGTTGAGCTTTTCCAAATCACGCTGCTGTCTTCTCCCGACCTTTTCATCTTCTTTTTTTAGTTTCTTAGTTAAAAAAGCTTGTTTTACGTGTATCTTTATTTGCCCTGTTCAGAGTTTTCCTTAACATCTGTGTTTCCACGTTATTCAGCATGATCATCATGTGTACCATTTTGACCAACTGTATATTCATGACATTTAGTGATCCACCAGAGTGGTCCAAACAAGTAGAGTAAGTATACATGCCCCCAACTTCTTTTCTGAAATTCTCACTTACATTTGAATCCCGTCACTGCTCTTCACTCTCCTTTGGGCCTTCTTTCATAGGTATACCTTCACGGGTATCTACACATTTGAGTCCCTCACAAAAATTGTTGCCCGAGGTTTTGCCATCGACGGCTTCACGTTTCTCAGAGACCCATGGAACTGGCTGGACTTCATGGTCATTTCAATGGCGTAAGTATATGTTTATTTTACAGCTGCTTCGTTTCCATAAAAAGTAGCGTAGTTGCATAATAAAATGATTTTAAAAAGTATTACAAGAAAACTCATAAATGGTATAAACAAGCGTATGAAAGTAACTTATAAATCATCCATGATTCGCCTTAGTGATAAAAACATTAAAACATTTCTTATACTCTAATACTTGCTTATTTAAAGCATAACTTCAATCATGAGCAGCAGCTGTGGTTGTTACAGCTGCTTTACCAGGATCCTGTTGTCTGTTTTGCAGCTCCTGACACTGTCAGTGGATAATTGCTCTTGTAAAGTTGCATTATAACATTTGCATGTTTATGCAAATGACGAATCAAGATGACTTAGAGAAAAGGTGTATTAATAATAGTACTTAAATACCTTAACCTAAGATATACAGTCTTGTAAAAGTATTAATACCATTTGGATGTTTTCATATTCTATCACTACAGAACCTGTCTGCTGTGTTCTTTGGTCTACAGTTATGTGCTACTTTGTGTTGGTCTGTCACATAAAATCTTCTTATATCTAAAGTTAGTGGTTGTAAATGAAAAAATAGGACAAAGTTTAAAGGTTATGAGAGCTTTTCATAGGCACTGTTGATATTAAAACATGCAATGCATAAAAAAATATTTGGACCCTGTACGGATTTAATCTGTTTTTTTGTCACACCTACATGAATAAATACTAAATGCAGTTTGTAAATTCTGATTTATTTGTTTAAGTGAACAGAGTTATCCAAACCACCCTGGCACTGTATGAAAAAGTAATTGCCCCCTAAACCAAGGAAGTGGTTTTGCCACCCTAGGGAGGCAACAATAGTGAAAATGAGTCTTTTCCATCAATACGGAGGAATTTTAGTCCACACTTCTTTGCAGAATTATTTTAATCGAGCCACACTGGAACATTTTCTAGCATCTACAGCCTGTCTAAGGTCATGACACTGCATCTCTATTGGATTTAGGTCCAGACTTTGGTTAGGCCACTTTAGAAGCGTCAGTTTTTTTCTTTTGTGCTGTTTAGTGTTGGAGTTGTCACTTGTTCTCCGGCCTAACTCAAGTGAGCTCGGGCTTCAGGTCACAAACTGATAGAGAGCAGATTTCAAGGTTTTCTGACAGTGAGCAGAATTCATGACTGCACTGGTTTCAGCAGGTTGTCCAGGTTCTGAAGCAGCACAGAAACCCCAGACATCACACTACCTTCCTCTGACAGTTGACAGGATATTGTTTTTCTGAAATGCCGTGTTAGTTAGGGCAATATATTTCAAATTGGTGCCAGATTTGGATACATTTTCTTAATAAAAAAAAAAAATTATAATTTGAAAATTACTTTTTTATTTACTCTGGTTATCTTGGTCTGATATTAAAATATGTTTGAGAAAACATTTAAGTGTGACAAAAAAAAAGCAAAAAATCTGTCAGGGGAGCGAACACTTTCTCATGACACGATATTTACAATATTCTTCATTTTCCTTTGCTCTTTGAATATTGCATTGTTATTGCAGAACAGGTTTGAGAAATATTTAAAATATACTGTGGGCATTTAAAAGAGAATTTAGTCAACACAAGTGATTACAAATTGTCTAATTATTCCAGAAGTTTAAGAGCATCTATCATAATCTCATGTAAAAATGTTTTCAGCTTGATGAAATCTCCCCTAGCTGTTTAACACAGCAAAGACTTAAAAGTCTAAATATAATCATTATAATTTTCTTTATATATTATAGGTGGTAATAAAGAAACTGTTAACTTGCTTTTTAAGAGGGGTTGTGTGGAGAAAGTCAGTATAATAGTGGTGGTGTAAACAGTAACACTGTTTTTAAGTTCTTGCTTAACCACACCTTACCCACTCAAAAAAAAAAAAAAAAAAAAAAAAAAAAAAAAAAAAAAAAAAAAACCCAAACAAACACCATAATATCATCTCTGTTAAGCTCAGTCATATTTATCTGCCTGAAGCTCTGCTCTGAGAAGCTGTTAGTTTGAGTCCTTCATCAAATCTTCTTCCTGGTTTTCTAGCATGAAATGGTTCAGACTATTTTCTACTGGAAGGAAAAAACTAAATACAGTGCCTGTCAAAACCCCACCTCACAAAAACCAACCTATCCTTGTTATAGTTTTAAATGATTGGTTGACACTATGCATTAAATAAAATAAAATAAATTACATTATTTTTTCCAGGGAATTCAGTCCACATTATTCAATCCCATCATGTTAGTTATGTTTACTAACATATTTTGTAAATTTTTTTCCTCTTCCTTTAACCTGGATAACTCCTGAATGACTCTATCTGATCCACCTTGCAGGTATATAACAGAGTTTGTAAACCTAGGCAATGTGTCAGCTCTGCGTACGTTCAGGGTTCTGAGGGCTTTGAAAACTATTTCAGTTATTCCAGGTAAGGCAGGTGTTTGTCTTGCGGGAGGGCGATCCACGGGGCTTCATGTTAGTCGTGGTTGTGTTTCACTCCCTCCTCCTCTTCCTCCTTCGTCCTCCTCTCACTGGCCGGACAGGTGTTCAGCCTCTGTCCCACCGTGGTGTCCCCTCCTGGTCTTCGATGGTGGTGCTGGTGTTGTGTTCTTGCACAATCATTCGTGTGTGTTGTTATCATGTGTGTTGTGTATCATAGAGTTCTGTTCTGTGTGTCATCCTACCTTGTTACAGATATATAACAGAGTTTGTGGACCTTGGGAATGTCTCGGCGCTGAGAACGTTCAGGGTTCTCCGAGCATTGAAAACTATTTCTGTCATTCCAGGTGAGACTCCCATTTAAACACTAAGGCTGATCCTAAACTTACATACCTAACAAGAGGATGTTTTTTCAGACTTTTTTTGTATTTCTCCTTTATTGCAATCAAAAATGTAAACCATTTTTGATTGGCTGAGCAGTCTGCAGGCAGTCTTGTGGGTTCACATGTTCTGTATGCACAGCAAGGATTAATCTGAGGACAGATATACAGTCATAGTGAAAAGAGTGCTGTCTGTCAATTATAGGGTTTGAACCAGTTAATGATCTGGTCTATATGAGGTTAAAAAATCTAAACAAAAATGTGCAGAAGCACACACAACACAGATTTTTGCCAAAATAGAAATATTCCTGAGAAAATAAGCACTCCCAAAATACATAGAAAATATGTAAAACCCCAGAATTTAAAAGGCACATAATTTCTTTTCCCCATGACTGTAAAAAACTGGCATCTATCTTAAAACTCTGAAGAGGAAATGATTCTAGAAATGGACAAAACTCTGTGTTGATTTGCCAGAAAAGTTTTATTGTATGTTCTTAATGTTCAAGAAGTTGCTTTTTTAACAACTGAATGTAAATTTTTACGTGAGAAATATGTGAGAGGGAAAAAAACGGAAACATAATCGTAATCTTAATAATCTTATCTTTGCGCAGTTTTTGTTTGTGTCCAAATTCCAACAATACTGCCTTTTGTTGTTATGTAAACTATTTAATCCTTTAAGACTGCCAAGCCTGTGCTGCATGAACCTCTGAGACATGCTGTTCAAATCTGATTCAGGGGTCATTTATTTATTTTTAAATTAATTTTCATTAAGTCCATTCTGAGTAATAGATAAACAGATTATGAAACAATAATCACATCATATAAATGTGTGAAATAAACAGTGTCATGCAAGCCCTTCACGTAGTTTAGATTTTTATTGTTTCCTTATAGTCACAGCTTTTGTCTCACCAGATGTTAACAACTTCATTTCATTTCATTACAATATTGGGAATTTAAAAAAAAAATCTTGAGAAAATACCTTAAAGAAAAACCTCTGACTCAAGCATTGCAAACTGGTTGTGAAACAGCATCCACCCATCAATGAGTCACTTCAGTTATATCTGAATATTTCAGGATGATGTTGTTCATGCAGATTTCTTCTGTCTTTGCTTTTTTGACACATATCAGATCCTCAAAAACAATTATATCAGACAAAAATAAACAGAGTAAATACAAAAAAAACAGTTTTCATATTTTTTTATATAAAGGGAAAAAAACGTTCCATATTACCATGTTCAATGTAAAAATAGTACTGATTACCTTGTTAAACCATGAATTAACTGTTAATAACTCCATGTTTTGGACAGCTGAGTCCAGTTTTAATAGCCACACAAAGGTGTAATTACTACTTGACCTGCAGAATAAAAAAACCCACCTAAATAGTACCTATATGACAACATGAAATAGACTAAAAGATGCCGCAGAACAATGATCCAAAGCACATCAGCAGGTCCTCTGAATGGCTCAAAAAAGTTTTGAAGTGGCCTAGTCAAAGCACAGACTTGAATCAGCTAAAATTACTCCACAGAGATGTAAAAGACTTATTGTCAGTTATAAAGGCAGTCGTTGGGGTTGATGAGGTTTAATTTTTTACTCTGGGGCCAGGTTGTTTAGATAGCTTTTGTCCCTGATTAAATTAAATCATCATTTGAAAACTACATTTTATATTTACACAGATTATCTTTGTCTGATGTTAACATTTGTTTGATTATCTAAAAAAGTCAAATGTGAAAAGCAAAACAAAAACAGAAAAAGGGGGGCAAAAATGTTTTCATAGAACTGCAGAAATGCCCCCTTAGCATCCTCAGTATTGCACAAAGAGCTCTCAGAATTAGGAGGTGGGATAAAAGTAAATCTTCTTTTAGTTAAAATAATTTCATCATTTTGCTTAAGACTATTTATACTGATACAGCCATTTCCCTCAGCCTTGGCGTTTAAATGACCAGCATGCCTCCTCTCACTAACCCTAAACCCCAATTCAAGAACTCCTAAAAGCTAAGTTTTTGTGCATGTATTTTCATTATCTTCTTCATTTCTTGCTTCCCTGCGTAAACCTGCATCTGTGCATTGTTTGCACTTTTTGCTATGCTGCATTTAAACCATGTGTAGAATTCACCATATGCTTACTGAAGTTGGTTTGGGATTTTTCCATTAATGCAGATGAAGGAAAAAAAAAATGCTTCATTTCCTGTTTAAATCGTACTTGAGCTGTCATATTGCTCTACTCCCTTTTACTTCTTGAGATTTGTTTACATGCAGGCAAATAATAGTTATAATACATTTCTCTGATGGAAACATCCCATAAAGCTCCAGTATTTGTTGTAACAGTTTTCACATATATTGTTTAAAGTATTGTAATACAATATTCTGTATATACCATACCATACCAGGTAATCTTAAAATACTTTTATGACAAAATATAACTTATTTTTGGATTTCAAAAGCGTATATAGTTCTGGGCCATTCTGCTCAATCTGCTTTGGTCAGTCTTATTTGACAGTATTTGGGTAGAAATTACTACATCAGGGCAACATTTTTGCTAAGCTCTTTGTAAGCACAACAAGAAAAAAACAGAAACAGGAAGTTTAAAGGGGTAGTATTATGTTTTTTCCAGGCACATAGTGCCATTTTATAGCACAATCAAGAAACTATGTTATCTTCAGATGTTATAAAAATGAAGTATATAGCAAAAATAACTTAAAAGAAATTTGACTTTGCAATTTTATGCTTTGAAATTGACATTTGTCTCTTTAAGAAGCTCCTACTCTTTTCAATAGTCTGCCTTCAGCACGTCATCACAACAATGCTGCTCCATTAAGCCCTTTTCAACTGTTCTCAGGAGCGTTGGACTAAGAAGTAGTTTATATGTTAAGCTCAGCAGACTCGCAGTTCCACCAGGTGTTTTCTAACTGCTGCTGTTGCTAGTCTAGAGGAGCTGAGTGGGGAAGACGTAGGGAGGGGTGCTCTGTAAAGTGGAAGCACGGCTGGAGACTGCACCTCCATGAAGGAGCTTTGCGGAAATAGGCGGTGCTTTGTGAGACCAAACGTTTAGGCACCCCTGAATGGCTACCACAGGAGATTCAATGATATGTTTTTGATGAGGGAATAACATTGTAATAACATTGTTCATAAAGTCTATTTTCCATAAAACCCACCCTTTAAAAAACTTCAATCATTCACCAAACACAATGAAAAAACATTGCACAATATTTTCTGTTGCAGCTTTAATTTTGCTGTTTTGTGCTCTGCACATCCTAAATGGTGTAGTGCAGATGTTCTGTATCCAAAATATATTTAGAAGAAACTAAGCTTAATTCATTTTAACTCAAAGCACCAAGATACCACCAATATTCCAGCTCTGGCAGACATTTCTGTTGAAAGAGCTTATTAATGTACTATACTTATCATTCATTACCTTTTTTACCACAGCTTCTTATCTAAAGTGACACTTCACTGATGACCTCTAATCACTGTTGAGTAGGCTAGTGACAACTCCGTAGAAGACTCAGTTTGATGAGTCTTCTACTGAGTTTTCTATACTGTCACTCAGAGGTTTATGTACATTAATCATTAGTGTGAATGTCATGATACTTTTGGGCATTGAGTCAAGTTAAAAATTATTGTGAACTTTGACCCCTCTTTTTGGTAGATTACTTGTTGTTCATTTAAACTTGTTACTTTCCCTGGCACAGACTAAGTATCATCCGCAAATTGTCAGTAAAGTTGAGTTAGAATTATTCCAGAGGGTTAATGTTAGCCTGTTTATTCATGACAAAGACAGTTTTCATGTGTATTTAAGATCATTACTTGATCCCCAGAGTAGGAAAATAGTTGCGAGATTTTTTGTTTCTTTCTCTTACTCTCCTCCTTTCTTTGTTTGTGTGTGAATATGTGGAATGGTGTAAATGTATGAGGTGGCCCGTTTCCATGTTTGTGCATTTGTGCACATCTGTGTGTGTGTGTGTGTGTGTGTGTGTGTGTGTGTGTGTGTGTGTTGTTTGTGTGTGTAAATAGGGCTGAAGACCATTGTGGGTGCTCTGATCCAGTCTGTGAAGAAGCTGTCGGATGTGATGATCCTGACTGTCTTCTGTCTCAGCGTCTTTGCACTGATCGGATTGCAGCTGTTCATGGGGAACCTCCGGAACAAGTGTGTCTTCTGGCCAATTAACATGACCGAGCAATATCTGGAAAATGGCAGCCGAGGTTTTGACTGGAACAAATACATCTATAACGAATGTGAGTGTAACCTCTGGCACTTGGTTAAGCTAGAGGCTCATGCAGGATTTCTAAATAGTCTTAAAATCTCTGAAAAGCTATGAAATCGAATGAAGTATTTTTCCAGTCTGGATACAAGGAATAATGTATAAAAAATTGAATATTTCATCAATCTATCAATCTATCTATCTTTAGTTTTCTAGTTTTTTTTTTTTACAGGTTTCATATCAGCCTAACCACTGAAGAAATATCTGACATTAATTTATTGGGAACTGGGAACTTTATTGTTTATTTATATACATATATATATATCTATATATATATATATATATATATATATATATATATATATATATATATATATATATATATATATATATATATATATATATATGTGTGTGTGTGTGTGTGTGTGTGTGTGTGTGTGTGTGTGTGTGTACATGTATGAAAAACTAACAGAGAACTCTAAATTTGTGTCTTACAAATATAGAATTTTAAAAATAAAAATATCTAGGAACCCTGGACCTCTCTGAGCTCCCAGTATTGAAATACAATATTTTGTCATCTTGCTTTTTTGAAATAGAAACATAAACACTGACTGATTTATCAAACAGGCAGTGATCAATGAAAGTGACTGTCCTGCTTTGCTTTTTTGCAGCAAATTTCTATTTCCTGCCCGGCGCTCTGGATGCTCTGCTATGTGGAAACAGTTCAGACTCTGGGTGAGTTGTGACTTAATACGAGTTCATGATGTGTGTTTTCTGTCCCTGTTTGTGCCCAACACAGAAGTTAGCTTGAGAGTTTTTGATTGCATAATCTAATGATGATAGGAACTTGACTATCCTCGAAGAGAAAAACTCAAGTAAGTCTCATGTCCCCTTCTGGACAATTTGTAGAGAAGCAAGAACTGTGAAAGAAAAACCTTCTTTCCTGAATAATCATACATTCCAGTTTCAGCTCCGTTAAATATACCAGAACACAAATATCTGGAGGTACATTTTAATCACACTGAGATGACAATAAAAATAGAAATTAATTTCATTAAAACTGGTTTTTATATATATGTCTGTGATTTTCTTTCAGGCGATGCCCTGAGGGTTTCACATGCATGAAAGCTGGAAGAAACCCTAACTATGGTTACACCAGTTTTGACAGCTTTGGATGGGCTTTCCTTACCCTCTTTCGTCTCATGACTCAGGACTTCTGGGAAAATCTCTACATGCTGGTAAAGAGTAGTTTTCCTGATTTGTCACTACTCTTTTCATTAAAATCATTGCACCTTTCTCTGCCATTATTTACACCTGACATTGGCCAGTAATTATTGAGTTTTATACCTGAATTAACAAATCATCAACACCACTTCAGTTCTTTTGGGGTTTTTTTGTCATTGTAACAAAAGGCAAAACAGGACAAGTTATCGGAAAGACTAAGGCTATAAATGCAACTTGGAGGCAGGATTTATTCTTATTTTATAAATATTCCAAAGTTTTTCAGATTTCCAAATTAAATGTTCAGGACACATGAACAGTTGCCACAAACACTTCATACCTCTTTTGCTTAGTTTAGACCTAGGCCTTTGTTGATTTTGAAAATTCAAGCAAATGTGATTGTTGCTTTTGCTTCACTTCCACAGTTTTCAGCTCATATATATATATATATATATATATATATATATATATATATATATATATATATATATATATATATATATATATATATATATATATATATATATATATATAGCGCTTCTTCTGTTATGTAGACAATTAATAGTTGTTTTGATAGATTGTTCAAACTGAGTTGTGGGTCTCTGCAGCTCCTCCAGGGTTATCATAGGCTCTGATTAATGCTTCCCTTTGCCTGATTTGTCAGTTTAGGTGGCAGACCTGTTCTTTTTAAAAATTTTACAGGCATTTCTTGATAGATTTGAAGTAGGGGCGACAGTGGTAGGAGTTTGCCCTATAACCGGTGGATTGCCAATTTGAACCTCCGCTCCATCTGTCTCAATTGTTGTGTCCTTGGGTAAGACACTTCACCCGCCTTGCCTGCTGGTGGTGGTCAGCATTGTGTTGGCAGCATCATACTGTGGGGATGTTGTCCTTTAGTGTGGTCAGGGAAGCTGATGTGAGTTGATGGGAAGATGGGTGGAGCTAAATACAGGGCAATACTGGTAAAAAAAAAAAAAATCTATTAGAGGCTGTAAAAGACTTAACCTTTGGGTGGAGCTTCACCTTCCAGGACAGTGGCACTAAAGTCAGAGCAACAATAAAATGGTTTAGATCAAAGCACATCCCTGTATTAGAATTGCCCAGTAAAAGTTCAGACCTGAATCCAAATAAGAATCTGTAGCAAGACTTAAAAACTAATGTGAACAGATGTTCTCCATCCAGTCTAATGAAGCTTGAGATTTTTTTCACACTGATAGGATAATAATTTTCAAATCTGGTAGACATACCAGAGACATACCCCAAAAGTCTGTTCTATTAAGTATTGAACCAAAGAGACTGAATACAAATGCAAAGTGCACTTTTCAGAGTTTTATTTGTAAAAAAAAAATAAAATAAATGAAATGATGAATCCCTTTTGTTTCATTTTACAATTTTGTATTTCTTTGTGTTGGTCCATAGCATAAAATTATGTTTTATCTTACCTGCTATTTTTCTGTTTTCTCAGACTCTTCGAGCAGCAGGGAAGACCTACATGGTCTTTTTTGTGCTGGTCATCTTTGTGGGCTCTTTTTACCTGGTTAATCTGATCTTGGCTGTGGTGGCCATGGCTTATGAGGAGCAGAATCAGGCCACAATGGAGGAGGCTGAGCAGAAAGAGGCTGAATTCAAAGCTATGCTGGAACAGCTCAAAAAGCAACAGGAGGAAACACAGGTAAGCTGTATCTTCTATATATAAACATGTGTATCTGTTTTGCACATTATGTGCTCATTGTGGGGCCTTTTTTTCCTTTAGGCTGCAGCCATGGCCACATCAGCAGGGACCGTGTCAGAGGCTGCATTAGAGGATGTAGAAGGGGGTCACTTGTCCCGTAGCTCCTCAGAGGTCTCCAAGCTGAGTTCAAAGAGTGCCAAAGAGCGACGCAATCGCAAGAAGAAATGGCGCCAGAAAGAGCAAGAGAAGGAGAAAGGAGACAGTGAGAAGGTTGTTAAATCTGAGTCAGACGATGGCAGCAAGAAGAGCACCATCCGCTTCCCAGGAACTCGATTGGGGAGGAAGACATCCATCATGAACCAGGTACAGTCAGGAAAAAATGTGTCAGCTTCTGCAAAATGATGTGTTTGATGGCTGCAGATCAGAAAGCTGTACAAGCTTTTAGTGGTTGGAAATGTACGGCTTCTTGCAACAGCCTGGTCCTAAATTATTGATCCAGTCCAGTGACCTGCAAGATTCACTTTACACGGGGATATGCCAGCCATTTTGCATTGGCTGATGTTTGGTCCTTTGCAGATGGGAAAGCTGATATATTATCTAAACAAGCAGTTAGATTAGATTTTTCATTCTCATAAAGTATCATTGGGCACCCTGGGATTTTGACTATTTTCTCCCTCTATATGTCCTGCTTTTTAGGAAGATCTTTTGTTCTGGTGAAATAATTTAAGTAGGCCTGTTAGGCCAAATTGTACAAAATTAGTTCGTCTTCTTAGTTGTTTTGGAAATGTATTCAAAAATGTTTTGAACCTGAGGCTGTGTAATTTTCTTGAAGGTAAGGAATCCTGTCAAACCAGTTACAGGATCATATATTTGTGTTGAAAAATTGCAATATAATTAAAATAATGTTGCATTTTCAGTAATATTATTTTTGCTGTTTTATTGATTATTCAAAAACGTTTAACAAAGTGTAGAAATCAACTTCATCATTAACTACCACAAAAATCAGGTGTTATGACAAATACTTGAATGTCATTAATACTTTATATGTAAAATTAAAATGACACGTTTTCTTTAAAGGCATCTAGTTAGATATTTACAGTACAGTGTTTATTTATTATATATTTTATTGTATGCAAATGACTTAGTAATATCGGTTGGCAAAGAAGGACTGAAAAAAGAAAATGTTTGAAAATGCAAATCAGAAATCAGGAACATATTGTATGACAACTCATGAAATTTATGTCAAGTTTAAAGTTACTTTTTTTTTTCGTTGCAGGGAGGAAGGCAAGCTGTAATTAATTTTAGTAAATCGAACTGTTGAATCTTAAAGATCACTAACAGATACATGGGGTGTAATATTAGAGTATTGTGCTCCTTAAATGTCCTCCAGCAGTGATGGTTAGAAATAGACAGACATATTTACCAAAATATTACTTTTCTTCCCTATCGGTTTTAGATAGGTACTTTTATTGCAACATCAAAATGTGAAAGTTATTCTTGAACTTGTATTGTGTTTAAATATTACATTTAGGCTTTTTTGGAGCTTATTTTTAGTTCTGTCATGATGAGTAGTTTGTTTAATTTGGTTTGATCATCTTTACGTTTTACAGCAATTTTTTGGTCAAGTATAATTATTTTCAAAGGAAATGAAAACTGTATATGGACTGTGTACAGCGCTTTAAAAAGTATTAGTCCAGATGTTTTTTGTTTTGATTTATTTAAACATAAATGTTTCTGAACATCAGCTAAACTTTCATATTAGACAAAGGTAATCTGCAGAATAAATACAAATTGCATCTTAAAAATGATGATTGGATTTCAATGGGAAAAAAAACTATCCAAAATAACGTATCTCTATTTGCAAAAGTATTTACACCCTCTTGTTAAATCTCAAGTTAACTGTAATTAACTGCATTTCCTAGAAAGCTGAGTTCAAGTTCACTAGCTAAACCCAGGCCTGATTACTATTAAACCTCTACAATTAAAACTTACTTAAATTGAACCTGTTTTACAGTAGGCTAAATTATCTAAAAAAACAACACTTCATTAGCCAATCTAAAGAAATGCAAGAACAGATAACAAAGCAAAGCCATGAAATTGACATCTGTTGGTCTGGAAAGCATTACAAAGCCCTTTCTAAGGCTTTTGGACACCAGCAAACCACAGGGCCAGCCATTATCCATCGATAGAGAAAATGTAAAACAGCGATGAATCTCCTAGGAGTGGCTGGCCTACCAAACTTTCTCCAAGAATGTGTCAGTGTTTCATTCAGGAGGTCACAAAAGAACCCAGAACATCATCTAATGGACTGTAGGCCTCACTTGCCTCAGTTAAGGTTAGCGTTCATGATTCCAACAATAAGAAAGAGAATGGGCAAAACAGGAGCTTTTAAGAATAAAACTATATTGATGACCAAAAACACAACTAAGACTCATCACAGAGTTCCTAAAGAAAACCCATCCTGTTGATTCCCAAGACTTTTAGGAAGACATTCAGTGGACTGAAGAGACAAAAGTGGACCTTTTGGGAAGCCCCATTACATCTGGCCTAAAACTAACACAGCATTTCAGAAAAAGAACATCATAGCTTTTGTCAAACATGTTATGACCTGGGGCTTCTGCGGGACATGGACGACTTGCCATAATTGATGGAACCATGAATTTTGCTTCCTACCAGAAATCTTTAAGGAGAATGTCCAGCTGTCAGTTTGTGACATTAAACATAGGTGAACTTCAGCTATGCAGCAGGACAATAATCCAAAGTACACCAGCAAGTTCACCTGCAATATAGTTTTTTTTTTATTTTTGTGTTATCATTTTATGAGGACTAGTTATTTGTGTTTCTAATCTTTTGTGGCTTGCCCTCCTTGTGGATGGTGTCCATAA
This sequence comes from Anableps anableps, assembly GCA_014839685.1. Classification (NCBI taxonomy): domain Eukaryota; kingdom Metazoa; phylum Chordata; class Actinopteri; order Cyprinodontiformes; family Anablepidae; genus Anableps; species Anableps anableps. Next base: position 22,642,924 of record CM026069.1, read on the forward strand.
CTGCTGTCAATTAAGCCTATTATTGTGTGGAACATTTCGTTTTTATTGATGTTTTGTAATAATCAAAAATATTTTCTGAGAAACTGAATTTTGGGTATTCAATTTCTATAAGTCACAGGTATCCTAATTAAAAGTAATAAATAATACAAATATATCACTTTGTGTGTAATGATTCAATATAATGCATAGGTTTCACTTTTAGTAAATTACTGAACTAAATATCATAGATATTCAAATGTCTTGAGATGTGCCTATATTTAGGTAATTTTACATAAGCATTTAACCATCTGCTTTTGTTCCATTGCCAAATCATGTATTTCATTGAGACTCTGTTCAGTTCTTTCTCTTTTAAGCACTTAAAATGTGCTCTAAATTGAAATATTACAATTAAGAAGGCAATTATAAAACAAAATTTCTTTTGGTTAACTGTAAAACAAAATGTGTATAAGACAAAATGTGTCATAAATTGTTGTTATTGTTTAGAATTTTGTTTCTCAAGTGACAGTATAGACTGCAGTAGTCCTTATGTTTTGTGTCTTAATGCAAACCTCTTATTTGATTGAGACTTCTCATTTCTCTGTCTGATCTCTGTTTTCTAGGTTTTTATTTGCTAATACATTCCAGCTATTTTCAGAAACCTCAACACCTCAATTCTTAAAATCTGTCTTTCCTCAGTCTCTGCTCAGCATCCCAGGCTCGCCCTTCATGTCACGCCACAACAGCCGCAGCAGCATCTTCAGCTTCAAGGGCCGCTCCAAGGACATTGGCTCAGAGAATGAGTTTGCTGACGACGAGCACAGCACTGTAGAGGAGAGCGAAGACCGCCGAGGCTCACTGTTCATACCTTACCGACGCAACAGTTACAGTGGCTACAGCCAAGGCTCGTCCCGCATCCACCCACTGGCGCCGCACTCTGGAGGGAAAAGGAACAGCACGGTGGACTGCAACGGCGTGGTGTCTCTCATCGGCCCCGGGCCTGGCAGACGGCTTCTGCCTGAGGTGAAAATAGATAAGGCAGCCACTGATGACAGTGTAAGGACGTCCATGGACACCAATGCAGTTTAGGCATGATGACGGCCCTGATCTCTGCAGCTCCTTTCAACACCCAGACTGCTTTCCTCTTGTTGTTCTTTTTCCCAAACTCTAAGCTCCCCTTTCTCCTCCTGAATAATCAGATTCTGTTTAAAAATTTCACCTTACAGAGCCATTTACTCTTCTTGGTTAATTTAATGCTTTTTTCCCATTTTTTAATGACTAACAAGCAGAAACTTTTCTACAAACTCCCTTTCTAACAAAACTAATTAAATTTTTTTATCAACAAAATTTAGAAAAATGTACATTTCATGTTGAGGAACGTCCCCTTCATACCATTATTTAGCATTCCCTCTATGGGATGCCAGTACCTAAGCTTTTACTGTTTACTATCCTTCTCATCAGCACATTTCTATCTGTATCTGTCTATCTCTTTCACTCACCTTCTTCTGCTGCAGCTTCCCTCTAGTCTGTCTTCATCTGTTCTCCATTTTTAACCCTGGATGGTACAATAAACAAGCCTGATTTTTTTTTTCTGTAACAATGTCTCTCCCCTTCCAGCAAGCATGGTAGACTTCCTCATCTCTCAACCAGTCAACCTGCTCTAACCTGTTTACCTCTTTTAAAATTTAGCATGGTGTAGATGTTAATGTCTTGAATTCCCCTCTGTTGACATGATATGCATGCCAGTGCATGCAATTCGATGTTTCAAAGGCATTAGGAGGAGTTTAGTGTTATTTGCAGATTTGATATGAATATTTTTGCTATATTTTCTTTATTTTGTCTCTTCAATGGAACATTGGTATCATGTAGTGTCTAAGATAGCTTTGAAGCATTGCTTTTAATGAGTGTTGTTGGTATACACCCCGTGCTTTACTAAATGATCATTCATGTTTTCTCTGAGTACAGACTACAGATGTGGAGATTAAGAAGAAACACTCCGGCTCTCTCATGATATCTGTGGATCAGCTCAATTCCTCATTCAAAGGAAAGGACCGTGCAAACAGTCAGATGAGTGTGGTCACCAACACACTGATAGAAGGTATGCTTGGTGCACTTATTTTCATTCATTTTGCAAAAATCTTATAATACATTTCCAGGAATGGTGAAAATGACCTGTTTTAAAATGTACATTTAATCAGGATGTATTTAAATTAACTTGAATACATTTAGTTATGTTACAATCGTTAACTTTAATACATCTTAATGGGATTTCATGTAACATTAGATTACACAGATTAACAGAGAAGCAGCAAAGAACCCCATAGTTGCTCTGGAGTAGCTCTGATTGTTGATTCTTCTGATAAGACATATGTAAAAAATCTGGTCTTTATGGAAGAATGGTAAGAAAAATGCAGTTGTTGAAGTCTGGTTTAAAATTTATTATTAGTCATGTAGGGGACACAGCAGATATATGGAAGAAGGTGCTCTGGTCACATGGTACCAAAGTTATACTATTTGTTATGAGTGAAAGTGAACTAACACTTCACATCAACCTGAACACACTATCCCCACATTGAAACATGGTTGTGGCAGGCTCATGCTGCGGGGATGCTTGAAGTTTGTTTTTGTAATGTAACAAAATGTGAATAAGATCAGGGGGTATGAATACTTTTGCAAGGAATTGGAAATGGCAATGGCATTTGCTGTCTCATAATAGTCCTGACCTAACTTTAACTCCAAGATATAATCATAATACCTGTTCTTTCTCATCCTGCAGAGTTAGAGGAATCTCAAAGGAAGTGTCCTCCCTGTTGGTATAAGTTTGCAAACATCTTCCTCATCTGGGAATGTTGCCCCATCTGGCTAAAAATCAAGCACATCGTCTACTTGATTGTCATGGACCCATTTGTGGACCTGGCCATCACCATCTGTATTGTGCTCAACACTCTTTTCATGGCCATGGAGCACTACCCAATGACTACACATTTTGAGGAGGTCCTGGCTGTTGGCAACTTGGTAAGAGATGACAACATCGTCCATGCTCTTCTTTTCTCTTCCTCTGGATCTACAGAGGAGTTTCAGATCTGGTTTGTCTGCTTAAGCAATACAATGCATCATTTTATATGTGCACTTAAGAACTCAAAGTTACCACATTGAGTAATCTCATTAAATATTTATTTCCAGTTTGATGTTACCATTTAGTCAGCTCTGCAATCTCTTCACCTCCTGTTAGTACACTTCTCCTTTGTCTGGTGCTCCCATATACAAAACACTACCTAGGTACACCTCCTTTCACTCAAAGACATATTTAGAGGTGGAATGAAATGTTTTGGCAAGAAACATGTTAACCTTATCTGTGGAAGACATTTTGATTTGGCTGTGTCCAGCCCTTGCTTTCCAAAAAGCGCTGAAGCACAGCCGTATTCATTCTGCGTCAGCACTGAGACAGGAAATGAGGTCATAAGCATTGGTAGCTGTCCAGAGTGAAACAGGAATTTAATTCACCCTGCATTAGAAGCTGGATGGTGCAGTGTGAATCACTGGGTGTCTTCTGCAGCACTGACTGGACACATGATTAGCTGTCGGATGGGTGAATGTGCAGATTTTTGACCTTACCCTGGCATTTCAAATGTGCACTGAGAAGAGGTTTTAACAGCAGTAGATTTAAAATTACTGCAAGCAGGCTCGCTTGTGTTGTGCAAATAAAATTAAGACTTTAAGATTAAGACCTTAAGATTAGGTGTTGTTAGGTCACTGCTTCAACATATGAGTAGGACTAATGGAATTTCTGTTGCAAGGCTTCATCTGGGGTATGTATGACATCTGTAAGTTACCACACTAATGCTGCAGGATTTTTCAACACATTCACAAAGTCTGTGGGAGCCTGGTTAAACTGACAATCAAATTACAAATGCTACAGTATCAGATTGCAATGAAAAGCTATGTGATAATCTTATTTACTTAAAGCAGTGTGTCTTTGTGCATTATCAAAGCAAAGAGATTTAGGTTGTCCAACTTATTTAGATTAGAGTGTGCAGAAAGAAAAACTGAACTGTTGTTTGATGTATCAAAATTAGTCATCTTGCAAGCAAACCTCTGGCTTACAAAAGGATAAAGTGTCCTCCTTATATGTACTAAATATTTTCCAGGGCTAGAAGAGAGATTTATTAATGAACACAGAGTTTAGGAACATCCATGTTTCTAAGTTGCCACCCAGACATCTTGTTTTATGGAAGTAGCTACTAATTTAATGAAAGCATTATTAAATTTTTACCTGTAATACATGTAATACATGTCTTATTTGTTTGGCTTGTGTCACATACTGGAAACCTTTACAGCATTAGGAAAAGAGGAAGAAATGTCTGAAAAAGGAGCCACTTAATTTTAAAAACATTCTTTCATTACATAGCAGTTAATGAAGTGATCTGTTCCTACATTAGAATCTCATTTTAATTTTAAATTGGTCTACTCTTGTAGGTTTTCACCGGCATCTTTGCTGGGGAGATGTTTGCCAAGCTCATTGCCATGGATCCCTACTACTACTTCCAGGAAGGCTGGAACTGTTTTGACGGCTTCATTGTGACCCTAAGTTTAGTTGAATTAGGGCTGGCAGATGTGGAGGGACTTTCAGTTCTCAGGTCTTTCCGATTGGTAAGTGAAAACATTCTCATGTTAATGTTGTCAGCATATTTCTGAGAATAGAGAAATATGAGATGAAATTATCAGCTTTCTATCACAAGATGTTCATATTTAGGGTTAAATTTTGTCTTGATCTAGCTTTTGAATACAACAAACCATTAATAAAATTTGTTAAATGGGTTAAAAATACAGCCAAATAATCCTCTTTTCTATTTACAGTTAAGAGTGTTCAAACTGGCCAAGTCATGGCCCACACTAAACATGCTGATTAAAATCATTGGTAACTCGGTGGGAGCTCTGGGTAATTTGACCTTGGTGTTGGCCATCATCGTCTTCATCTTTGCCGTGGTGGGCATGCAGCTGTTTGGAAAGAGCTACAAGGACTGCGTGTGCAAGATTGCATTGGACTGCGAGCTCCCACGTTGGCACATGAACGACTTCTTTCACTCCTTCCTGATCGTGTTCAGAGTGCTGTGTGGAGAGTGGATTGAAACAATGTGGGACTGCATGGAGGTGGCAGGACAAGGCATGTGCATAATTGTCTTCATGATGGTCATGGTTATAGGAAATCTGGTGGTAAGAAAAAAAATATACATCACATGATCATAGTAGCTCATGTACATAAACTCTAAGGTTCCAGAGCATGTATTGTGTTTTCTTGTAAGGTGCTAAACCTGTTTCTGGCTCTGCTGCTGAGCTCATTCAGTGCAGACAACCTTGCTGCCACTGATGACGACGGAGAACCCAACAACCTCCAACTTGCTGTTGCCCGCATCAAGAAAGGAATCGCCTGGTTTAAAGCCAACATGCGAGTCTTTGTCGCCACAGTGCTCAAAAAGGTACATGACAATTAGACATCAGTCCTATGCTGGTATGAAGGTATGCCAAGGTTTTAAAAAGTTATTGTTTCAAAGCGCTCAAGGTTTCCATCATACTGTTCCAACTGTTTTAAAGTTCTGCCAATGAAAAAGTCCCAGCAAAAATATATTTTAAATAAATTATTTATGTTTTGATTAATAAAATAAAATTGATAACCCTAACAGAACCAGGGTGTCTCTTTTGTGTAACTTTTGAAGCGGTGTTTGAATTGTGACATTAGTCAAATTAAAAGAAGAGGAGAATTGGCAAGAGAAAGTTCAATTGTTCTTCTAAACATATGCAATCATGTCATTTAACAACTTTTAAAGTCTTTTAGGACGGCCAATAGCAACTTTCCTTACTGAAAAGTTGGCAATATTGATCTGCTTAACAAAGAGCTGCAGTCTTGCTACCTGAACAAATATGGTGGACCCCCGATATTTGCAGGGGTTAGGGTTCACAATCATCCACAAATAACTGAAATCCTCGAAGACTTGAGACTCCTTCTAAAAACACTTATAATTGCCTGTTTTAATAGTTCAAACACCAAATACACCTTAACATGCATTAATACACACAGTGGAAACCATACAGAAGCTATTATCCATGGGCTTCCTTATTTTCACTTTTGGGGGTACAGCCAATCATCAGCAAGGAAAATGAATAGATTGCCTGCTTTGCAAACACCACCCCATAGCGTGTTAAATAGCATTGCATATAGGTATTTCAGCTGCCCAAACTGCATTTTCTTTTGAATATTTTAGATATGCTCTTTAAAAAAAATCTGCAAAAGGCGAATTTTCCATGAATAATTTGGAGTCACTTTCCACAGAAAAAAACCACGAGTAGGAGAATCTGCCAATAGGAAGGGGTCCACTGTAACCTTATTCATTAATGTTTATGATTGTAGTTATATAAAACATTATTATGATTGCATTAATCAGTGTGTTACATAATTCTAGCTGAACTCTGAATAATTGTTACTTTTTAGTTTTGTATTAAAGTTTTACATTTATGTTGAAAAATTATGGTGTAAATATCATGATACCATGAAACCATGCCATTTTCACCTACATTTATCATTTCACAAGAATCTTTTGTCGTCCCATACCTAGTCACGACACCACAAATATTGTATTATTCCATTGTTATTTAAAATCTTAACATCATCGTCTACATCCGTGTTTTCTAACAGTGTTTTTGGTTATCTTGTTTCACCTTCCTGACAAGCAGCCTATAGAGGACGAGCAGAAGCCTTTGGATTATGAGGAAAAGCTCAACTGCATAGCAAACCACACTGTTGAAATCAACCGTGAACTGGACTATCCCAAAAATGGCAACGGCACCACCAGTGGCATCGGGAGCAGTGTGGGAAAGTACATGATCGATGACGACTACATGTCTTTCATCCACAACCCCAACCTCACCGTGTGTGTTCCTATTGCTGTTGGAGAGTCAGACTTTGAAAACCTCAACACAGAGGACTTCAGCAGCGAATCAGATGTAGAAAACAGCAAAGATGTGAGTAAAAATGACTTGTTGAAGAGAAATTAGGTGGTGGTCTTACTTTATTGACCAGAAGATATTTAAGATAGATGTAACTATCTCAAGATTTGTGTTCAGTACAGTAGTTATAAAGTGAAATATTTGAAATATAAAAACTTACATTATAATTACAGATGCATCAGTCAGTATTTTGTGACAGATTTCTTATCTCGGGTTTTTGTAAAGCTTTGACCCGGCAATATTGATTTTGCCTGATTCCGATTTCTGTCTCAGAACAATTACATGGGAAGATATAAAAATAGTACTTGAAATATTTTAACCTGGCCTTCTTGGTGTGAGCGATCTTTAACTCCTAATATTAGGAGAAGAGGCAGCCACTGTAAAGCAGGGTTTTACTATTATTTTAAAAAACATATAAAGCTGACATTTTAAACTGGCTTCAGTATCTTATTTTAGTGATTAGCACTGTTAGTTCAGCTAGCATTATAAAATCATCAGTCTTTGTGGACATATTCTTGACATTTTAGATCATTAGCTTGTCTCTGATATTTCCAAAAGGCTGCCAACATTTACAAATACAGCAGATTTCTTACTCAACAGATTCTGATGCTCAAATGAAACAAAGGAACTTTAATGTACCCCATTTATCCTTACTGTTATCTGCTGAAAGTCTTGTTCTTTTTCACAACCGGAATGATTCACACACGTTTCGACTTGTAGAAATCACAATTTCCTTTTAAGAAGTGTGTTAGATCTTTCTGCGTCCTCTGACTATGCTTTGAACACCTTGCTGGTTCTACAAATAGCTTCTTTTCTCAGTAACAACTTCCACACCAAAAATGTTGTTAGTATGACCTGGTAGTGCTTAGGTGTGGTGCGTACATTGTTGGAAAAAGATCGGATTTTTGAGTTTCCAACCAGTATGTCACTGGTCGAGCTTAATCAAGCTGATCATCATCAGCTTCATGCCACCAGCTGATTTCTTAGTGCATTTCTAAGAAAATATTAAATTTTTATCTCACCCAGGGTCTGCAGAGGTGGTGTTGGCTTCCAGATGAAAACACATAGTTGGCATTACTTTTCAGAGCATTCATTTAGACAGGAATGCTGTTAAATTGAGCATAAATGCTGAGCATGCAGACAAAAAAGCCTGGCAGACAGGGAACAAGCCTGATGAGGCAATAGAAACATTGCCATCTATATGTTATGATGTACAAACAGCATAAGCCTGACAAAAAAATTGTAGACATTTATAATATGCAGGTTACCTTCATCTGGTTTATAGTTGGACAAATTAAGATTATACAGCTGCATCACTATTATACCTGCACCTGGTTCTTATACCATCAGTCACCTCAGCTCATCCTCCCTGCACTGCATGCAGTAACAGAACACCCTGCAGAGGAGACAGAGTAAGAACTGCTAACAGAAATTAATATTTGAAGGTCTCATTGCTGATTTTCTTTTGTGTTTTGCTTGGTTATGTTAATATAGTTTAGGTAGTTATTTCATAGCAAATGAATCAGTCAATACTAAGAGCTAGATTTTTACAAATATAGCGATGAGCATCAGTAGTAATACAATCATGATATATGTTTGCATTAAAAAATGTCATTTGAATCTTTTAACTTTGCTAGTCAGGCGGTGTTGGAGAGAAAACAGTAGTCAGTAGTACATTACTACACTATGTATGTGTATTGGAGAAAATCGGGTAGTGCATAATAACCCAAAAGTATGTAAAAGTACTGGTCCTCCTGCTGTGTACAAATAACATAGCTTCTGTATCTAATTAACTGAACTTGTATCTGAAAGAATGGATTGATGTCTTTCGTCATAGTTGGATGACACCAGTTCATCTGAGGGCAGCACAATAGACATCAAGCCTGATGTAGAGGAGGTGGCAGTGGTTGAAGTTGTGGAGGAGTATCTCGACCCTGATCCCTGCTGGACTGATGGTGCGTGATGCTCTGCATCTATCAGACTTTGTGGTTCAGATGTGGAAAAAAAAAAAAGTCTTAAAGTAAATGTGTTTTTAGTGCATTTATTTCAGTAGCAGAATCTCACATTAACTTTATGTTTTCACACTGACCTGAGTGGTCGTGTTAAGGTAAAGTAAGGGAGGTAAAAATATGAAAAGCAACAATCTTCCCATATAGAACACTAAAGTGTGGCACTATGGGCATTACAAAGTCTTTATGACAACTATTAAACGCGGTTACTTGGCAACTAGTTAAATTGTGGGCATTCCAAGACAAAAGCCTTTTCTGTCCTGCCAATACAAACATGTACTTGGAGCTGGCTAAACTTTACTGCTACTTTACCTGGAACCGTGTGCCTTAATCAGAGACTAAGACTGAGCTTTACTTTACCAAACACTCCAGGTGGATTTAGGGTGAAACACCTCGTTCACACTGTTAAGTGTTTTTGAGGAGCTGTGATGCTGTGGGGCTGTTTCTCTTTCAAAGGTCGTAGGAACCTTGTTAGAGTGCATGGCATCATGAACTGTTTGAAATAATAGTCAAGTCAAGCTTATTTGTATAGCACATTTCAGCAACAGGGCCGTTCAAAGTGCTTTACATGATGAAAACGTAACACAGTAACCAATTATGAAACCACCAGTTAACATTGTATTTTGTCAAATGTCATTATCAAAATCATCAAGAATAATCTTAATCAAATATACATCAAATATTGATCAATGTTCCAGTTATTAAGCAAAGGCAGCTCTAAACAGGAGGGGTTTTAGCCTTGATTTAAAGGAACTCATTGTTTTGGCTGTCTTGCAGTTTTCTGGAAGTTTATTTCAGATTAGTGGAGCATAGAAACTGAAAGCTGCTTCTCCATGTTTGGTTCTGGGGATGCAGACTAGACTAGAACCAGAAGACCTGAGTGGTCTGGAAGGTTGAATCAATGACAACAGGTCTTTAATGTATTGTGGATATAGCAATTCAGTGACTTTAGAACTAGGGTGTTGTGCTCTATTTTCCTAGTTTTAATGAGAACATGAGCAGCAGTGTTCTGGATCAGCTGCAGCTGTCTGATTGATTTTTTAGGCAGACATGTGAAGACACTGTTGCAGTAATCAATGCAACTAAAGATGAACGCATGGATGAGTTTCTCTAGATCTTGTTGAGACATTAGTCCTTTAATCCTGGAAATGTTCTTCAGGTGATAGAAGGCTGACTTTGTAACTGTTTTTATGTGTCTTTGAAGGTTCAGGTTTGAGTCCATCACTACACCCAGATTTTGGGGCTGATCACCATTTTCTTGCTGTACTAACTGAAGCTGTGCATAATAGAGCATTTGAAATAAAAAATCTTTCATAAAAATAATTTCATTAAATATGTAAATAAATAAATGTTTTTACTTATGTTTATATTTTTCAGCTGTTTATAAACCACAAAATAAAACAAATGTTATAGCTGTTGTATGCATTATATTTAAAAAAGAATATAGGCAGCCTTTTATATTATCTTAGTACTTTATAGTCCGTTGTTGCAGCATATTATCTGTCAAACTTATCCCACAAAGTCATCGGGCAGGGCAAACAGGGCAAGCTATAGAAAGGCTAATTGGTTTGCAGTGGAGTCGCTGTGCAGGTTAACAAATCAGATGGTCTATTAGTTATGGTCTATTTGATGAGCCACAGTGAGAGCTTAATTTATTTCACGATGAACTGTAGCACAGAACACATGAAATATTTAAGAACAAAAAGAATCATGCATGCGCTACTACAATGGACGAATTATTTTTAAGACTTTTTACACATCTTATACCACTGACGTTAATAAATATGAGGGGCAATTTTTGTTTTTAGTGTTAATGTAAATTTTGTTTTGTAATATGTTGCACATTTTATGAAACTTCTGCCTCTTCAGAATGTGTCAGCAGTTGTGTTTTCATTCATCATACAGAGTGTGTGGCCAAATATAAGTGCTGTGATGTTCCCATCACTCATGGATGGGGAAAACACTGGTGGTTCCTGAGGAAGACCTGCTACCTGATAGTGGAACACAACTGGTTTGAGACCCTGATCATCTTTATGATCCTCCTCAGCAGTGGAGCTCTGGTAAAAGCACAAACACACACACCCACAAAGGTACTTTTCATCTCCTAAAAGTACTCAAAAATGTAATTGAATAGTATAGATTATTATGAAGTGAGTCAAACATAGTTGTTGGTTCATACAAAAATATTCAAGATTTACGGTGCAAGTAAGAACTGGGAAAAAAGATTGTTATAATAAGTGTATAAATACACAATCATTCATCTAGAGTGAATATTGTTGGCCTCTAAAGATGTAAGGGAGCATCATCATCTCTTGCTTGTTTGCTGCAGCTCCTCTTGATATTATAGTCCCTAATGGATGGCAAAGTGCTGTAATGCACCAACCTTTCAACCAAGACGTTTCAGCTTAGGTTTGCAGCTTTCATAAGGAAAAAAGGCTTCTGGCCGTATGTGCTGAAGATTGCATACATGCCGTGGAGAGCTGTCAGTCATCATCTTTTATTTATCACCTTTTTTTAAGTTTTGCATTGTGCAAAACTTCTGTTTTTAATGAAAATGGAGATTTGTTATCATTATTAGGTTCAAGTCCAAAGCATCAGTACACTTGACTTCCCTAGTTGATGACTCCGAGGCAGGAAACTACATCTACCTCAGTATTTATTTATTCATTTTAAAATAATAATAAAAATAATAATAATAGTTTTTATTATGTTATTATACACATGTATCACCCTAAATGTCAACTGAAATGTCTTTTTTTTATTTATGCCTTCTTTGGTCATTGTTGCACTTGTTCGTTTCTCATCATCACAATTATCAGAAAAATAGAAAAACTCCTTCAGTACTCAAGTTCAATACAAATAAGAATGTCAAAAATGCCTTTTCACAATTAACCTTGTGGCCACTGTAATTCTGCTAAATTCCAGGCCTTTGAAGATGTGTATATTGAACAGAGGAAGACAGTGCGCATCATTCTCGATTATGCCGATCGTGTTTTCACCTACATATTCATCCTGGAGATGTTGCTGAAATGGGTGGCCTATGGCTTTGTCAAGTACTTCACTAATGCCTGGTGCTGGCTGGACTTCTTCATTGTGGATGTAAGTACACTTAAATTTTGCCTGGTTATGTTAAGCTATTTTTTTATCTCTACCATAATAGTTTAGGGTCAGGTTCTAAGAGTTTAGAAAACACAGATTATGGGTCAAGTTAAGATTAAAACAATGTTGCGCATAGCAATTTCAGTTACCAGAACTTATTGACAACAAATAGTTTGAAACAAATCTAAGGTTATTATATGTTTTCAGTAATAACTTTGGCTTTGGCTTTGAATATCTTGTTTCCTATTGTTGCTCACATATTTTTTCCATCCGTTTTAAACTTGTAATAATGAATTAAAAAGTCTGATGCGAATGACTAAAGCTACATGTTTTGAGTCTGCAGACAATCCCCTACAAATATTTCAGTTGATTTGAATCCCTCCAAGTTTAATCCTTTCTGCCTACATCCAGTAAGTTCTTGCTTTGTCTATCCTCATAGCACAGGACAACATATCTTTGGCCCGATGTGTTATTTAAGAAATATTTAGAAAAACTGAATGACAGTCAAAGTTTTGATTATATGAGTCCAGTTTTATCTGACAGAATCTGTTGTTTTCTATCGCCTAAAAATACCTCTCCTCACCACTTTTAGATTGTGGGCTTGCTTCTGTCCTGTAAGCCTTTTGAGGTCCTCTTTCTTATTTATCAATAGACCTTCTGATGGTTAAAATTTAATCTATTGAAACACTTTGCTTGCATGTTGTATAGTTTTGGTGCTGGTCTTTAACTCAGCATTTTTGGGGCCAAAAACAACAAGTTTTGTCTTTTCTTCTGGAGAGAATCCTGACCTATTGACTATATATTACAGATACACTTCATTGTGGTCCTGTGGTGACACATAATAATAGAGTTGTATGTTACCAGCCTAGATATTGTAAGAAATGTTGTAGTACTCCGTAATCTGAGTTAAAGTGGTCACATAGATATTGAACAAAAGTTGCCCAAGAATTGCACCCAGTGGTATCCCATGTCATCTTTGTTTGCCAATTTACACAAAATATTCTTTGCCCACCAAGTAAGATCTGAACAAATTTAGCACAGAACAAGAGAATCCCACCTATTCTCTCATCTGTTAATCAGGGTTATATTATGAGCTATGTAAAATCCAGCACTATGATTTAGAGATACTAACACAAATGTTTTACATGCATTCTTGTATGTCATTTCAACCTTTTCCTGTACAGTCACAGTGGTGTGAGTGAAAATCTACCTGTAAAAAAAAGATGTGTTTTTTCATTTTTCCCTAAAAGCGGTAAATTTGTAGAAATACTGCATCTTCAGGGATCTTGAACATAATGCTAGTTTAGATTTGAAACTATGATTAATATTAAGCCAACCAATTTAGGAGTTTTATGTTTCATTTTTCAAAAAAGAGGTTTTGTCCACAGTTTTATCATTGGTTTTTGTATTCTTATATCTTGCCATTATTAACCTTGCTAATGGGCTTTTTTGTCAGTCTTAGCCAATGTCCCAAGTCGTTTTCTGTTTGCTGAACAAAAAACTAGAGATCTTAACTGAAAAACTCTTCTTATCATCATGGTTGTCAGATTATTTTGTTGTATACAGATGGATGTGCGATGATACTGTCGGAGGTCAATCTTTAGGTGAGGCACAGAGAATATATATATATATATATATATATATATATATATATATATATATATATATATATATATATATATATATATATATATATATATATATAGAGAGAGAGAGAGAGAGAGAGAGAGAGAGAGACTGACTCCAGGCCCCTTTTAAATCACTGAAAGCAATCTGCAGAGCTAGATATTGTTTTTTTTTAACCTTTCTTTACTTTCACATTAAGCTTGTTTACAAAAGCCCAAACATTCATGGTTGCTCACTGGCAAATCTTTAGTGCAAAAATGAAGAACTCTGATTATTTCAGCCAATATGAGCCTTTTTGTTGATTCCAAATATCTACTGATGTCTTCGAAGGACTCACCTATAATTCATACCGAAGAGAGTGATGATAAACACAATACTGATTAATATGATAAATAAATTAAATAATTAAATTATTTAGTTTTCACATCTCTGCTGAAGGAAATTTTGACCCATTCACTCATTTGTATTAGATACACAATTATTAAGTGACTGGGGATGTGGCTGCACAGAAATATAAAGTTGTTGGTCATCCTCAAAGATATTGTATGAGATTATATAATACTTCAAAATCTGAGCTGAGAGGGTCCTAAAACAGAGCCTTGAGGAACCCCAAATGTAATCTTTGTTTGCAAAGATTTAATTATGCTCATTACATTATTGTTCTGATATCATCCTAAAGTCAAAAAAGTGCATTCACTTTCAGTCCTGGGGTTTTAATATATATATGATATGGTCTTCACCAGATTTTACAATTGTTGAAATCTTACATCCACTGCACAAAACCACACACCTCACATTTAATCATGTCATTAATTATGAAACAAAACTGAAGCCAAATTAGAAAGATCCCTGGGGTACTAAGTAAACTCTGACAATCCTAGATTAGCTAAAAATATGTAAATATCTTGAATTTAAAGAAGTTGTGCTTAGTTTTACTTTGACTGGAATGCAAATGATGTGTCTAAACTAGAAATGTGCATGACTTTAACCTGCAACCAAGCATCTGTTTGTAATTGTAATTCATTGTTTGCAATTCATTGGATTTTTGGAGAGATCATGTTCTGTGTGTAGTTCTTTTTTTTCTCCTTTTAATGCTGTCTGAATGTCAGTTTGAGTTGTCTGTTTTTGTCATATAAGTAAATGCAACTCAAGAAGACATTACCAGTACAACTTGTGTGTCCTTCCCTGCCAACAGAAACAAATGTTCCCTACTCATTTTTCAAACTTTTTTGTATATCTGTTCAAGGGTAAATCCAAAATTATACTCTAGTGTGGGCTTTTAATATCTGAAAAACACCAGTGACTTCAGGTATTCCAGAAGGCTATTTCTGTTGTGTACCTGTCAGTGACTGCTCACATTTGATGCTCAACACAGCTTAATATTGCCACGTCACCCAAAAATGTAATATTTAAAATGCAAAATATGCAGACAAAAATAAAAAAAATCATTGGCTTTTTCAAAATAACACTATATATATATATATATATATATATATATATATATATATATATATATATATATATATATATATATATATATATATATATATAAATTTAAATTTTCAACCAATTTTTTAACACTTTATTTTTAAATTTAAATTTTAAGACAAAAATGACAACAAAGACAGATGTAAGCCTACACTAACAATGCATACCTTTCAGTGGTCCATCAGACAAACACACAAAAATTAGACACATCTCTGTTCTTTTAGTTACCAGCAGAATGGTAGGTAGGAGTTTTATTTTGCAAAATTTTTGCCTCTTCAGAATGTGTCATTCTGAAGAGGCAGCAGCTTCTTTACATGTCTTTACTCAATCAACCTTTGGAAAACTACAGCAAAAAAATGCGCAACAAAAAACCCTCAGTGTAACCTAAAAGTTTTTAAGAACAGAGTTTGAGCCTGTAGTTAATATCCTTACTTAGAAGGTGAAGTTGAATGCAGCATAGTTAAGTTTACAGCTGGAGGAGACACATAAGCCTAAATTTCCAACATAGGTGCTCACAAAGTGAAACTGTCTCTGCTTGCCATGCAAGTTTTGTAGACATACACATTGATTCGTTTACACCTTAACAATAAAACCCTAAGAGAAGTAAAACAAGAGAATGACCAGTATAGTAACCAAGTGTTGTGGTTGCTATACTTTTTGAAGGTGGCTATAAATATGCAAAACTGATGCATTAGTAGCTGTTCAGCGTAAAACATTACATCCTGTAAATATAACTCCATCTTTTGCCCTAATACTGACCTGTCCTCTCTCTCACAGCAGGTTCCAATAACTTTGTCTCTCTTTAAGTTAAGAGAGACAATGTGCACCTCAGAAGGGGGACTGAGAGGTCGGTGTTTGGGGGTCCAGGGTAAGGTTTGTGTGCTGTGGTGGGGCTCCTACTTTCACAGGTTACCCTCTCTCTTTTAACCCTGAAAGTTGTCCTCAACCTCCTGCGTTCTCTCTCTCTCTTTCTCTCTCTCCCTTCTTTGAGTGAAATGCCCGCTGGTGTTGGTACCGTTTCGTACTGTGTACTGTGTGTTATATTATCGTGTCACATTGATTTGAGTGTTTCGTGAACACATCTTTCCTCCAATTTTGTCCCTTTGTTGGACTCTCTTCTCTTCCTCTCACTGTGTCAACCACAAGTTTCTTTCCAGGTGTGCTCACTGTGCTGTTAAGCTGGTTGTCACGCTAGACTGGCTTGCCAAAACTAAACCAAACACAAACCTGAGGTTTTAAACAAGGGAAAAAACTCTGGGTACACATTACTGACCATTTCTTTTTTACTGTTTTAACCTTTATGTTGTATTCCAACACATAAAGGAGTTATTTTTTTGTACTCTGTATATAATCATTCAGCCATCCTAACAGTTGATTTAGGGCCAACTTTCTCTCTATATCCCTTCTAACTGTGTGGCGACTTTCTTCTTCTTCTGCTTCTGTCTTTCCTTCTCCTTCTGTCCCTATCTGTGTAGGTGTCTATAGTCAGCCTTATAGCTAATGCTTTGGGCTTCTCCGATCTAGGCCCGATTAAATCACTCAGGACACTGAGGGCCTTGAGACCCCTCAGGGCCCTGTCACGTTTTGAAGGGATGAGGGTAAGACCTAAGACTCCAGGCAGCTGCTCCTTTTGCATGCCAATTTAACAAAAAGTATCAACGCATGCTAGAAATGGCAAAAAAAACCTTGAAAATCTCTCTGAGAGGAATTTTTGCAGTAACCCTTTTAATAGACGAGAAGCTTTTTTGCATGGATTAAGATCATCTCAGATGGTTTATTACATCTGATTTGATTTATCATATTTCATTTCATATATGATAAATTTAGCGTTCTGTTAAAGCTCTTAGCAATTAAGTATTTATTGAAAATATGACCCACTCTAAAGATATCTTCCTCTTGTCTACCTACCTGAATGATACAGCAAAATAAAAAGTCAGCTCTGATTGGTGCTAGCTGAGAAACAACTAGAGGCTGTCGTGAACTGTCGCATCAAACCCTTAAATTTCCCTTAAATTAAAGACAATTGATATTAAATACAATCTGTTCTAGACACCTGCTATCTTTTTGTCATGTTCCTAAAGCACAAAGATAGACAAATAAACTCAGAATAGCTTTCAAAGTGTTCATACTTTCTCAGCTTTTTTCACCTTACAACCATAAACTTTTAATGTGTTTCATTATGCTTTTTTAGGATAGACCTACTTAAAGTAGTATTAAGAGCTTTCAACTGGATAGAAAATCAGTTTGTCTGAAGTGTGGTGTACATTTGTTTTCAGACCCATTTACTATAATACCCCTAAAGAAAATACAGTACAGCCAATTTCCTTGAAAAGTCACCTAATTAGTAGCCTAAGGTAAATTTCAGTATAAAACTAGCTGTGAAGGCTTCAGAGGTTTGTTAAGAGAACATTATTAAACAAACAAGCTCATGAAAGCCCAGGAACACAGCAGACGGGTCGGGGATAAACTTACCAAGACATGGTCATTAACGTAAACTTACAGACTTGCCAAAGAGAGGATTTATCAGAGCAGCAGCCAGCTGGCCAATGGTAACTCTGGAGGTGCTGTAGATATTCAAAGTTTACATAGGAGAATCCACCAGGACCACTATTAACCATGCACTCCACCAAACTGGCCTTAATGGAAAACTAGCAAGCTGTGGCGTAGCAAACTTTTTAGAAGTATGGAGGATGTGAGTTGAATGGAAAGGGTTCATGGCATGGGGAGGGGTTGGGAGGGGTTATTTTGACTGGAACTGTTTTAAAAAATCTACTGTAAAACTACATGTAGAAATATTGTCTGAAATGCATATTCTTAGGAATCTACAAAATTCAATTGTACTATGTTCTCCTGTGTTTTTCTTAAATCCTACCATTTTAGAATTTCTGCCATTTTGTGCAATATTTTGATTTGCTGGTGTTGATTGGTTATTTTTAATCCAAAGAATACTCTGATTGGATGGAAAAGAGCTGTTTGTGATTGGCTGGTGGTGTGGTTCATATATATATACACTTTAAGTTGTGAAAGCAGTTGTTAGTGCATTAACAACGTACTTTGTGTGTGGAAAAACACATCAAATCTGGCATGATTTTAGCCCTTTTGGCATTCTATATACGAGGACAAGGAGCGTCTCACACTCAACACCAAAAATTATTGTTTGCTCATATAGATACCTGCCCTTGCGTGAGGCTCACTGCGCACGCAGATCGGTTCCACAAATATAATGCCATAGAAGTACAGTTTTTGTGCAAAACTATGGGAAAAGTGAGGGTGTTTAACCATCTCTCTAGGAAAGTGTGGGTTTTAAAACCCCCTTATCCCCCACGAGTGCAATACCCATGGTAGAAAGCAGAAAGCCATATGAAATTCTTTTTGCAGCTTGCCACAAGCCATGTCATAGAAAATCTAAAACTAAATCCTAAACTGATAAACTTTGACATAAATGATGTTTTCCTTCCAATCTGACTGACCTTGAGCTATTTTGGAATGAAGAATGGGTTAAATGTATTTCTTTAGAAGTATTGAGCTGGTAGACACATACACAAAAAAACTTTGTAGCTGTAACTGAAGCTAAAGGTTTTTCTGCCAAGTGTTGATTTAGGGGAGGCCAAATACAAATTCCTACCAAACTTTTTAGATTTTCATTTGAAAATGAGTTAATCTACTTTGCACTACTTTGTGTTGGTCTGTCACATAAAATCCCAATAAAAGACGTAGTTTATGGTTGTCATGTGGCAAAATATGAAAAGTTTAAGGAGGATGAATTCTTTTTCATATGACTCCATATTAAAATTGTAGCTAAGTTTTTACAGTATTACCACACTTTAGTTGGGCGTCTTGTTAGGAAATCTAAAATATTTTTCTACTAGGAGTTGTGTTCACTTTTGAGCGGCACTTGATTTGTGTGATGGTTCCAATCAGCCTCTGGTTGTTGTCTGGCAGAAAACAAAAAGTCCTGTCCATGTCTGGGCTCAGCATCCTCTGACTTTTGCTCTGCCTGAGGTGTCCTGTTACCTGATCTTATCACAGTTTGGCTTTGGCATTGTCACACTGGAAGATCAACAAACTTCTGGTTGCATACCCCCCTCCCTTTCCCTGCCATCTTTGCTTATCACTCTTCAGTGATTTCTCATCACTATGGTTTTCATCATCACAGTTATGCTATTAAATTAACATTGATGCATTGACTCTCTAATATGATATTGGGCTGAAAAAAAATGCAAAAAGAAAAAAAAAAGTTATATGTTTATAGTTTTGGTTTGTTTGGCTTTTTGTATTCATGACACCTCTGTATGTAGAAATGCACATTCATGTATTCACCTGTAAAGGCTTCAATTCCTTCCTGCTATTTATATAGAGTAGGTTTTTTTTCACATGAGATGTTGATTTTATTTGTCAAATTTCCTTGGCACATTTTGCATTGGTGCTGTAGGAGATTTTATTCATATACCCAATTAATCTTTTGCACATATATTTGGATATCAACATAGAATATTTGACATTGGTTTGGAGGAGTGTAACAAAACATTATGGCACAAAATCTTCAGTTAGAAGTGTTTGATCTACTGTAATTACAATTTAATAAATCTAATTGCAGTTTAAAACAAACTTGTCAAAAGTATCATGCCCTATAAAAAGATGTTGAGAGACATTTAGTTCAAAATGTCATGTTTAACTTTTAAAATCAAAGGTGAGCATGTAGCACATGTGAAATCTGGTCTGAAGAAGTGGAAACTCACATTTAATGTTTTTTAATCAACTGAGATACATTTTTTTGTGTGGTTATCTTCATAGTTATTTTGTCTCATATTTTTATTTACCTTTTTTCATAAAATATTGTTTTAGAAATATTAATTTCAAATTTATACATTATATTTTTTGTGTATATACTTATATTATTTTATCATTTAATGCTAATGTATTTGCATAATGTTTAATTATCTTTCTTTACATTATATATTTTTATATATTATTTTACTTTCTGTAATTAATTTTATTTAATATCTATTTACACTTATTTCTATTTTCATAAACAAAATAGTATTTGTTTTGTGATGCAGTTGTTTTAAAATGTTTTTTATCTTTTAGTTTAGTTTTTACAGCAAAGCCAGTAAACTGCGAGTCATTTGTTCTCATTAAGCTTCAGTATTGTGTATTGTATTGTGTGTCCTGCTGAGTATTGTTACACTCCCCAGCAGTACATCATGAAAGGGTTTAACGATCACCAAAACAAGTGAGCCTCTAATGTGAGAAGAGAGTGTGCATTTCTCTGTGTGTTGATGTTTATGTGCAGCTGCAGTATGATTGTCAATCTACAGTTTTGTTTCCTCATGGCTCTCTGCAGGTTGTGGTGAACGCCTTGGTGGGTGCCATACCCTCCATCATGAACGTGCTGCTTGTGTGCCTCATCTTCTGGCTCATCTTCAGCATCATGGGTGTTAACCTGTTTGCCGGGAAATACTATTACTGTTATAATGAGACGGCTGAAGAGAACTTTATGCCGGAAGACGTCAACAATAAAACTGAATGCTTTGCGCTGATTAACAATAATTACACTGAAGTCAGGTGGAAAAATGTGAAGATCAATTTTGACAATGTGGGTGCAGGATATCTTGCACTTTTACAAGTGGTAAGAAACCTTTTTGGTCATTACAAGGTTTTTTTCCTCTCACAAATTTTAAATTTAATCACTTGTGTCTACTTGGTTCACAGGCAACTTTTAAAGGTTGGATGGACATTATGTACGCAGCAATAGATTCCAGAAAGGTATGCTTCTGCATCTTTGACTCTGTGTGTCCTCCATTTAACTGTTTAGAATAAATTTAATGTATTTTTGCCATCTGACAGGTGGAAGACCAGCCTGTTTATGAGGACAACCTCTACATGTACATCTACTTTGTCATATTTATCATCTTTGGCTCCTTCTTCACCCTGAATCTCTTCATTGGTGTCATCATTGATAATTTCAATCAACAGAAGAAAAAGATAAGAACTGTTTTCCTTACCTTTACCTTAACAGAAAACAATGTGTGTGAATTAGAGGAAGTACTGCCTTTTTTTCTCTTAATCGCGTAAATTATCAATCCTGTTAAAAATCCTGTTGGTCTTTAGTCACATTTTTTTTCTGCAGACAGATTTGAATGTAGTTCCAGAATGAGTAGTTTAGGTCTCTGCTGATTGTAACCAAACTGTTTTTGTCCCCTTACTTTGGAGGTCAGGATATCTTCATGACAGAAGAACAAAAGAAATACTACAATGCAATGAAAAAACTTGGGTCAAAGAAACCACAAAAACCAATACCCAGGCCTCAGGTAAATATTGCCGCTCTTATCATCTGTAGACAAACGTATACTTCTGCCAGAAATAACTTTTCTTTTCCCTCCATTTTCCACAGAACCAGATCCAAGGAATGGTATTTGACTTTGTGACGCAGCAGGTGTTTGACATTTCCATCATGATTCTCATCTGCCTCAACATGGTCACCATGATGGTGGAGACCGATGATCAGTCAGAAGAAACAGAGGTTGTACTTTACTGGGTCAACTTCATATTCATTGTGATCTTCACTGGCGAGTTCCTTCTCAAGCTGTTTGCCCTGCGCCACTATTACTTCACCAATGGCTGGAACATCTTTGACGTAGTTGTGGTCATCCTCTCTATTGTGGGCAAGTATTTAAAAAATGCATTTTGTGGATTAAGGAAAGCCAAGAGTTTACTTGGGTGTTGCTCAAATACTACCCATCCAAATGAGCTAAAATGTCAATTTATGCAGTGATAAGTAGGAAGTCATACAACTTAATATAATTTTAAAATAGTAATTGTTTAACTGCTTTACTTCTGTAACCAGAGGATTGTAATTAATCTGGTAATTTAGAAAAGATGGAAAAAAGCATTGGATTGTGCACAAGCCAAAAATCAAACAAAACTTGATTTGCATCTTTTTGGTTGAGAAATAAGTGAACGCTTTCACAATGAGAACTAAAAAATGTATCTGAATATGAAGAAAACTTATATTTACAAATAATAATCATGGTTTGGTTATGAGCCCAATGTGTCTTTACCATATACAAAAAGTATGTGTAAAAGTAGCCTAGTAAAAACCAGATCCTTGTCCTATGCTTTGCTTCAGAGGATCTGCATCCTCGGCTATTGAGAAATGATTGCTTGCTGGAGGCATCGACTATGTTGAAGTTTTAAATGATTGGATCTGATTTTACCAAATTTACCAAATTGAGAATGCTTGGCCGTGACGTATGTAGTGCACCAGCTACGCTATGAAACTTACCGAAAATCGCCTACGCTGTGAACAGTCATCCCAAATTGCAAAGAGAGAAGTGCCGAGCTGAACGATATCTTTGCCTGCAATGAAATGTCGTAAACATTCCTCTTGCTCCAACTTTAGTTGCTCAGTATTTGGAAGTGTGGCCAACATAGACTTAATGGCTTTTTTCACTTCCTCCGCTGCCATTGCCAAACTACAACCATGGGCAAACTACAATTCTAAAACACTGCAGAAAGTTGATGTCATTGTTCACAACTCCTCCTTCTGATTGCTGATTGGCCCAGTTGAAATTCTACCGGAGAAATCCAGCTCAGTGGGGAAAAAGTCCAGACAGAGCACTGAAGGGTGATGAGAACTGAGCAGAGTTGCATAAGAAGGCCAGGCTAGTGGAAAAGTATTAATACTCTAAACTTTTTCACATTTTGACGTTACAACTACAAATTTCAATGTTTTTTTTTGTGATTTTATGTGACAAACCATTGTACACTAGGGCATAATTGTGAAGCAGAAGGCAACATGGTCCAAGGCTATTAAATTCTTCTATTAAAAAAAATCTAAAAAGTGTTGCATGCATATGCAGATATCCCTAGAATATCCAGTGCAACCAATTGCCTGAAAAGTTTCCTGATTAGTAAAGAAAGTCCAACTTAAAGTAAACTGAAAGTGTAACTTAGTCTCAGTATAAATCCATGCTGTTCTATAAAGGCCTCAGAGGTTATTTTTCGAGACTGTTAGTGTATAAACAAGATCATGAAAACTAATGAACACAGCAGACAGGTAAGTGACAGATGCAAACTGTCCAAGATGCAGTCCATCTAAAATGATAAGCTGGGAAGGGGGTCATTATTTAGAGAAGCAGCCAAGAGGCCCATAGTAACTCTGGAGAACTTGCTGAGATACACAACTCAGGTGGTAGAAACTGTGGACAGGACCATTATTAGTTTCTCAACAAATCTGGATTTTATGGGAGAATGGCAAAAATAAAGTTAATGCTGAAAGAAATCCACAGATTGTGTTGTTTAAAACTACAAGTCATGTAAAAGACTCAGCAAACATGTTGTGCTTTGGTCAAGTGAGACCAGCAATGAAATTTATGGCTCCAACGCAAAACATGGTAGGTGGTGGTTGCATCAAGAATGTGGGGATGCTTTTAATAAACAGGGACAGGGAAGCTTGCCAGAGTTGATGGGCAGATTAATGGAGCTAAATATAAGGCTATCCTGGAAGAAACCCTGTTAAAGGCTGCAAAGGATTTAAGGCAGAGGTGGAGATTCACCTTTCAGTAGGGCGACAACCATAAAAATACAACTACAACTTGAAACGAATAATTTAGATCAAAGCATGTTCATATAGTAGAATGGCCCAGTCAAAGGCAAGACTTAAATTTAAAAAGAATCTGTGGCAAGACTTGAAAAGTAACACTCACAAATGCTGTCTGTGTAATTTGGCTGAGATTGATCTATTTTTGCAAAGAAGAAATCCCAAATATTTCAGTCTCTGAAATTTAAATTTAATTTAATAGAGAGCAAGAACAAGTCTTGTACTCTCTTTGGTATTTGCAGTAAAATGAATGTTGCCCCTAAGATACCAAACATGTGGGTACTAAGGTGCATAAGTATTTAGGTAAATAATATGTAAGGTAGTAAATAAATAAATACCAGTCATAGTAAATAAGCAAAAAATAAAAGTGGAATAGGGAAGAATGATTAAAAACGGTGTATTCGTCTTAATTGTGGAAACATCTGAACTGAAACTTTTCGTAAGAATTGTGACACTTTAACTAAGTGTGTTTGGTCTCTTCCTTGTAACTTCAGGTATGTTTCTGGCTGACCTGATCGAGAAGTACTTTGTGTCACCGACACTCTTCAGGGTGATCCGTCTGGCTCGTATCGGCAGAATCCTGCGTCTCATCAAGGGCGCCAAAGGAATCAGAACTCTACTGTTTGCCCTCATGATGTCTCTCCCCGCCTTGTTCAACATCGGCCTCCTGCTCTTCCTGGTCATGTTCATCTTCTCCATCTTTGGTATGTCCAACTTTGGCTACGTGAAACACGGGGCTGGCATCGATGACATGTACAACTTTGAGACGTTTGGAAACAGCATGATCATCCTGTTCATGATAACCACATCAGCTGGTTGGGATGGCCTTCTGCTGCCCATCCTCAACTACCCGCCAGACTGCGACCCATTTTTAGAGAACGCTGGCACACCCGCAACGGGAGACTGTGGCAACCCGTCAGTGGGTATCTTCTTCTTTGTCATGTACATCATCATTTCTTTCCTAATTGTGGTCAACATGTACATTGCCATCATCCTGGAGAACTTTAGTGTGGCTACGGAGGAGAGCGCAGACCCACTCAGTGAGGACGACTTTGAGACCTTTTATGAAATTTGGGAGAAGTTTGACCCTGATGCCTCCCAGTTCATTACCTATGCCAAGCTTTCTGACTTTGCTGATGCGCTTGAACACCCGCTGCGTGTCCCCAAGCCTAACACCATTGAGCTGATCGCAATGGACATGCCTATGGTGAGTGGAGACCGCATCCACTGCCTGGACATCCTGTTTGCCTTTACCAAGCGGGTGCTTGGCGACAGCGGGGAGCTGGACATGCTTAGGCAACAAATGGAGGAGCGGTTTGTGGCTGCCAATCCCTCTAAAGTCTCCTATGAGCCAATTACCACCACTCTGAGGCGAAAGCAGGAGGATGTGTCTGCAAGGATCATCCAACGGGGCTACCGCTCCCATCTGGCCCGACGGGGATTTGTGTGCAAGCGTAAACCAGCCAACAACAAAGCTGAGAATCAGGAGCAAGAAAAGAAGGAGGGCACTCCATCCACTGCCTCCCTGCCCTCTTATGACAGTGTGACCAAACCTGAAAAGGAGAAGCAGGATGACAACAATGAGGGCAGGGGAGAGAGAAAAGAGAAGGGCAGAAACCAAAAAGACATCAGGGAGTCTCAGTGTTAGGCTGGGGGAGGGTGATAAATAACAACATTAATAACAATACAGATTTAACTAATGTAACTTCAAGCAGAGTGAGAGAAAACTCACCCACACAGATGTACAGATTATTTCATTTGCAAGTCAGAAAAAATAGTCCTCAATAATTTTGTTTACAGACTTCATTCCTATATGGCGGAAGAAATGACTGAACTTTAGTCAAACCAAACATAATCAGCATTCTGTGTGGCACTGTTATATCAACACAACCGATCCTAACAATAAGGGGAAGGAAGACAGAAGAAGGAAAGTCCAACGTTTTTCCACCAAGTAACTCTACACCATGAGGTGGAAAGCAAAAACGGGAATCCAGCGCCGTGTGGCTGCAGAGGACGGATGACAAGGAATCTGCTCAATCTTTCAGCAGTCAAAGTGGTTCTGTGTCAGTGTGTAGAGACACAAATGAGAGACTCACTCTATGAGCAAACAAAGGGATGATTGGTGAGTGAGAGGAAGACACAATCTGAGAGAGTCTAAAGTATTTTCTCTTGTTTTATTAAAAATAGATTTTTTTTTGTCTTTTTGAGCAGCAAAAAATGCAAACCGAGAAACAAACCAACAAAAAAAGAACAATATTCCAACAGTTTACCCATGTCGGTCGACTATTCACTTTGTCTTTGTTACACCCACATACAAAATGCTTTATTTTACTTGGGCTTTTCGCACCAAATTGGTAAAAGGGTCTGTTTATTAAGAGGGGTACAACTCGGGGCCAAGGGCTTCCATTTACTCAGAAAGATTTCCAGACAAATACATAAATAATTGTGCTTGTTCAATGCATAGAAATGACTTGCATGATGGCATGTTTTGATCAGAAATCTTGCATGAATTATCATAGTCCACAAGACACTAATACGCAGACTTCACCGGTGGCTTGATGATCTGTACAATCGAGAGGTTTCTTTTGGTCAAAATTTTAGAGTTGGGAGGTAATTTCTTCAATGAAAACAAGCGGGTTGATCGGCTAAAACTGATCAAATTTCATCATTCAACACATTTCAGATGTTTAATCTATAAACAGTAGAATAAAACATCACCTCAGTGGGTGAAATGCAAGCACTTTCTTTGCTGCTCGGAAGATTTTGAGTGTGTAAGATGAAGAAAAAGACGTCTGAGTGGATCAATGGACTGAAATGTTTGTTTGGACTGGAATGTTTTAGGAAGCTTGAAAAGCTTATGTTTATAATTTGTATGCTCCTGTCTAATGTTTCGCATCATCTGCCTTTTATTTTAACATGAGCGGGAGTCTGACTGTCCGTGGTTTGGGATTTGGGTTTTGGCCAACCCTTTTCTGATTCCTGTTTTTTCTCTAACCTTTAAAAAAGGGCTTGGAAGAGTTTGGATTTTTGTTTTAAATTATTTTTTTTGCTATTGTAAATGTTTGTTTTCTTCCCTTGTGTAATTTTGATGTTTCAGAGGGGGATGAGGCTTATATTACAGTTTTATAAACTGCATCAAGCCAAGAGGAAAGCTGTTTTGTGCTGAAAGGTATGTTTGGGGTGGTCAAAGTGAGAGATGTAAACTCATGAATGGGTGACGAGAACATTGTGTGTGGAGAAGCCAAAGAGATCTGCCTTGTAATCCCTTGTTGTCCTTTACTAATGGAGTGGGACTGCCCATTCTGCTTTTTCTGCTGTCGTTATCAGACAGAGAGACCCTAGAAATGTATGCAATGCTTGAAAATTTCTTCCCTTTTTCTCAGGAGATATTATAGATGTATTATTAAGAGCTCTGCAACAAAATGCAATTGAATGTGGCGGGAGTATCATTATATGTAAAATCATGTTTGATCGTTTTTGTTTTGTGCCACTCTTGGGGAAAAATGATCTCGGCTGGCCATCTAAGTCCAACAGCCACCTCAGTCAGGGAGGTAAGTTTAGCGCTTCCTGCTTCTGATGCTTTGGCAATAAAAGGCTAGAGGCACTGCAGTGAACTAGCGTCATAACTCGCTTGTAACTGGTGGCGTATTTATGTCTGGGGCCATTTCAATATGGATTTAAATTAAAAACAAAAAAGTTCACCCTGATTGCAAACATAGGTCACAAGAGGAGATGTCACAAGAGTGAATTGGGATTTGTTGGGTTTTTATCAGCACAGAGGTCGAAGTGGAAAAGCCCCATATTTAAGCAAGAGTTTTGAGCTTCTCATTTTCCATTTTCCTTCATGTTGCTTACCTGTAAAAAGAAAACCATACCAAATAACCGACAGAGCACCGGATGCATTTCTTCTTACAGTACTGTGAACCTGATCACCACAACCCGGAGCATTTGCACTTCCTGCTGTGCAGCGATGTCACTTCCCTGTTTGTGAATAAGCCCCCTCATCCGTTATTTCCCATGCTCCAGCTGCTGCATGAGATCTCCAGAATCAGTGTGGGTGTCAACTTGAACCAAATAAAAATCTGAATGACAAGCATAAAGCTATCGCCGTGCATTTTCTCCAACATCTCCAAAATTTCTCTGATGGGGAAAAAAAAAAAAAAAATCAACTTTGTCATAAATAAATACATAAATTCAGGCTATGCTCTATCGGGCACAAACTGCAAAAGCTATCTTTTTTAATGAACTATAAATAATGTAATATATTATTTTAAGAGCATGTGTAGTTTTTTTTTTTTGTTTGTTTGTTTGTTTGTTTTTGTGTAAATACAGGATTACCGAACAGAAAAAAATGACAGCTATTAGTTTAACACTAAATACCAATAACCATAAATAGAATGGCTTCCAGCTGATGCCTCTTTGTCACTCTTGTTAGGTTGTGATGCATTGTTAGAAGGTGTAGATTTTTTTTGTGTGTCACTTTTCATAATAAAGAGGAAAGTAAGCGAAAAGAATCTATATTAAAAAGCAGAAAATTGTGTGTAATGCTGTATAAATCAATACGCACATATTCAGAGCTGTGTTACAAATATATATATATATATATATATATATATATATATATATATATATATATATATATATATATATATATATATATATAAACACACACACACACACGTTAGAACCATGTCTGTAACTCAACTCTCCTGTCCACTCTCATTGAGATGACATCAGATCCACTGAGTGTAAATGATCCCGCTTCTTTCTTTGTGCGGTACGCTCAGAGAATAACCTAAAGTCTGGCCCGCCGGGACTTTCCCCAGTATCGAGTATCGGCCTACAATGCATGATGTTGTACTGGCTGCTTGCTGAGAATTGTGGAGCCTGCCTTGGTGAGAGGATTGCACTACCAGCATAACAACCCCCATTAACACGCCCCCCCCTTCTCTTTTGTACATGTGTGAAGATGTCTTGCCCCTATAGTTTCCCCACTTTGTGTACACAGATGTTAAATGGCACACACACCACAGACATGCACACTCATTTTGGCCTTTTTGTAGGCAACTGCTGTTTAATCATATCACTTTAATTGCTTGCTGCAGCCCCTAACCCTTCATGTGCCCCCACTCTTAACCTTAACACATTTGCTGCAGCTTAGAGTTGATCTTTGATTTTTGCTGACACTTTAATATGATATATCTAACAATTTAAGGATTAGTTGTCTTAACTGTCTGTATGTTTGTTTATGGTGCAATATCTCTTAACGGCACGTGCCTTTTTAGCTTTTTATTGATAAAAACCTGCAACGAAGATCACCCTCAGAGCGAATCAAAAATGGAGCACGACGTCATGCTGAGTTCAAAGCGAACTGAAAACTCACCACCAATAGTTTAGACTGTCTGGACTAACATTGTGTAGTCTTGTAGGAAGTGCTCTCTCTCTTTGTGTTTTGTTGTGTTGCTGGCTCATCAGCCAGTAAGACAACAGCTTGCCTTCTGTTTTACACTTCTGTTTTCATTTTTTTTTTCAGAGGTTGGTTTATCAATATGAGGCCATTGTTTTGTAGCATGACTGAGATGAATTTCTTCTCTTTGAAAATAGCTTAACTAAAAAGGAAAAAAAATAAAAACAACTTTTGACTGTCATTTCTTTCCACTATTACAGTCAAGAAAGAGGGTATATGTTGCACACCACATGGGACAATTAAGTAAGAAATCGGTGAAAGAATGTCTTCATTTGAGCACGAACCTATTTCCAAACAATAAAGCAGCCTTCCAGTTGTCTGTGTGCCCTGTGTCGTTTTTGGGTATAAAATGAATGGCTGTTGTATGATTTTTGTCATCCTCTTGTAAGGTGGGTGGCTTGGTTGCTATTTAATTTTGTTTTAATTGATAGAATTTTGTTTTGCCCAGAAACATATGGTAAACATTTGAATTCTGCAAAACATGAAGGGACATATTGAAACAGAGCAACACACACTCACACAAAAACTCCTATTAGATTAATTTTGGTCATGAGTACAGTTTTACAGTCTCTTGGAAAGGTTTTTATACCCCTCAGACTTCCTATTTGATCATCTAATAACCAGAAACTTTAATTGTTTTTATTGGGATTTTATGTGATAGAGCAGCACAAAGTGCATCATTGTGATATATATATATTTTACGAATCAAAATATGAGAACTGTGGCAAGCATTTGTATTAGGTCCCCTTTACTCTGGTGCTTCTAAATCACATTCAGTGCAATTTTCCTAAAAAGTGTTTAATCTGATCTTAAATCCAGCAGCTCTCCAAAGACCTCCAAGGGTGTCAGAGAAAATTAGAGAACAAACTGCAACATGAAGACTAAGGGACATAACAGACAGGTCTGGGATGAGGCTGTAGAGAAGTTTAAAGCAGCAATAGGTTAGAAAACAGTAACGCCAAGTTCTGAACATGTCCTAGACCACTGTTTAGTTCATGGAAATCCAAAAATCTTTCCATCCAAAAATGGAAAGAGTACAGTATAACTGGAAACCTAAACTGACAGCCTGCCAATGAGAATATTGATAAGAGAGGCAGCCAACAGCGGCATATGTAACCAGGAACACTGAACATACAGCCAGAGCTACACACATAGGACTGGTTTAGGTTTAAATTTATATTCACAGATACCGTCCATCCAGTCTGACTGAGCTTGAGCTATTTACAAAAAAAAAAAAAAAAAAAGAGCTTACAGCCTCTGGATAGGCAAAGCTAGAGAAAAATTACCCTAAAAGACTTGCAGTTGCAATTGAAGCAAAATATGGTTCTACAAAGTATTAATTCATGGGGCCAAATACATTGTACGTCACATTTTTTAGATTCTTGTGTGCTAAAAATCTCAAAAGCCATGAATCACGTTCCTTCCACATCACGTTTTTTTTTTTTTTTTTTTTTTTTTTTTTTTTGTGCCGGTAACGTGACAAAATATGAGTTCAAGAGGAATAAATACTTTTGAAAATCCATGTAGCTTTATGTGATTGGGTAGGCCATAATACTGAGATGGCAGGTGTGTGTGCATGGGTGTTTCTCCCCACCTATTGTGTTGTTTGTGTGAAGCACTGAATGAGGGAGCAGTGTGAAGGAGGTAAGCAGAGAGGGAGAGCACTGCAGTGCAGATAGATGAATGCAGTGGCCTGGGCTGAGTCAGCAGCATGTTCCCAACAGGCTCAGACTATACAGTGCACTGTAAAGCACCTACTTACCCACAGTGAGCAAATCAGAGGGAGAGGCAGCTACTTCAGGGAGAAGGAAAGTAAATGAGAACAATGAACACAGGCTCATGCGGTCAAAAGCAAGTACTCTGCTAAGGATTTAACCTTCAGCTACCTATTACTGATGATCCAGCTGTTTGTACAGTTTGATTCGACTATGTTTCACACTACATCACTAAGATTCATGTAAAATGAATATATTTCTTAATTACATAGTGTTTCATGTAAAACAGATTATCTACCCCATGAGCTGTCCAGATAAGCTAGTCTTAATTTATTAGCACTGCCTCTCTATCTTTCTTTAAATCTGTTAGTTTCCCTTTATGTATATATGTTGATTTGTACCATTCTTGTTTTATTTCTTTCCTTGTTAAGATTTTATATATATTTTTTTTAAATCTATCTGAATGCAGAGCTCAACGACAGAGGTGGGCCATCGATTAAGCGGGACGTTGGTGAGATCTGATGGGCAGCCAATCTGTGAAGTACAGAGATAGACTGTGTGTTTATGTAAGGGGGCATTCAGAGAAGGAGGCTGTTCTTCAGGGAACTGGTGTAATCTGAGTCATGATCAACTGACTTGGTCAGGTGGTTTCCTTTAAATAAACACAAAACAGCCATCTTTATGTTTTGACCAAAGTTTCATACTGCATGCTACAGAGAAGCATGGCTTCTGTGTTCATGCACAATACATTAACATTATATCATTCATTCCTCAGACCAAGATCAGCAAAGAAAAAATGGACACGTGAATTTATTATCCTTTTGATCCTTACAAAGTGATCACAAAGTGAGTCAGACCTTGTCCTTTGTGAGTTTTGCTTTTGATCTCACGTCTGGGGATATCTGTAGATCAGATCAGCTTCTGCTCCACATAAAAGCCCTTGCTGAAACTTGCAACACCAGCCTTTCATTACTTGCATTAGTTATGGCAAAATATACCATTTCGTTGTTAGTTTTTAAATTAATTTGTGTTTCTGGAGCTTAACTGTTCAGACTGCAACTCTGAGGAAAAACTACTGTAGACTGTTTTATTACACCTGCAATTACTGCAATAATGTCAAAGACAGATGATAGAGTTCTTCAAATCTATTATTTCTTACAACTCTCTAACACCCTCTAGTGAACTTGAAGAACGTATGCATTAAAAACAGCTACATCCAGTACTGTGACAAAGTGTCTGCCCCTTTTGATTTCAGATCATCAAACACATTTTAATATCTGACAGCAATAATCTGAGTCAATGCAAGAGCAGTTTTCAAACGATAATTTCATTTATTAAGAGAAAAGGTCAAAGCAATCTGACCCTGTTTGAAAAAGTAACTTCTCCTTAAACCTAATAACTAATTGTGCCACCCTTGTTTCGATCCAGCCACACTGGAGGGTTTTTGAGCATGAACAGCTCGTTGAAGGTCATGTCACAGCATCTCAGTCAGATTTAGGTCTGGACTTTGACTAGGCCACTCCAAAACAATTTTTAGCCATTCAGAGGTGGACCTTATGGGCTGCTTTGGATCAGTGCGATTGTGCTTAAAGTGACAAACCTATGGCAGGTTTTCTCCTGAAGGATTTTTTTGCTGGCACATCATCTCAATCAAAACGTTACCAACTGCATGTTTGACTGTGTGATGGTCTTTTCAGAAAAGCTGTGTTTATTTTATACAGGATGAAACAGGACGCCTACAAAACTTGAACTATTATCACTATCATTATTAGTCTGTAAAGGTCTTGGGTCTTGGGATCAGTATGTGTCCTAGCTAATGTTAGACAGGCCTTTGTGTTGTTTTGGGGGGATTTTCACCTTAGACATCTTCTATGGTCGCTCTTTCATTGTTGCATTATGAACAATGGCCTTGACTGCGTCAGGAGAGACCTGCAGTGATTTTGATATTTTAGGTTCTTTGGTCTCCTCCTGGATAAGTTATGAATGTGCTCTTCTGTTATGCCTGGCACTCCTTGAAAGGTTCATCACTGTTCCATGTTTTCTTCATTTGTAGATAATGGCTTTCACTGTGACTCACTGTAGTCCCACAATTTCTATTCATGTAGAATAAGGGGGGCAATTACTTTTTCACATACACCCAGGTGGGTTTGGATTGCTTTTTTACTTGAGTACATCTTGAATTTTCACTCCAAATAGTCATAACTATAGTATATATAATAAAAATCATATAAATGAGAAAAATAAAGTTAAAACCTTACTTGTAAAAAGAGGGAAACATCCAAGATTTACAATCTTTTACTATTCTTAACATCAGACTATTGTTGTTAAAACCAGATATTTACATACACTGCATAAAAGAACACATAACATGTTTTATGTCACTTTCTTACATTAAATCAGACTAACATTTTCCTATTTATGTCAGTTTGGAATGATTTCTATTTGCAAAAGGCCAGAAAACTTTCCTTAAATTCAGAAGTACACTCTCTTGGTATTTGGTAGAATTCCATTTTAAGCTGTATGACCTGAATCAAACATTTTGGGTTCCCTTCCACAAGATTCTCATTCCTGACAGAACTGGTGTAACGGAGTCAGGTTTGTAGGCCACCTTACTCACACACACCTTTTCAGATCTATTCACAAATCTTCTATAGAACTGAGATCAGGGCTTTTTGATGGCCATGCCAAAATACTGACTTTGTTGTCCTTAAGCCACTTTGTAATTTATTTGGCTGTACTGGGTTGTTGTCCATTTGGAAGACCCATTTTGTGACCAAGCTTTACCTTTCTGGCTGATGTCCTGAAATGTCACTTCAAGATTTCTGATTAATGTCATTACTCCTGATGTTATCTAATTAGAGAAGTGCAACAGTGCACTCCCTGCAGCAAATGACTGACACAACAATCAACTGCAAACTGTAATCTGTTTTTTATGTTGCTTTTGGACAGATGGCTTCTTCCTCTCTGAGTGGAAGCTTTAACCAGCACCTTCACACGCCCTTTTGTTCTGTTTACATTTTGCAAAAAAAAAAAAACCACATTAATCTCTGGGAGACAGAGCCTGTTCACTGAACATTATAATGGCTGGACATTTCCATGATGTTTACTGGTACATTTTAAAAAAAATTGAAAGTAGTGAAAAGGTTAAATTTTTTGTCACTCATTTCAGAAAGTGAAACAAATTTATAACATATTCATTACAAATAGAGAGAAATATTTCAAGCCTTTATTTATTGAAATGTTAATGATTAAGGCTTACAGATAATGAAAACCCAAAATTACATTCTTCCTCAGCATCTTTCAGTCAGGTTCCGTAGGCTAAATAATCATGGGAAAGACAGATGTTCGGAAGACAATCATTGACACCTTCCACAAGGAGGGTAAGCCCGGATAGAAGCTGGTTGTTCACAGAGTGCTGTATCCAAGCATATTCACAGAAAGTTGAGTGGAAGGAACAACTCAGATAACCACAACCTTGAGAGAATTGTCAAGCAAAATGAATTGAGGCAGAGGCTGGAGTCAGCTTATTAAAAGCCACTACACACAGGCAAACCAGACACATGAGCTAAAAATCTCGCCTTCCTCATGTCAAGCCACTCCTGCACCAGAGTCGCCAGTAGTGTCTTACCTGGACTAAGGAGAAAAAGAACCGGAATGTTGCTCAGTGGTTCAAAGTTCTTTTTTCAGATGAAAGTAAAGTTTGGATTTCATTTGGAAATCAAGATCCTAGAGTCTGGAGGAAAAGTGGAGAGACACAGAATCCATGGAGAAAGCCAAACGTTTTACCTCCTTTTAATTCATGCAAAAGTAGGCCCAGTCAAGTATTGAGCATTCAAATTTTTTGAGACACTGAATTGTGGGTTTTTATCTGAAAGCCAAAATGAGAAAAATTATCAGAAATAAAGGCTTGAAATATTTCACTCTATGTGTAATAAATCTATATAATATGCAAGTTTTACTTTCTGAAATGAGTGACAAAAAATACAAAACTTAATGTTTTTGAAATGTACCTGTATAATTGCACACAATACAGATTCAACACAGACATCTTCATCTGCCATAGCCAAACTGCTGAAGGGCATAGTAATCTTAGTTGAGTGGTCCTAAATGACCTGAAAGAGTTCAGTTTGTTTTATTGTCAATCAGAAACAGAAAAAAAGGTTATGTAGCTTTTTACACCATTCATGTATCAGGTTTCCACTGTGTAAGTTTCAGAAAAGAATAACAGATGAATTACTAAGAAAGGATGTTTAACTTTATATTTAAAATTGGTGTATATGGAAAGTTTTGTTATATTTATCATTTAAACAGACAAATGCAGTCCCTAGCTAAATAGCTGAGTATCATGTTACGCTAGATAGCTTGGTGGTTAGCTTGATAAAAATCAAAGAAGAGAAATACTGTAAAAGTCTTTTATGATACCACACAGTAAGATCTGTGAATGAACCAAATCACTTTTTGTTTTCAAAGACAAAAAGACAAAGTCAAGCATGATTTTTGTTTGTGTATTTTCATCTGATATAATGACATAACAGTCTTCAGTGAGGTAGACTTAAACAGGTCAACAGTTAAAAACATTGCTCTTAAAGCTGACATCTGAAAAAGACATGAAATAAATACTTCCATGTACAATGTCTTCAAAATGAGGTAGAAATGGTTAAGGAGAATATACAAGAAACGATGAGAGTGAATAAAAAAAATAACACAGAAGTTCAGATTTGATTCCACATCCTTCACTGCATCAGAGAAGAATGTGGAAATAATTGCTGTTGTGCGTATTTTACCATAAAACATGCTGGTTGTGTGGCACTGAAGAGCATATATTCCTTTTAGCTAAGCGCTTGAAATTTTTAAAAGTCTAGTCAAGTTGCTTTCATCTATCGTCAGTATCTGTATTTTTTTTCTTAAAGATATTCTAGAGCACCGCGACCTGTTCAGGATGTACCCCGCCTCTCGCCCAATGACTGCTGGAGATAGGCACCAGCCCCCCTCGCAACCCTGCAAGAATAAGCTTGATTGATAATGGATGGATATTCTAGAGCTTTGTTTAAAGGGAATTTGTTTGTGAGATCTTACCACATTCTGAGCAAGTTTTGTTTGATAAATGGATGAGTTTTGGCACTCACATTTATTTTGATGTCTGATTGAGTGTTTAAGGAGAAAACAACGTATCATCCAACTATTTTAAGATAAGCAACATCTTTTGCAACCATTCAAACATTTTTCATTCAGGTTTGAAAAAATATTAAAGTGAACTGCTGATTTTTAATTAAGACATTTAGCAAGCATTCCAATAGCACATGATGTAGATGTTGATAAATGAATTTTTTTTTTTTTTTTAAACCAGGAGTGCTTCGTTTTGAAAGTTTGTCTGCAAAACCGTTTCCTTAACACTAACTACACTAACACTTAACATGGCATTCATTTTTCCACCAAAACCTACAGGAGAATTACATCTATACACAAAGAAAATATGTTTTAATAAATCTAAAAACATCACTGATGTACATTATGGCATGTATTGTCCTTAAAAAAAAATATCTGAATTACATTCAACATTTCGGGCCTTGGTAAGAAAACTTCAAGTTTCCCAGAGCAATAAAACTGAGGGGACTGTGTTGGCCTATGTGTGCAATTTTGCGAGTATGCTGAAGTTTTATATTATTGAAAGCATTGAATGTTTGTGGTTTCCCTGAAGTTTTTAGCCATGGCTCTGTTTTCTTTCTCCATCTTGCGCCGTAAAGCTCGCTACCAACACCCTAAGGTTATAACATACATTCTTACTTTTATCATTCTGAGGTAACAATATTCTTCCTGAGTTTTTCAATAACGTGACTATAAATCATCCTTCTAAGAGGGTTAAGAAAAGAGATTGCATATCAAAAAAGTAAATCAAAGCAGATAAGCAGGTAATTCTTCATAAAGACTATAATGTTGGGCAAAATGTGTATGAGGCACTGAGACCTGCAAGCTGAGCATCCAAATAATAAACTGTCTTTTTTGGATATTAAGCTGGATGTTATTAATTTATCTTTGAGTTTACCACAAATGTGCCTGGTAACTACACCTTTAGAAGATAACCTGTAGATTTTTGTGTCTTGCAATTTTCTCAATGCTAAACACATTCAAATGAAAATAAAATTTTAAACCATTGGTAATAGGTTTAAACTTAAACAGTGACCTCATGAATATTGCCAAAGGTTTTTAAACAGGGCCATGTAAAGGTTTTTCTCCCCTTACAAACAATATACTTCTGCAGAGTTTTTCCTCACACAAATTCAAATATCAGACAAAGATAACCAGAGTGAATACAGAATGATTTCATGATGATTTCATTTATTAAAAGGAGAAGGCTATCCAAATCAACCTATGTAAAAATCAATTGTGCCACTTTTGCTAAATCATTAATAACTATGATGATCCACTTCTTTTTCGTTCAATTTCTCTCGTCACACCCATGACTAATTACTACCAGACCCATACAATCAAGAAATCAATTAAAAAGAACCTGTCTGAGAGTGTGACGCAGGCTAAAATACTGTATCTCAAAAAGCAACATGTCATGCCCAGATCTAAAGAAATTCAGGAACAGATGGGAAACAAAAAGCCTTAGGACTCCAGGGAAACAGTGTGTGCCATTATCAACAAATGGAGAAAACACTTAAAAGTAGTACACCTTCCCCGGAGTCGCTGACCTAACAAAACTACTCTGAAGTGCATCAACATTTCATCCAGGAGGTCACAAAAAAGAACCCAAAGCAACATCTAAAGGACTGCAGGACTTGCCTCAGTTAAGGTCAGTGTTCATGAGTTAAATATAAGAAAAAGACTGGATAAAAATGGCTTCTGTAGAACAGTTCTAAAGCCAAAATCACTGCTATCAAAAAACAACAGATTGTTGATCCCCAAGACCTTTGGAAAAATATTCCATTTACTGAGGAGACAAAAGTGGAACTTTTGAGAGGAAAGTAAATCTGGCATACGACCAGTAAATTATACCAGGAGTCAAGGATGGTAGTGTGATGGTCTGAGGCTGCTTTGCTGCTTCAGGACCAGCTGTAATGCTGTAACTGATGCAACCATGAATTCTGCTCTATAGCAGTAAATCCTGAAGGAGAATGTCCAGCTATCAGGTAAACTCAAGTGCATTTGGGGTTTCCAGCAGGACAATGATCTAAAGCACACAAGCAAGTCCATTTCCAAAAGATTCAAAAAAAAGAGAAGATTTTTGGAGTGGCTTAATTGAGGTCCAGACTTAAACCCGATTGAGATTCTGTGGCACAAACTTAAACAAACTCTCCAGGCTCTAAAGCCCTCCAGGGTGACTGAATTATAGAGTGGGCCAAAATTAATCCACAGCGATATATATATATATATATATATATATATATATATATATATATATATATATATATATATATATATATATATATATATATATACACACACACACACACACACACACTTTGGATTATGTTTTCAAATAGGATCAGGTTGGTTTGCAAAGGTTTTTTTTCCCACTAATAAATGAAATCAACATTTTTAAACAGATTTTTTACTACTTTGAATTTATTTGGCCTGAAACACCGAAATGTGACCAAAAGTAAAAACCTGAGGAAATCTGTAAAATGGCAAATATTTTATCACAGCACTGTATGTATAAAGTGGAAAAGAAAAGATTTCAGCTTTTCAGCATGGACTGTTGTTCAGCAAAAAGATAAATCTCCAAGATAAAAATAAATGCAAAAGGAGACGAAGAGAGAACTATAATATTCATTTCCCAAGCCCCAATGACACACCCAGCCTCGCGGTAAGCTGTGTAGCAGTGAATATGCTAAAGTAGAAGGGCAATCTAAATATTTTAGTTATTGCTTGCTTTCCTTTTGGTCATTTTGTGGTGCCAAAGAGCATTTTTGCAGTCAACGGCCTTTTACACAAATAATGGCCACAAGTGAGGACACCAACTTCTTAAACAATGTCAAGTAGCCAACAGGAAATATATAAGATCCTGAGAGAAAGAGACACTTTTATATTTAGACTGTCTATGCAGAGAATACCTCAACCTAACTCCTAACACTTGTGAATCTTTGGAAAAATATGAGGAAAGTAAAATGATGGACATCCACAAGAAATAGAAGTCTTGTGCCCTCTTGTGTTTGCCATAGAGATTACACTTTTTGTAGAACAATTCAGTGTTCCAGAACCCCTCAGTCTTTAGGTACTCCTCCCTGATGTTAGTTGAGATTATCAGTGGCCACCAGTGGGGTCCTCAGCTCGTGTGTGAGACGCAGGTATCTTCACAGACATTCTTTGCTGCTGAGAAAAGCTGTGCTCCACTGTTACGCTTTCCCCTGCAAGGTCTGATGGTGGGCTATAGTTCCCTGCTCTGTTGTATGGAGGTGATATCAGGGGCTTTCCAGGTTTGTAGGTCTGCTGATCTGTGGCAGGACCGCTAACATCATAGCCATTGGTCTGGCCATTACCGTTACCTTTGCTATGACTGCTTCCTGGACCATTGCCATACTTTTTGTAGCGTGATCCCTCTGCTTCAACCTCCTCCTGTACTTCCTCTGTCATCTCAAAGGCCTTGCGTTTAAGTGGCACACCTGCATCAGAACTCCCTCCAAGGTTGTGGCACGGGTAACTATAACTACCCCCGACCACGGTAGGCCTAGGGGCCAGAGGTGTGGGAGCGCTAATTCCTGAGGGCAAGTAGGAGGCACTGGGGTGACTGTATCCAGAAGAAAGGCTGGTTTGGGGGTAGCAACCCGGTGGGTAGTTGTAGACTGGAGTGCTGGTGCTGTAGCTGGGCACTAGAGTAGGGGTTGGCTGCAAGGTGTGCAGAGGGGCAGATGGAAGTGCTGCACTGGGCTGAGGGCAGTATCCTGGTGACAGATAGGTGCTGTTGTAGGCAGGAGGGTATTCCTGAGATGATGGGGCACTACAGGAGGTAGTTCCACCATAGCTTGGTTCCGAGACCAAGTTACTACTCACTAATGTTACACTTCCTGTGGCTGGGAGTCCTACAGAGGCAGACCCCACCTTGGAGCCAGTTAGTGCCTCAAGTCCAGGGTAGCAATCCATGCCTTGGCTCAGAGCCCAGGGCTCGGTTTCAGTTTTTAGGAAACTTCCAGGCTCAGAGTAGGCACCTGTAGCAGGGCGGTCATATGACAATTCCAGGCCTGAATATTTCTCAGCATATCGTTTGAGCAGCGAAGAAGCTGTAAGAGCAGATATGTCATCACTGGCCCAAGGATACCCAGCAGGGGCATAGGTGCGCCGGGCAGCAGTACTGTAAGGATCTTGTTTGTGGGCAGACTGCGGGGAGGTGGTGGATGTCACATCTAGGTGCTGCTCAGGCCACTGAGATAAAGGGGCGCCGTGCTCCGGAGACCAGTGCATCTTCAATAGACCTAAAAGAAACAAGAAAACAGGAGTTAGCGCAAAAAAAATGCAGAGAGAATCAGAGAATCAAATGATTCTCTGCTTGATCAGTCTTGATTAATGGTCTGCTGGAAAATTATAAAATGCAATCTTTTTCTGACAAGGGAAGACAGTATACCTTAGCAACAGCACTGTACAGTGTGGAAGTTCCTAACTACTTACAGTACCAGTGAGGTACTTGAAAAAATCAGAGGAAGCACAGAGATATAAGAAGTGCAAAAGGAACAGGAAGGCTAAACATATTACAGCAAAATTGTTATTCATTATTTTTGAGGTTTTAACCTCTGTCTGTATTGCAACATGTGAATTTTTAAATGTTTGGGAGGCTTTTGCAAACCTCAGAGACAGAGGAAGGATCTACATTCTCTAGGGAATACACACAGATCGCTTTCTGCAGTTACTAATACTAACTGCACTCATTGAGATTAAAAGATGTTAAATATACTTTAAAATATCCATTCTGTAATAATTTTAGCTTTAAAAAGTAAATTCCTGCTTTGCAGTGACTGCTCTATAACATACCTTTAAACACTGTTATTTAATGTCTTAAATCAGCTAAAATTTGTATCAGCATCTTAAAGCTTTACAAAGGCCAAAGAAAAGACCTGCGTATCAGCCAAAAGCTTTAATTGTTGCGTCTGTAAAACTGCAGAAAAGGAGAAATTCATCACAAGATGGCAGCATTGACCAGCTAACCCTTCCGATTTCCAACACACCTTCAGAAATCAGTTCAAACTGTCAGTTTTCATAATCACCACAAAAACAAAGCATTTTACAGAATCTTGTCGGTGTTTAGCCCATTCTCTTATGCATAGATTCATCCAGGCAGGGGGACAATGGCTCTACCTTTTATGAGAAACTGCCTACATAGCCCCCAGCCTGGTCTCCACAGCGATAAGCCTCGATCAGCCTGCATGCTACCCTCTGAATCTGCTTCTCTCACATTGGAGCCATTGTTGTCTCTCTGTGAGTCTCATAGTCCACAAAGCCACCCCCACCAAGCGTGTGATCTAATTCGGCCCAAACCTCAGGGGTCTGCTGGACAGAGGGAAAGTGGGTGGGGTCCCTGAGGAGAAAAATCAAAGTATTTTGTTCCTTCATATGACATGGGGACTAAACTAGAACTCATGTATAGATGATCACTATGATTATGATTGATTAGGCAAGAGAAAAAATATATAAATTTCATGTGACATGAGCAGTTATATGTACACATGTAGACTGAGTAATCCACTGGTTTAGTGGCTGAGGGCTGGTCTTTTTGAACTGGAGTTAGGTTGACATTCCAGGCATTGCAGAGCATTATTAAACTATCCCAATCTCAGGCCTAGGCCAGAGGGGTTTTCCTGCAACAGCACTGGACAGAGGAGGAAGTTACGAGAAGATTTTGTTCTGGCTGAGAGAACATATCCTTTAAGTGCCAGGATTTTACAACCAAAGATGAGTTTTGAGATGTTTTCATTTGTGAGCTTTCTGTTTCTTTGTAGATGCAACTTTTAACAGAGAATAACAATAAAAACATAACTACATGTGACTTTTTTATATTAATAACCTAAATCGCAGGATGCAACTTTTTTGTGTCAGGCC
This sequence comes from Anableps anableps, assembly GCA_014839685.1. NCBI lineage: Eukaryota > Metazoa > Chordata > Actinopteri > Cyprinodontiformes > Anablepidae > Anableps > Anableps anableps. Next base: position 22,684,939 of record CM026069.1, read on the forward strand.
TTTTTTGCTTCTGTTGTTATTCCATTATTCAAACATTAAACGTAAATTAATAGAAAAATTCTACATAGCCCACAATCCGAAAGTTTCAATCAAATAAACCCCTCTTCTTGACATTTTGAGTCTAGATGAAAGCTGTGCTCTAAAATAATTACATGAGCAGACTGAATCAGAACAATTTCTGTCTTAATTCCTCTTAACTGCCACATAAATTCATCATAACACAAGACAATAAAAATCACAACTCTGGTGGCACTAAAAGACGTAGTCCTTTGTATTTATTCATTTTTATACAAGATTTTTTAATTGCCCTCTCATCTAGTCTAGGGATCACAGTGCTCTCTACCAGCTTTTGGATACATCAACCTTTATACCTAACAAATCTACATTCTCAAGAAAATATACAAAGCAACTGCTGCTTTAGGTTAATCTGAACATCCATACCAAATCCAATAACTATGTTATGCCCAAACATAACAAATGCAGAGAAAATGGCTAAATTTCACCAACACAACTATGAAAACTTAAAAGAAATTTTAAAACAATTAAGCTCATCCTACTGCTGTCTTGATATCCTACCTACAACTCAACCTTCCTTTAGAAAGTTCAGCCTGTCATTGCATCTGATCTGATTCAAACAGTAAACTCATCCCTCTCATCAGGTGTTTCCTCCCAGGCTTTAAAAACAGTAGTTCTCAAACCATTGATAAAAAGGAACAATCAGGACAGATCACTATTGCAGAATTACAGGCTAATATCTAACCTTCCATTCATCAGCAAAATTATTGAAAAAGCTATGTTTCAACAGTTAAACAGCTTCTTAACAATGACAAACCACTTTGACGTCTTTCAGTCCAGTTTCCATGCTCACCATTGCACTGGGACTGCCCTTCGTCAAAGTGCTCAATGACATCCACACAAATACAGACTGTGGAAGAACCACAATGTTGGTTCCTCTGGACCTCAGTGCAGCCTTTCACACTGTTTATCATGATATATTATTGAAATGACTACAGAGCTAGGTTGGACTCTCTGGTACAGCATTTAATTGGTTCAACTCCTACCTAAACAATAGGGATTTCTTTGTGTCAATAGGCAACTTCTCATCGGAGCGGACAGAAGTCACATGTGGAGTACCCCAAGGTTCAATACTGGGACCCCTACTAGCTCCTACCTTCCACTACCTCAGATTATAAAGCTGAACAGAAACAAAACAGAAGTTATTATTTTTGGACCTAAAGATGAACGATCTAGAGTCAGCATGCAGCTTCAGTTATTACAACTACAAGCTAGTGATCACCTGAAATCTAGGCATAGTGATGGACTCAGACCTGAACCTTCAGAAACACATAAAGACAGTTCCAAAGTCAGTCTTCAGTCACCTGAAGAACATTTCCAAGATTAAAGGACTGATGTCCCAACAAGATCTAGAGAAACTCATCCATGCATTTATCTTTAGTCGCATTGATTACTCCAACAGTGTCTTCACAAGTCTGCCCAAAAGTTTGTCAGCTGCAGCTGATCCAGAACATTGCTGCTCGTGTTTTCACTAAGACCAGGAAAACAGAGCACATCACCCCAGTTCTAAAGTCCTTACACTGGCTCCCTGTAGCTCAGAGAATAGACTTTAAAATACTTTTGTCAGTTCATAAATCACTGAATGGCTTAGCATCAAAATACTTTAAAGACGTGCTGTCATTGCATCAACCTTCCAGACCACTCAGGTCTTCTGGTTCTCGTCTACTCTGCATCCCCAGAACCAGAACCAAACATGGAGAAGCAGCTTTCAGTTTTTATACACCACAAACCTGGAACAAACTTCCAGTAAACTGCAAAACATCTGAAACACTGAGTTTCTTTAAATCTAGGCTAAAACCCCACCTGTTTAGAGTTGCTTTTGATAAATAATGGGAACCTTGATCAATATATTTGATGTATATTTGCTTGATGATTTTGCTGATGGCATTTGACAAAATGTAACGTTTGTTGCTTGTTTCATAATTGGCTACTGTATTATGTTTATATGGTGTAAAGCACTTTGTACTGTCTTGCTGCTGAAATGTACGATACAAATAAACTTAACCTGAATCAAATGGTTAAATTCCCTCATAGCTTTGGAGAGAACTGGTGACAACCCATTCATTTGATTCAGGTATGTTGAAGAAGAGATGCATCGAAAAGTTGCAGGATAGTAAACCTTGAGAACTGAACTTTGGAACCCCTGCTCTTGGAAAACACACAGAGAGACTGCTGTTTTAGTAATGCAGCACTCATAACTAATATAAGGTGCTGATGACAGTTTAAAATGTCACCTCCATCATAATATTGTCTTTGTTTGTATTATATTAATAAAACCATGTTTTGCAGTAACTGCTTTCTCACGCTAGGTGTCACATCTCCTCTGCTATTAATATAAATAATTATTCACCACTCAAGGCAGGACGGATGAATAAATACTTTGAAGCCTGTCCTAATATTTTGTTATATGTCTTCAAAGGAAATCAGAATTGACTAAAATTAATATCTGCAGGTCGAAGCTCTACATAAACCGTAGATCAGAAATTGGTAACAAATCTCAAATCAATGCATACTGATAAATCATTCTTATCAATATAGCTAAAAAAAATTGTAAGAATTTTTCCCACTTTTACTTAATTTAATTAGTTTCAGTTGTGTGTTTAAATATCCAAAACAAGCACTGTCTAGCAACAACACTGTATTTGATACATAGAGATTTTTTGGATTTCACTTTTTATCTGCCCATGAATTAGATGACCTTAGAGTAAGTGGCGGTAAGGCAGAGACCAAGTAGAGAAAGGTTATGAGACACATCCAACAGTAGTCATGTTAACATTAGCGCAACACCGCCTGTGAACTTATATTTTGATTTTATTTGAAATGGACAGTGAATATTATATATAATATTACTTATAATATTATAATATCTGTGAAAAAAAATAAAGCTCCTCTACCTTCTCCCAGTGCTCCCAGTACGAACTGCAGAAATACACCACTCATTCAGAAACAACCACTCAGAGCCAGGAGGCGGGTCTTTGCACTGTCAATCACCCTTATGTATGCCCGCTCACATGCTCCACCTTGCTCTCTGCTGTTCTTGAGCTGGATCATAACAACATAGCCTGCCATGAATGCTAAGGCTAGTTAGCATAGCCACCAATGACAGCGAATAAACAGTTCCTTGGTAAGTTGTTTCTCCACCATTAGCACATTAAGTAGCGAGTACACCAGGGTAATTGACAGCGCTAAGACCTTCCTCCTGGCTCTGATTGGTTGTTTTTTGGTCAGGAGCGGTGCATTTCTTTAGACGGCAATAGTAAAAGTTACATAATGCAGCTTTAAAGAAACTCCACCTGCAATCTAGTATTAAGAAGAACCTAATATAACACAAAAATATCTGCATCACCCTGGAGATATAGTCCACTTTTCTCCTCTCTGTTGAATACATGGAGGTGCCATGATTAAGGGTTTTCCCACAGAAATACATCAGATCAAACAAATTTTAATATCAGACAAAGATAACCAGCACAAATACAAAATGCTTTGTTCAAACAATGATTTCATTTCAAAAAAATATCCAAAATGATCAAGCTCTAGGATGGATGGTTGTTGGTCTACAGAATATTTACCTAAAATATTGGAGATAATCAAGATGTTTTTGAAAAATATGAGATGGGTCTTTTGCCCAGCCTATTTTATCAAACAATAACCTTAACTGAGGCAAGTGGGGCCTGCAGTGCAGATGTTGTTCTGAATGAGTTCTTGATGCTCTCTTGGAGTCCTTTTAGTAAGCCAACCACTTCTAGTAAGGTTCATCACTGTTCCATGTTTTCTCCATCTGTGGATAATGACTCTCACTGTGGTTCACTGATGTCCAAAATCCTTAGAAATGGCTTTGTAACCCTTTTCACTCTGATACATGTCAATGACTTTCTTTCCCATCTGTTCTTCAATTATTTCAGATCAGGGCATGATGTGTGGATTTTTAAGATATTTTACCCTACCCCATATTATCAGACACATCTATTTAAGTGATTTGTTGATTCTGAAGGTCTGGCAGTAATCAAGTCTGGAACTGAACCCAGGTTAACAAGGTTAAAAAAAAAAAAAAAAGGTTAGCTTGGAAAGCCTTTTTTCCATAATAAATAAAATAATTACTTGAAAACTGACTTTTGTATTTACTTAGGTTATCTTTGTCTGATATTAAACTTTGTTTGATCACCTGAATCATCTAAGTGTGACAAAAAAGGAAGAAGAGCGGAAATCTGGGGCAAAAATTATTCCACAGCATTGTATGTACAGACAATAAAACATATAAGATAACAGCCACTGCTCTATGAAAAAAGAAACATCCAAGCATTCAGTCCAAACATCCACATTGTCGCCTGAAAAAATTAGAGGGCTTTGTGTGTTCAAGTCCTACTGTTGCTTAAATTTTTGAATATTTTATTATCAAACAACATTTTTATTTTTCAAGGATGCAAGTATATGAAAGTAATTTTTGCGCTCTGGGCCTGAGTGGATTCCAGTTTGAATAGTGATCCACTGCATGGTCAGTATGAGTAATTAGGGGTTAATAAGATGGAAGTACACGTGGGGGAAGGGGCTTGCTGTGATGGGATTTGGGGGTTGTGGGGCATCAGAGATGGCTCCTGGACTAGATCAGTATAAAAGAAAAAAACAGTCAGCCCTCTGTAGCTGAAGGGTCTCTGTTAGTGCTTTTTCTCCACTCACAATAAACAAAGAGATCCCCTGAAGATGGACAGACACTTGGAAATACACACACCGACCCACACGCACACAGAAAAGCACCAACAGCAAAGTGAACTCCCACATTGCAGGTCTTCGTGCAGTGTTCAGATGGCCAACAAGCAGAGGGACTCCTGACCAACCATTGGATGAATCAGGCTACTGGCATGCTAGGAATCTAACCCGAGAAGCAGATATCTTTTCCATACACTCAGCACACTTAGTGAATTTCAAAAATCTGGAAAAGAGATGGTGGAAATACTAACAATGCTGGTGACATATCAACAGCTGGGATCTCACAGAGGTTAATGATTGGAGGTAATTCACACCCCTGCCAATATTATTAGAGGATACATACACACAACATTAAAACAGGCATGGGCCTTAATAGGACAGTGATTGGTGGCGTTATTCTAGTTTCCACACCTGCCTGTGTTTCTGTACCCAGAACCAGCCAGGGAAAAAAGTAGTGTTCTTTCAGCCAGCTGACTAGTAGTGTAGTAGCAGCCACGGCCAGGGGAGGGGCATCCCTACTATATGTGTCATACATCTGGAAAACACTACAGTCACTGAGGCACTTTCTCTGACATATGAAAAGGAAAAGCTACAATGGAAATCTTTCTCTGTTTGAAACATTAACTTTTTAAAGCCTTGGTATACACTGAAACAGGGAACTGGCCCATGCTTGCATTAGAAATATGTCATAATTACTGTGGTTAAAGCCAGCAGACTCACCACCAAGCTGTTTGTGTCCTTGCTTACAGGGTAAATGAGGGCTATATTGTTATGTAAGCAGTGACCATTGCCTAAAACACAATGTCAAAGTGAAGGAGAACGGACCCTCCTGCTCTCTTAACTTCCCTTTTCTCCTTTTTACTGGCATGCAAAGTGTAACAAGGCTGCACAACTGTCAGTCAAGATTCAGTTTTATCCAGTTTTTTATCTGCTTTAAATATGTTTGCTGAGCATTCTTCATATTCTGTGCATATCTCCCCTTTTCTCTTGTGCAGTGTTGTAAAGATGTGTTCCATTCTGTGTGGTCACTTTTACCCTCCCCCACTCTTTCAGCTCCACACATGTGGCAGAGGCCGGACTGTGCCCCCCCCCCTTTCCTCCTCTCGGTTCATTGTGTCCACTCATATATCAACCCTGCAGCTGACCAGTCCCTCCTCATGTCTTCCCCATCTGTCCTTCCCTTTGCTTTTTCCTCACTTGCTACAGCTCACATCTTTACCTTAGCTCCTAACGAGGAATCTACGGTGGGCTGTGGCTCTCTTAACAAGCTGTCATGATTACTGTTAGAAGGGTAATGCATTTGTAGAAGCCGACATTTATGTGGCCCACCATTCAAAGCTAATGAGAGGCTGTTGACACCGAGTTACTAACGATGTGGCTTTCATTCACAGGACTGCTTCACCCCGGTAACTGCCGACTTAAAAAGCCCTAAAACGGCTCATCATTCTCTCTTCGTGTCACACTATCATCATTATGTACAGAGCCCCCTTAATGAGGTGTTGGGTGATGGTGATTACATGTTTACTTGTTTGTGTTTGCAGATTGATCAGTGATGGGTCAGTGTGGCAGATTTGATTGGGAGAAAAAAAGCGAATGAATGCTATCTTAGGAATGCATTTAGTCAAGAAAGAGGAAAAGTAACACAATGCTGTGAGTCACTTTGAGGAAGGAATGTGACAAATGCATGTTACCAAAAACTCCTATCTACTCAGACAACTCCCTCATTCTCTGTTGAAACTTCAGGACATTTTTCTGTCTGATTCACAATGCAAAAACATAGAAGGCAATTCTCTTTGCTTCATTCTAATCAGGTTAGTGTTGTAATCCTGTTAAAGGTTGACCTGATCAATAACCCAGTCAGTCAATATAAGAATATGAAAAAAGCCTTGACTCTTAAAACTGGGGGGATGAAAAACAAACCAATTTGAGGTTGTTGTTTTGTTTTGTTTTTTTGATAACCAAGTTCTGGATTTAGGTTCTTAGTTGGGTAATGGCTTTGAGCCAGTAAACTGGGTTGGGTTTCAAACCAACAAATTGCTTAAAGTGAGAAATGTCACCAATAAACAAGTTTAAAAATATATTTTTACTATTAGTTTATTTGTGCAATAAAAATGATCAATTTAAAAATAGATAAAGACAACATCCTGATAATGTCTAAAAATATTTATACTCATGTTATACATTATATGCAATATTGGTTATTTATATTGACTTTATGATGAGTTCTTAGGACAAACCACCAATATTGAATATAGCTGGCACTAGCTTGCACTAGATATGTAACAAGTAAGTCTCTAATGTTAGCTTAAGTAAAACTTAAGTAATTTTTTTTTACTTTATTTTATGAATGTAACAGTACATCATGTGCCTACATTACATATAGTTTGTATTGTCTGTCACTCAAGTAACCTTTCCTGTTTTCTTTTTTTCTACAGATTCTCAAAATGCTTCCAGACTAACCAACTTCTGTCTCAACATTATAAACTCAGCAATTAGGTTAAGGAATTACATTTTTTCCCAGTGTATGGGAATGCAATTTGTCCCAAAGTGAAATGCCCCTTACCTAGAGGAACTGAACCTCCGACAACATGTCTGGTTTTCATTCACATGTTCATATTTCATTATGAACATGCTGGAGTCATAGAGACTTGGTGAAAACTAATTGGAAAAAATGGCTAAACGTTGTCAGTGGGGAACACGCAATTAAGACACACTTTACCCAGAGCATTTAGAGGGCAGAATAGAGTTTATTCCATTTCCAAAACCCAAACGGAGTCTGGAAAAATGTAAAAAATAAATGTGTGCTGTGTTCCAAATGGGTACAGTTTCTTTGTAAAGTAGTAACTTTTCAGGAATGCTGTACATACACACCCAGACATACATGATTAAAACATGGTTCAGATTTGCCCGTTTATATACTATTAAGTAATTACTCACCTGATTTTTGCAAGCGCAAAATGCATCTGACACAACTATGCTGAGAAGGACACATAGATACAATGACAGAAAACATTGCTGGTCAAATATTTGGAAGATTAAAAGTATATAATAATAATAAAAATAAAAATAATAATAATAATAATAATAATAATAATAATAATAATAGATGACAAATATCCCTAGCACTACCAGTTTTGAGCAGCAGGACTACCTATTAATTCCAGTGCAACCTCACATTATGGTACAACCAACACTGTTATGTCTGGGTCTAAAACCCAGAAAATGTGGCACATATTATATTTGTCTGCATGTTCCACAGACATCTTTTGCCAGCAAAAGATGTCTGAGTGGGACAGAGTAGTGCAGCTGGACTGCTGAGAAATTATTGAATAAAACCAAAATGAAAAACACTATGATTAAATTTTAACATAGTGCCCCCACTTCCCCCAAAGTTCCTTAACGGGGCTCGTATGAAACACATTCATATTTTGCACAAGCAGTTTTCTTATTTAGAATCTTTTTAGATCAGACCTCTGGGCTTTAGCGTCAATTTCTCATTTCCCACAAATAACTTCACAGACCTGATGAATGACTTGTTCAAAAATGTTTTTGCCTATCTGCCTTAATGTTGGCTAAATGTCTTAGTTAACGCTGTGAGCTTTACTACCTTCACCATTATAACAGTGTTTGTTTGTTGGAGGTTTGCTCTACCTGAGTTACACTTCCGTATGGGTAAAGCGATCCAGCAGTGGCGTCATGTCAGTTACAGTCTGTCATGGAGTACAAACTAAAGTTTTGTCACTCATCACCTTGATAATGGTAACACTGTTGTAAATCTACATGTAGAAAGCTACAAGCTGACTGGAAAGATGGCTTAAATAAAAACAATTAAATCATTGTATATATTTTTGTTTTAAATATTTGTGCAAATACTGTGATGAAAATGTGGTATTTTTAATTAAAATTACTAACTCTTTCACCAGCTTATGTGTAATTAATACACAAAATATACCGAAAAGGGAGGCATTCTGATTATTGATGACATTTACTGTACTTTTGTTTCCTTTAAAACATGAAATGACACACATTGAGTTGCTAATAATCTTAACAAACTAGTCTGAAAAATGTAATGAATTTGCATTCAAGTGTTAGCTCTTTACAATCTTTTCTTATTTTAAAACTGGGGTTTACCTATTAAACAGATTTTTTTTTTTATTATTAGAACTGCACAGTTAAAATAAATGACGCTTTGAAAAAAAAAAGCATCAGATGCACATGTTGCTTTACTGCAAAACATGTTTTGGAGTCTAATAGTTGTTTAAACTGTACACCATTCACATAGAGACGGCTGGGAAAAACAGCAACTTAACACTTTTTGTGAAATTCCTCAAAATGAAGCCTGGAGGCTCAGCTGTTAAAACCATTAGCATATCTGCTTTCGCAACATGACTTCTCAAACACCACCCCCCCTCCCTCTCTCATTCTCTCCACTCAACCTCCCATCAGTTTGCTTCTCTCTACCCAAACCATAGGAGATGGACAAAAGATGAGCCACAAGAAGAATGCGTACAGGAGGGCAAGGATTTGTAGACCTCCAAAAATGTCACCACTTACTGTATGGGGCAGCAGGACTGAGCATTCTGCAGCCCTGGCCCCAGGTGAAGAGGAGAGGACCAGGTCCACTTGTCCTTACTGAGGACCCAGCTGCATGCTATGGGGCCCTAAGTCAATTCTGCTGGTCCTGCTGTATATTGTGTGATTGTTGTCTCTGCTAGTGGCCAGCCTCAAGTACAGCTCCATGGTTCAGCTCACACTTCAACACCGCTGTACCAGATGAAGAGGGAAACAGCCACAATGTTATTTATGCAGGAGTGCTTTCAGAATTTCTTTTGTAAAAAGTTACGCACTAACAATCTTCGGAAGGTAAAGCAGCACTAAAAGCCATAACAGAGTTTCAGTTTTTTGGGCTTCGGGTCAGTTCACCTCTTTACCAAATTGTACTCAATTTCATCATTATAAGTTGCCCTTTTCCCCCTTCCTACTTCTGTTTCAAATCCATAAAGTAACCATTTCATACCCTGGTACATAAACCACTGTTACTTTAATTTCTCTATAGTTAAATGTTTTCATGAGTTATAGAGATAAACAATCATAACACAGAAACCTCAAGCATAATTACATTTTATTGTTGTTTTTTTTTTTAATTTTATCTGACACATTTGCACCCAATTTCCACTTATTTTGGTTCTGATGTGGTTTACTTTTGTGAAATACTGCAGACTAACAAACTGAAATAACTCTAGAGCAGGGATCTCAAACTCCAGTTCTCGTGGGCAGGGTTGCTGTAACTTTCATAAGTCTCCCTGGTCATACTCACCTGAATCAAATGGTTACATTCTCTTCTTCACATGCAGTCAATCTCAACAGAGTTCTACCATTAGGACATTATTTTAGTCAGGTGTGTTGAAACTGAGACACATCTAAAAGTTCCAGGAACCCGGTATTTGAGGATTTTAGCTTGAAACCCCTATTTTAAAGAACCTCTTTCTAGTAAATGTTATTGGAGTCAAATAAATAATAATAATAATAATTTCCCTCCTGTAGACTATGATGATACATTAAATTAGCTTAAATTAAGAGTTTTCATAGCAGGCATGAAACATCCCCAGGACGGGTACGAATTGGTGCTTGGTTGGTACAAAACACCTTGAGATAGACGTGTATGAAACAACCAGAACTGTAAGGATGCAAATCATACAGGTCGCTTTATTCAGGTATGTTGCCATATGGCATTTTGTTCTGCACTCTTTACTTGTCAGTACCAATACTGACAAGTAGTGTGCTTTGTAATGTGCAATAATGGTGTCCTGCACCTACGCAATAATAGTGCTGTGTTTTTTTTAAATCATCCTTTTTTATGTATTTATGTGGAAAACATCAAAGGCTGAAAATTATCTGAAGGCTATTACCTGACAATGTAATGTGAATGTTCAGCAATGTATACTGATCCAGTAATAAAAAGGAAATAAAAATAGAGGAATCAGTTGATTTATGATGTTAGGTTATTGTTATTTTTAATTTATTTTTCTTAATGAAATACTACAACTCTTCTAATTTCTGATGTAAATATGTGATTCAGAAATCATTTAGCAGTTGGGCCAGGACTAAGTGACAGACATTAAAAAGGGATAATATGAAGGACAAAAAAGAAAGCTTATTAGTATAAATAAATAAAATGTTGCAAGCTTGTCCTTTCCTGTCTTAAATTAACACGTAAAAAATATTTTGCACATAAAACTGTCTGGCCATTTGCTGGGGCCCAGCAAATTTATAGGGGTGACTATTGACCAACCCCCCTCCCCCCCCGGTGGCGCCACTGAAGCCACTTATGTATGTTTTTCCACCTTTAAATTCCTGACCATTTGGAGATAAAACATTATTTGAAATAAAAACACATTAATGCTTCCTTTATTTCTTTAATGATACATTAATCACTTTTAATGTGGTAAAGTTTTGGAAAGTGAAAGTGGAGGGAAAAAGACACCCGTATATAAATCGCCCAAATATTTGCTGGGTTCGTCATGCGCTTATACGCTCCTTCTTAACCTTCTTTTCAGTTTACTGTGTTAAAGTTAGCAACCTGACAGAAAACACGCTTCATCTTCCAAAGAAAAAAAATCGCTCTTTCAAACCCACAAATTCAGAACCTTATAACTGCAAACAGAACTTTGTATTCTTTCTTTAAAGATGACCTTCTCCTGTCTGACATTTCTATTTCTGTAAAGAAAATCAAGCCTGAGCGAAGACAGACTGAGTGAAATGACGTGTTAGAAGGACGACTCAAGAGAAGGACGGGCCGTGCGTGCAAAAAGACAAACTATAAAGTGTGCAAAAAGAAAATAAATGACGAAAACGGCAGCGGATGGACAGAAATGCGCAAGAAGCTGAGGTAACATTTTCATCGTTAAGAAAATAAAACAACTTTCTCAACAAGTGAGGAAATGCTTACAGACCTGACCATCCCTGGATGTGCTCGGTTAGTGCTCCAGTGCGGAAAGTAATCCAATATTCCTCAAAATACAGCAGGGGGGAGTCGATGTAAACGGGATTGTAGTTCAGCGTGCAGGAGTTCACTCTCTCTCTCTCTCTCTCTCTCCCACTCCCTTACTTGTGGGACCCTATCCTCTTCTCTCCCACTCTCCCTCCCCCATCTGACTCCCACCTCCGTCCCTCCCTCCTGGTGACAACAGAGCTGCACACACATCCCCTCCCCCAACCATGCACCCACCTCCTCCCCATTCTGTCTTTTGTTCCAACTATTCTAGCAGGAAGGGAAAGAGAGAGAGGAGAGGGAAAAATGACCAATCATGCAATGTCAGAAGAGAGCATAATTATTCTTGTTGTGTTTGCATGTATGTATACATAAATATAAAACATATCAATGTGTGCAGAGGTGCATTGGAGTGTCAGCTCACTCAGGAGATTGCAAACTCTCAATTTGATGAATGGGCGTGCTGGGACACATGCTGGGCGGATTTTTTTGAATTTTCTCCTTCAGTGATCACATGAGAAGTTCAGTTATTGCCAATGACTTCTATCGATTCAGTGCATTGATCTGAGTGTTGTTGGGAGGGAGGGCTTGAAACAACCATGTCAATATTACCTAATTCCTGTTGTGACCCATCCCCCTCCATGCACCATACACACACACACATATACCACTCATCAGGCTTTAGGTTGCAAACATGCAGTAAAATCAGCTCAGATATTTGACTCAGTGGATTCACTTTTTCACCTGTAATTTATTTACAAAATTCAAACATTTCCACACATTGTTACCTTTTTCTCCTTTCTTTTTGAGACATTAATTGCAATTCAAGTAGTTTACACACAGAAGCACAGCTGTGACTCTGCATTTAGAGTTATGTTATAGGCTGCTCATGTTACCATGCAGAAACACTCATGGCCCTGCAGGATTCTCCCGCTTCAGCTTTAGCTAAGATCACACACACATGAACATTTTTGACATATGTGAGCTATGTATTACAGATAAGTTGTTAATAGCAAAAATAAGATCTTCCCTTTAATATTAGGCTGCCTAAAATATTAATATCCTTTAAATGTTTCACATTTTGTCTTTTACAACCACCAACTTTACTGTATTTTTTTGGATTTTATTTGATAGATCAACATAAAGTTCCATGTAATTATGAAGTGAAATTAAAACATATACATGATTTATAGATATGGGGTTCTAAATGTGCCATCCCCAACTCAGAAATGTGTGCCATTTGTATTTAGCCACCCTGAGTCCATACTTTACAACCAGTCACAGCTGCAAATCTTTTACGGTCCATCTCTTCCAGCTTTGCACATCCAGTGGTTGAAAGTTTTCCCCCATTCTTCTTTGCAAAGTTGCCCAAGCTCAATAGACTGGATGGATGGCATCTCTTAAAATATATTTTCAAGTTGGACCACAACTCCTCAATTAGATCTAAACTTTGTCTTGGCCATTGCAGTACATGAATACACTTTGAAATAAATCATTGTAATTCTGGTTGTATGATAAGTGTTGTTATCCTGCAGGTTATCTAGCAGGTAACTCAGGGCCGGGAATTGAACCTGGGAAAGCAAGGTACACTGACTGTACCACTGAGTTGCCTGGTGCCCTGTGACATGCACTCTTTTGCTTTACATAATGTTTTACACGAAGGGGAAAAACGTTACTTTTTTCACATGTTTACGAAGTCCCTTGTCATGGCTTGTGGCATATGTCTTTTTGAAGAATAGCTTCATGAATTGAACAGTGCTTCATGATGCTTAAAGCTTGAAATGTTGTTTTTTCACCTACTTATGTTTTAAATTTCTCCACAACTTTATCTTTGACCTGTCTGCTAGGTTGGTTGGTCTTCAAGATGCAGTTTGGGCACTTTAAAAACAGTGTATGATTTTCCTTCAGTTTCAAAGTTATGTTGTATTTTCTGCTGGTGTATCACATAAAATATCAATAAAAGACGCTGAGGTTTGTGGATATAATGTGTCAAAATGGCCATGAAAACTTTTGGATACCGATGTATCACTTTGAAGAGAGTTCTGTTCCTCTTTTTGCTATCAGTGCTAAAGAAGCTTGCAGCTGCAACCAAAAAATCTGGGTGAACTGAGTTACAATGTTGCCACTAACAGCAGTGGAGGTAGAAGCTTGTTATAAGACCTTTCATAGGTGACTCAGAAGAGTAATGGCAACTGCAGCGCTCAGCCCTTTCAGCCTTACATGCTTTGCTGACAGACCCTGGAAAAAAAAGCCACTCTGTTATTCTGCAGACAGGAAAACAATACATCTGAACAATCCCAAATGTGCTGCAGAAGCCGTTTCTTTCATCACAGGTAAGGTGGGCAGTTTGATACATTCGCACTGCCTGAGTCGAAACTACCAGAGGTGTTCTGTCTTGTTACTTCTGAAACACCTCTCCATATAGGAATAAAAGTGCCTAAGTGGGTCAAAGGAGAAAGAGAGAGGACAGAGGCTGGGGTGAGCAGGTCCAAACATAAAGGTGTGGCTACCAGCAGCAGGTTAGAGGAGACATTTACTGTCAGGTTTCCATTACAGCTCCCCCACTGTAATGCAACGCAAATGTACACAGGAAGACAAGGTTTCCACACTCATACATGTTAGTCACTGTAAAAATTGTAAATAGTAACACTAGCCCCGTGCTGCTTTGGGCCTGTGGGTGGGATAGGTCACATGATATCACCCATGAGAAGCTCAGCTGTTAACCATTCTAATTCTGTCTCAAGCAGCTGACCCACTGCTCCATTGAACTGTCTCTGTAATGATACTGGTGCTGGCATATGTGTGTGTGTGTGTGTGTGTGTGTGTGTGTGTGTGTGTGTGTGTGTGTGTGTGTGTGTGTGTGTGTGTGTGTGACTACATGAACATGTAAATGGGGTGGGAGTAACTGTTGATAATTAATGAAACACAGGTAACACTTTAAATATGGGTGACCAGATTTGCTTTGTTGCTATTAAGGGGTAAATCAGTGACTAATTGTTAATTACCATTGATTAATGATACACAACAAATGTAATTATGGGAAATATTTAGATATAGATTAGTAATCTAGGATGAAGGTGAGTAAAATAATAAAAGACAACAACAGGGATTTATTACAAGTTAAGAATTACTTATTCTATATCGTTAATTAGCTTATGATTGGGTATTTTATAGCAAACTACGACATACTGATTCCATTATATGGCTTTAACAATAACAGCATGTTAACATTTGTAATGTCTGTATCTACTTTAACCCCTTTAATCACATAATAACAGATTCGGCTTTTTGTCAAAGATATTTGCAGATGAGCACCTATGATGGATATCCTTTGGTTACCCTGAAGTAACTCATTAAGGCTCAGGATGACTTATTCAGCGTTTTATCGAGTCCAGAGGACTCCAAAGCGTTTCTCACTACATTCAGTCACCCATTCACACACACATTCACACGGTGATGGTGGTAAGCTACATTGTAGCCACAGCTGCCCTGGGGCAGTCTGATAAAAGTGAGGCTGCCATGCAATCAGTGTAACTAGGCCCTCTGACCACCACCAGCAGGCAAGGCAGGTGAAGTGGACAGTCTTGTCCAAGGGTACAGCAGCTGAGACGGACAGAGCAGGGGTTTGAACCAGCAACCCACTTGTTACTAGAGTAGTAATGATTATTTGTAATGTGACAAAAAAAAAAAAAAAAAAAAAAAAAAAAAATGTTCAAGATAAAAATAATAGACTAGGGTTTTTGTGTTGTTGATTTGATCTTTGCTTTAAAATGACCTGCTAAAATCATGTCAGAGATCTTAAGGTTAGCTCAGAAGAAAGTGGTAAAGACAGGGAAGAGAGCAGATCAGGTCAGAGGGCCTAGTTACACTGATTGCATGGCAGCCTCACTTTTATCAGACTGCCCCAGGGCAGCTGTGGTTGCAATGTAGCTTACCACCATCACTGTCAGGCAAGGATATTTTCCCTATAAATATTTTCACTCAAATAAGCTATGTAATAATTATCAAGAACTTAAAGAAAAGAGGTTCTCCAGCTGTTAGGGTGCCATTTATAGTCTAATCAGTGCCAGGACTGTCTCCTGCAGAAGATTCAGCCAAGGCAATTGGTTGTTACCAGCGCAGAGCATAGCAATACCAGTAGGTAGGTGTGAACGTTTTCTATTCATTATAAGGCTAAAACTTTTGGATGTCAGTAAAGACGCTACTTCTCCCCCCAGAAAAACATAAAGGGCAAACTGATATTCTGCAAGAAGTACCAGAACTGAACTGCAGAGGACTGAAGTAAAGGTATTTTCTCTAAAGATGGAACTTTCTGACTGTTTGAGACACCTGGAAAAAGGGGCTGTTGCGGAGCAGAAAAGCTGAATGTTATCATAGGTTCTGAAGCTTACATAGAGCATTCATTCACTGATTTTAATGAAAAACAAAATCATGTATAAAGAATTGGGTCAAAACATCCTCCCACAGTGATTTGGTAACAAGCAATGTTTTTTCCCCAGCAGAGCAGAGAGATCAAAATATGGAAATTTAGTGTTCATGGAAAGTAAACTCCTCAGATCTTAATAGTATTGAAGTTCTATATTATACTGTATTGTATTTCTCAATATATGCCCTTAAAATGTGCAAAATGTTTACCATTGAGCTTCAGTAAATAGAGATCTGTTACATACAATTTTGATCAGGGTTTAAATTGTTGTTAGTTATCAGTTGTCAATCAGTCTTCATTTCATTCCTCATTGGTTATTTTGCAACTGAGAATGTTTTGCTGCACATAGAGTTAAATATGTCGCTACAAACCAGACTTCTTTCCTACCAGTCTGGGCTTGTTCAGGGCTAATGTGAAGGGTCAATTATGAGGCAGAGAGAGAGAGAGAGCAACAGACTCAGAGAAAGGGCAAAACAGGAACAGGAAATATTTCAGAAAAGAACAGGATATGTGTGCATTTTTGGTATTGTCTCTCACAGGAGGCCCTTTCAGTACTGTCCAGGTCCTGGTATTTGAGGGTTGGTCTGTGTTTTCTGTATTCACCATAAGCCTTAAAGACAGCAATAAAAACCAGCAACTGGATGTTGCTTTATAAGCTGAAGCTTCACATAGCGTTTTGTCAGATTTTAGCAAAACACATAAGCAGTGACAATCATGTTAATGAAAGTGAGCAGAAATACATGTATACATATATATGTGAGATAATAATACATATCCAAAGGTCCACTCCTTTGCAAGAGAAGATAAGTCAGAGTAGAAAGTATTTATACATTTTTTCACTATAAATTTATATAAGCCTCTGTTTCTGAAATTGAAATAACTTTCCATCAGTAAGTAATGCAAAATGACCAGCTATCTGAAAAGAAATCTCTCTTTTGCTACCAACTTGCTCACTCCTGACCTAGATAAGCCATTTTATGCTTCATGCTCTGCTTAGAAATACATCTGATTTTTATCTCACCTAAATGGATAACAGTTATTAAATTATTGACATAAATGCTGGTTAGCTGGTCTATTGTCTCGGTGTTCACCCAGACAAGAGACGAGACTGGAGATACAACAGTGAAGCTATATATGAGAAGGACAGAGATGACTGTACCTGTTGAGGAAGGTTAAATCCTTTGCTTCATGTTTGCAGATCCTCTATAAGCCTGTTATGGAGACTGATATAATACTTTATTAAGGTAAGCTTTTCTAAAGAATGAATCCTTTCAAGTGGATGACATTGATTAGGTGGCATTAAGGTGGAGCAATTGCGATAAAACAGCTATGGTGTATATATTCTGAAAAAGATGGATGAAAAATATAATTTTATCTATAAAATATATCTATTATCTACAATCAGTCTAATTTGCTTTGACTGTTAAATAAAAATGTTAAAATGTGGGTACTGACAAACTTGTACATTAATTGTGGAATTTAATTGTTTAACTAAATTTACTGCCAATTTTAATTTGAGTCACCCCATATTCTAAAACAGTAACACTTTTTTAGATTTACCAGACACATTAGCTGGATTTGCCCAAAGTATCAGTATTGGATTGGTATCGCTAATACCAGTCTGAATTTTACTCAGTATTGGATCGGAAAGGAAATGCGTAGTACGAACACTATATACAACCATAGATGGCAGGCCATTTTAACATAAAATCGGTTTCATCTGACTATCCGTAATTACATTCTAGATATGTAAAAATACAGTTTGACTAGACACAACTACATTTTGCCTATCCCAAATGGTAATTTAAGATATCTGCATTCACATTCTGACTAGTAAGAATAATAATGCAAGATATCTTCAATTACATTTTGATGAGTCAAAATTCCTTTTAAGATATCGCAAATGATGTCAACAGATTCACCATTTGAAGGGTCACACATCCATAGTTACAATTCAAGATATCTCAAATGTAACTATGTCTAAAATTACATTTTTAGATATCTGAATTAAGAATTGTGTGTAAGCCCCCTTTGTGCTGTCACTGAGCTGTTCAAACAGTTGCCTGCCACACAAAATCTTGCCTAGGGAACCAAAGAGGCGAGGGCTGGCCCTTAGTCAGAATGTTAATTCAAGATATCTGAAATAGAAAAGCTACTTAGTTAAAAATATCTGACAAGTCAAAAATAAAAATATTTGACAAGTCAAAATTGCAGTTCCAGATGGCTTTAATTTAATATTGCTTGGCCATTATTTACTTTCAAGATATTTGCAATTTAATTTGGAATAGTTGAATCTATATTTCTCCTGTCTAAAAATACATTTAAGATGTCTTAAATTATGTCATTCAAGATATCTTTAATTAGAATTATGACTAATCACAACAAAAAGTGAGATATCTTAAATTTACTTTATGACTAGTCATAATTTAATTGTCAATATCTAAAATATGTGTTTCAGATAGTCAGTAATTCATTACCGATATCTTGAATAAAAGCTTCCATACAACTTAATGGTAAATCTGACATCATTTATACTAGTCAAAATGTAATAAGATATATCTGAAATACGTGTTTTGTCTAGTCAAAAGATAATTAGAGATATCTTAATTTACTAATGTTCTAGTCATAAACCAATTTCAGATATCTGGAACGTAAGTGTGATGAAACCGACTTTATGTGAAAACGGCTTGCCATATCCTTCCAAGATGGCGACTGAGTACCCGGATGTAGGCAGTGTGACTTAAATGTGGAAACCTCGGTGGGAACTATCTATAATAATAATATTTAAAAAAAAAACAAACAAACAAACAAAAACGTGATGTATATCAAACACGTCACGTTACGTCACGTCACGTTACAGGTTGTGACGATACGTCACAACCTGTGTCATAGCGAGTCACATACAGGAGGGCATTGGAGCTGTGTTGGATTAATTTGTCAACAGTGAACTAATTCTACACCTATCCAGTTTGAAGAGAGGTAGGATTTATAATTTCGGAAGCTCGTTCATACTTTATTTTATTTATATAACAAAGTTTACCCCTTTTGAGATTTTTGTTCTCATTTGCCGAAAATATGGGAAACAGCTGTTGTATAATAAGGAACGACCCACTTTCCGAGATGGGGGAAAATGTTGTTATAAAGGGTCGTTCTTCTTCCTACCGCATTGAAGGGTTAATCGGCCAGGGAGATTATGGAAACATTTTTAGGTGCAAGAATCTGGACACAGCAGAGTCAGTGGCAGTTAAGATAGTAAGAAAGGACATCAGAAATGCTGGCAGAAGGGAAATTTTAAACATGAATTTGCTCAGACAGCTTGACCCAGACAGATGCAACTTGATCAAGCTAATTGATTATTTTGTTTACAATCAACAACAGTGCCTGGCTTTTGAAATACTGGATATAGATCTTTTTGAATTCATGAAAGACAGAAATTTTGAGTCAATGCGTGTGTCAGAAATCAGGCCGATAACACAACAAATGCTTGTAGCCCTGCAAGCGTTGAAAAGCATTGGCATGGTCCATACTGACATCAAACCAGACAACATAATGTTGGTCAATCATAGGTTAAATCTCTTCAAGGTGAAACTCATTGATTTTGGCATAGCTAAACAGGTATCGCGCTTAAAGACCGGAAGTTGGATTCAGCCTAATTCTTACAGGGCCTTTGAAGTCACGTTGGGCCTTCCACTGAACGAGGGTGTGGATATGTGGAGTCTTGGTTGCACTCTGGCCTTCTTTTACATAGGTGGGCTCCTGTTTCCTTCAGATTCTGAATATGAAAACATGAAGGCGTATGTGGAGCTGTATGGCCAGCCAGAGAATTATTTGCTGAACAAAGGCTTGTTTACCAAATACTTTTTCAGCTTGATCCAGGAAACCCCTGAAGTAATCTGGAAGTTCAAAACGCCACAAGAATATGCAGCCACAAAAGGGGGAAAGAAAAAACAACGAAAACACTCTTACAATTCGATCCAAAGCTATGATGACTTGGAGATGATATTCCCAGTTTGTAAGGACCCGTATGAACGTAAAGACATCAAAGCCTTTATTAACCTCCTCAAGCAGATGATGGTTTTAGATCCAGACAAGCGAATCACCCCCTCTGAAGCTCACAGACAGGATTTCATAACTATGAAACACCTTTCTGGGAACTCAAGCAAATATGTGAGAAAAGCACATGAAATGGTAAGAAAGAGTAATTTTCAACCGTTATCAGAATGCAGCTCTGTAACATTAAGTCACAAATCAGATGAAACACCATCACAGCCTGTTTTCACTCACCGCAATGAAGAACCAGGACACTTCAAAGGTACCATAACTTTCTCCTTATCTGGTGAAAACGCTGCTAAAGTCACTTCAGTCATTAAAAACAAACCACCAGTTATAACTGGAGCAGGAAAAAACACCACTGGGTTTCCTGCTACTAGAAACATAATTTATGTGAAGCCCTACCGAAATCCACCTCAGGGCTCAGACTGCACTTCAACAATAAACCAACTGAATTCAACAGTGGAATCTGTGAAAACATGAAATAAAGACTTTTACATGGCAGTGAAAACAAACATGCCAGGTGGATCCAAAATTTGTTTCCCAGAATCTTCAAATTTGCAGTGAAGAAAGTTCCCAAAATACCATTGTCTTAAAAAAAACTGTAACGGACTGAATCCACCAATCTACAAACATTTAGTGGTATGAGTGGAGCGAAATTTAGCTATAGTACATTATGTATAAGGCCAGATCATGTTTGTAAATAAACCGAAATCTAAACAAACAAACAAAAAAAAAATGAAGAAGACAGCCTGGGGCTGCGCGGTGGTGCAATTGATAGCACTGTTGCCTTAAAGCAAGAAAGTCCTGGGTTCAAAACCTTTTGGCATGCAGTGTGCATGTTCTCCCTGTGCATGCGTGGATTCTCTCCAGGTACTCTGGCTTCCTCCCACAGTCCAAACACATGACTGTTAGGTTAACTGTTCTCTCCAAACTGCTCTAAAGAGTTTGTGTGTGTGTATGTGTGTGTGTGTGTGTTTGTGTGTGTGTGTGTGTGTGTGTGTGTGTGTCGCCCTGTGAAGGGCTGGTGACCAATGACCACTGCAAATAGGCACCACCTCCTGTGCCACCCTGCACGGATGAGCCGGTATAGACAGTGGATGGATGGATAATAATAGTAATAACCATGACATCATCACCTGGACCTTCCCTAATAGTTTATTTGTAGTAATCTTAATATATGTATATTTCTGAATTTGTTGAAAGATATTGAAAAAAATCTAAAAACTCTTTAACTTTTAAACAAAAACATTTTTAGTAATCTTAACTGAGTTAAAATGATAATTTTTTTGTCTGAATTAATATCACACAGTGAGAAAAAATTAAGTAAACAATGGATAAAATGTCAGTTTTTAAAAATTTATAGTTTAAACTAAAAACGACTGAAAAATGACGAACGACTATATCAAAAATTGATGTATTCTCCTCAATAACTAATTGAAAAGTCTCAATCGGCATTACAGCAATCAAGCTCTTCCTATAGTAGCTGACAAGCTTTATGAGAATGTCTACACTGGTATTTTTGAGCTGTGTATATTGCAAAATGTTTATCTTTTGCAATATTTATCTCATTGCAAAAGATAAATAATTCATCTTTTGCAATGAGTGCCTCTTTGAGCGCCACTCTAATCTTTAGCCCCTTCCACAGATTCTCTGTTGCCCTCATGTCAGGAGTCTGACTGGGTGACCCCAAACAATTAATATTCTTTCCATAAAAAAGAAAAATTATAGAAAAAGAAAAAAAAGTGAAACAAAAGAAAAAGAAAACTGAAAAAGAGCATTACTTCCAGTCAAAAGAAAAATGTAAGTCAATTTTAAAAAATTACATTCTTCAGCTAAAAGTAGCACAGTTTTTATCAACATGTTACTTGGCATCATTACTTGATACTGTTGTTAGATTTTACACCAGATGCTTATTCTTAATCAAATTCTTCTCTTTTATTCCTGCCTGGGACTATTCCACACACATGCATCCTGATGTTCTGCATTTGAGTAGCTCATTGTCCTCTGGCACTGAGGAACAATATCCATTTCTTGTAATAGAAGTTAGATTAATTGCTGACAAATCTGTATTCAGCAGTTCCCTTTCTCTTGGCTGGATAGATTTATGACACAGATTGATGGGGAGGAGGGACGAGCTCAGAGCCACTTCTGTTCTGTTAGAAAAAAAGAACATCTTAGTGAGGCAAAGGGAAATGATGGGAATAGAGAGGAAAAAATAAATTTTGGTTTGAATTTTACACATAAAGGTTTGTTTTTGGGCTTGAAAGAGACATGTATTCCTAAATTTAAGGCTTTTCAGCTTAAAGTAGTCATTGAGTCATTTAAAAACAAGAAAGGTAGGGGAAAACCCCCCTGGAAAAGTAGAGTATATAACCTCCATCAAAACACATAAATAATATTATTTCCATATTTCCAAAAACATGCAAATAATTGTCTATCTATCTATCTATCTATCTATCTGTATATATATATATATATATATATATATATATATATATATATATATATATATATATATATATATATATATAGTCAGTCAGCTCCTCATTTGCTGTCACCTCCAGATGTGCAGACTGTTTCCTAACCTCTAGATTAAAAACTGAGTGAAGGTGTTCAGCACAAGGGGTTCAGGACAATCTGATGGAAACAAGGTTGAAGGGAGTGTAGGGTAAATATTGCACTACCAGGTGAGGCTGGTTTGATGAGTATTTTACTTCAGTATGACTTGACTGAATAAATGGGATAAAAAAGTTTAATTAAAAGAAAATTGCGGCACTACTGTCACCTAGTGGAGAAGACATTTTATTACATTAACACCCTGAAGGTCCGACTGTAGTGCAGGACCTCTCCAGGGCATGAATTCTGAAAATCATTTATATCTGATCATATTATGAAGTTCATTTTATGATGTTTATGATTAGCTTATTGAACAACCTTTAACAGAAATCACTGTTAAATAAAATAACTATCAATGGAGGAGTGAGAATACCAAAAATGAACAATGCAAACATAAATAAATAAATGGCTTGATAAACAAACAAATAAATGTCACAATAAAAATAATTTTAAAAAGAGCTATAGACAATCATTATAGTAGACTATGTAGTATAAATGAACAGTTCAAATTTATATTAACTGGACTCATTTTTCCATGTGTTATCTTGAATTATTTAACTTATCCTTTAATTTTTGGTCTTTTTTTTATTTATTTGTTTTTTTTATTAATTCATTAACTATTGTATCTACCACTTGTTCATAGATTTATTCCTAAGTCCATTTATTTCCAATTTTTTGTTTGGCTTTATCCTGCTCCTCTTTTCTTTTTTCATTGGACGCTGCATCAGTCTCTCACAATGATGTGGAGGGGTAATTTGGCCTATTCTTTTGCACAACATTGTTTTAGTTCATTGAGGTTTGCAGATGTTTGTTTCTGTGCAGCTCTCTTTTCATCCCACCAATGTATTTCATCAGATTGAGGCCAGGGCATTGACTAGGTCATTTCTTTTCAGCTTGTCTGTTGCAGATTTGCTGTTGTGCTTGGGATCATTGTCCTATTTCATGGTCCATTTTTGTCCAAGCTTCAGATCTTGGGCAGATGACCACGTCTGACACCAGAATACTTTCATATGGTGAGGAGTTCAACGGTCTTCTTATTGATGACAAGGTTCCCATGTCCTGTGGCTCCAAAATAAGATCAAACCATTATCTGTCCTCTTCCATGCTTGGCATTTAGTATGAGATGTATGTCCTATCACACTGCTTGGTTTTTAGCCAGACACTGCACTTTGCATCACAGTCAAACATCTCTGCTGTAATCTCAGCTGATCTTATGAGTCTTTTGAGTCTTCTGTTTTGTGAATCGAAGTAATACTGCTAAATTCTTTTGTCTTTGTAGGGAGAGGCTGTCTCTTGGCAGCTTCTGGAAACACTGGCATCTGTCCAAAATGTCATTTCAAGTATAAATGATCTTTTTTATTGTAGAATGATGGACTTCAAACTGTTTCAAAATGACCTTTTAACCATGCCAAGTTATTTGGCAGGGACAATTTCTTTTCTAAGGTCATTGCTGATGTCGTGCCATCTTGGCATTGTTTAACCACACTCCTGTGTGCTTCAGACCAGCAAATTGCACAACCACCTGCTTTTACAGATGTGGCTCCAAATGTTGCATATCAATTATCAAAGTGGATAAGATTCCCCTTGCTATTATCTTGATTAATCTCCAGTAGGGCTATACTATATTAGAAAATATTGTAATGACAATAATATTGGTAAATATTGCAATGATGATAACAGTTGCAATATGTGCCTATTTTCTTTTTCTTTCTTTTTCATTTGTGCTTCCATTACCCTTTGACCTTTAGCATTTTGGGGAATATCATTTGTGTCCAGTGTGAAGATCTGCAGGAGTAAGACTGTCCAACAGGCTAATACATTAACATGTTAAACACAAGTTCAGAACACTTTGAATAGCCAATAATTATTACACTCCAAACAGTCCTTTGTGATATGAATATTGCACACACTAATATTGCGATGACAATATATTTGCAATATATTATGTAGCCCTAATCTCCAGTCCTATAAACAGCAAGGATGTACTTAGTTTTTTCCTCACACACAACTCCTCTACTGTGACTTTAGTTTAATAAATAATGACAGTGTGGAATCAGTTGTGTTTTTGCACACTGAAGTTGAGGGTGTGCTTTCTTTTTATCATTACTGTAACACCACAAATACTAAAACTCATACTCAAACACTCATATTGCAGTTTGTTTATTTTCAATTTTGCCATAATCAAAAATTAAATTACAGATACATAGAAAAACAGTTTTATTCAACACAAAGCATCACGCTCACTGTGGCTCAAATGAGACTACACATAAGGTTACGCCAGAATAGGTGCTTGTCTTTCACTGCATCTTCTCACATCCCATTCCTCTGGCGACACCTTGTCCTCCAACTCAGTACATCTATTCCCCAGAAAGACAGCCCCACATTGTGCAGCGATTTTTTTTATTCTGCACAAAAACTATAGTGGCTAAAGGATTGTGAGTGAAAGTTTGGTACAATCATCTAAAATGTAACGAGGGAGCAATTTTTTCTGAAAGGTACTTCATTACTGACTTAAGGTGTGCTTCTGTTTGGATGTAAACACAACAGGAAACATCCATTACAAGCACAGATCCACTCCAAATATATCTAAACTCACATCTATCTAAATGTGTTATCTTCCCTGGTCACATGTACTGTGCAGGTGCAGTCATGGTGGATAGAAAGCAAACCGCCTTTAAGTGGTTTAACATATTTTGTAGATCCAGTTCAAAATTAAGAAGCCCTCAGAAGTATTTCATATGGGCCTCACGTTCCACCGCAGTGTCACTGATATCCAACCATAGTTTTTTTGGGGATTTTTAAAATCTTTTTTTAAATTTATTATTATTATTATTATTATTATTATTATTATTATTATTATTATTATTATTATTATTATTCATTTACATTATACAGCTGTGGACATATATGATCTTGCATTTACTGGCAACCAAAAACATAACTAATGATTCTTAATTTATGCTCATTAAACAAATCTGCATTTCTATGACAATAAGGTGCAACAAGGGTCAAAAACAACTGGCTATGTAGAGGCTCTACTGCTGGTTCTTGAAGCAAGCCTGTCCAGCCCCTATACTCAAAACAGAGTAGGATGATAAGTTTATTTCTTAACAGCTTTGGAGCAAAAAAAGTGCTGCTAGAAATCAAGACCTGTCTGTGTAATTAATATGGGATGCTTTGTTTGATGCATTCAATCAGTAAATAATGTTTTCTGAATTTGCCTAAGTAATTGTGGTTCTTTAATGATAATGCACTTGTTTTTTCTATTGTTTAAATTAAAGGCTGATGAACCAGTTTACTTTTGTTTTATGAAAACTTTTATAAAACTTGTTGCTTTTTTATTTTGAAAATAAAAAAAAACAAACAATTTATTTTTGATACACAATAAAAAACTATTCAGATGAAGGAAATTCTAAATGAATTATAAACTGATAAACAGATTTCCTTCACTTTTTTTCCTTTAACTGAACTTAAAATGTATTTGCCCTCTTCAACCATCACACAGCCAAAGTGAAGTATGTTTACCACTGATGCTCGATCATACATATTTCTTCAACCTAAGCAGAGGCCAAATCTGCTTATGACTTGTGACGGCCTGCCAAGGTTTGTAGGGCATACTTAATGTCTTACAAATTTTTCCATTTGGCATTGTCTTTATCTAATGAAGAGTGATGTGGAGGAATCTTTGTTGTTTGTTTTAGTAAACTTACATTTGGATTTAAAGAACTAAAGAATCTGGTAAAGGCTGGCTCATGTACATCCTAACACCTTAGAACTGACAGAGGACGTACTTTCTTTCTACCATGACTGCATATATAGTTAACCAATAATATTCTAAAGGTAGTTTACTATTTATTCATCTTACATTCATATAATAATAATAATAATAACAATAACAATAATAATAATAATGAAATAGGAGTCAAGTTTAAGACACACTGAAATAGCATTTTTCCTCATAATTAAATTCTACTATTGAAGCACATTTACATTCTTTAAACTCAAGATGTTTAACTGATTTTACACTATTGCACATCTCATGGGTTTTGGCTTGGTTAATTTAACTCTGTGGTTTTGTACATATATTTACACTTTGGGTAATGTTCAGACATGCTTTTGATTAAGTTAGTTTGGGATCATTGCTTGGTAACCTTTCACATTCAGAAGTCTGACAGACTCAAAGCAAAATTACAAGAAAGTACTGTAGAAAATGCTCATTGGTGTCTTTTTTAGAAGAGGTATTTTTATTCATTATTTGTGCACTGCTTTGAAGACAAAGGAAGAATCCAAGGGAGTGGTTGTAAAACAATACATGGGTTAATATATATTTATTTATAGTTTGCACATTTTTAGCACACATACATTGCATTTAAGTGATTTTATGTAATACTCATAATATTAATTCACCAATCTTTACAATCTTTTGGCTTTTTTGCTGGGTTATATTATCCTCTTTAATTTATTCTTAAGTGCAAACCTAGTGTTTTTTGTCCAGGTAACCCAGATTGTTTTAAGACTCTCTACACTGCCTTGCAAATGTATTTATAACCTTTCAAGGTGCTTACATGTTATCACCCAACAACCACAAACTACAGTATAGGACCTGTACGTCACAGAGCAACATAAAGCAGTGCATAATTATGAAGTAGGAAAATTATACATGGCTTTCAAAATGTTTACAAATAAGAATCTGAGAAGTGTTATAAAGACTTGTGTTCAGCCACCCTGAGTCAGTTCTTTGTAGAACATTCTTAGAACCATCCATCTTACCATACTCTGACCAGTTGCCTGGCATCAGCTCAAGAAATGCACCCCCCACATTATGATGCTGCCACCACCCTGTGTCATACAGGGGATGGTGTTTTCAAGGTGATGTGTGGTTTTAGTTTTCCACCATCAATATAGTTTTGCATAAAGGCCCAAGAGATTCCTTTAGGTCTCTTCTGAGACAAACACATTCTTCCACATATTTACTGTATCCTCTACATACTTTGGGAGAATCTGCAAACTGGACTTCTTATGGCATTTAGTTAGTTGACTCCTGAAGGCAATTAGTTGCACAGATTTTTTTAGAGGTAGTTAGTAAACAGGGCTGGATACATTCACAAGTCCCACTTTTCAGGTTTGGAATTGTAAAAAAATATTGAAACCATTTATCCTTTTGTTTCACTTCATAATTATGTATTACTTTGTGTTGGTGTGTCACTGAAAATGTTAGTTTGTGTTTTTAAAATGACTAAATTTTAAAGGGTTTGCAAAGCACTGTAGAAAAAAAAGTTAAATCCTCAGTTTCTCTCAGGTGGTATTCAGTTTTTCCTCTTCCTTGTTACAGAATATACATAAAATATATAGAATAACATATCATTTCACATCTAAAAATTAAGAACTGTATTTTTTTGTAAAATAATTTAATTGTTTAGAATATTATATGAGAATAAATATATCATCTTTATCTACAGAAAGTGCCCATACATAAAGTATTACTTGAGATTATTGTTTCCAGCAATAATCTCTCTGCTTCCCTTAAGGTGACAATAATGTGAGCTAATTTGGGGGAACATGGCTTAAATACAGTTAATTAACAAAAGATAAATATATTGTAACTGATTATAAAACAACAGATGCACATTTGGGTCAAACTGTGTTTATCTAAGTTTAAATGTTTCAGGACATCCTAACATAAATGCAATAGAAGCTGAAAGGCCTCTTTTGTCTCTGTGTAGCTGATGTTTATTTTTTTTTCATTAAACTTTTTTGTATTTAGCTTCTTACAGGAAATAAGTAGGTAAAACCAAAAAAAGAAAACCAAGACAACACTCACAGAAAAATGTCCTTGATGAATAAAAAGATGTGTTTTAGTCAACAGAGGTCAAACTGAGGCTAAATTATTGCTTAAATATCCTGAAGCTCCTTAAAGAAAATCATACATTTTCAAAACAAGGGACATGACTCTATCTAAAGTGTCTTTCAGTTGCATTCATAATCTTGTCTGAAATAAAAATAAAATAAAATACAAAACAGACTTTGTGCAGAACAGCCTCTAACCTTCATAGTCATTATTATAAAGGCAATAAAGGGAAAAGATGAAGTCTAAAAAAATGATCTAATGGTACCACTGAGGCTTTTTAACCATGGCACTTTCAGTTTGAACAGTAAAAAAATTGAAATCTACCAATTAACTGACAACAATAAAGAGGAAAAGGACAGTGATCATGGCAGATGGAATGTACTGGCTTTGAATTTAAGGGACCTTGACTGAAAACAATACAAAGAGCAACATTTCTTTGAGTAGAGTATCTCTATAAAGGAAGTTGGATTGAGTTATTATTGTTCGATGTGGTTTGTTCTGTGAGTTCCTATCTTTCTGAAGAATGTTTTCAGTGCTGTCACAATTTCTCTGCCATACTGAATGAAAGCCCCGTAAACTTTGAGCAGATTAATTTCAAGGTCAACCACTGGTTAACCAGTTCTTTTACTGGGGCTTGAATGTGGTTTTGGTTTAAGTTGTGTTTATGTGAGAGATTCCAAGTTGTTGATGTAAATAACAAATCTTCCTTACAACAAAGTTGTACTGATGAGCCGCAGTGCTTAGTTGTTAGTTATATACTGTATGGTTCCATTATATAAAATCTTTAGATAATAATTCTTTCATTAACTGAATGAAATTCTGCAATAGTTAGCACTCAACCTGCAAAGACACCATCAACTTAGACCACATGACTAACTAAAGTCTGAATGATGTATAATGTTCTGCTTTTAAGGTTGGAACTAAGCATTCTTGGAACACACTGTCTGGGTGGTATCAATTTGGCATCGGGTACTAGTGTGAGGGACTTCAGAGATATTTCCCTCAACTCACATGAAACAAGTTTCTTGAACCTCTTTATGTCACGTGCTTAAAATTGCCTACATTTAGAGCATTGCAGCCAAGAGTGACGCAGGAAAAGAATGTTCATTTATTTTTCTGATGAAAATGGACAATCTATAAAATGTTCAATATGTAAAATCCAGATTAAATAAAAGTAATAATGCCTAATTGAGGTAATGCTGAAGTAGTGAATTTGCTATTGGACAATAATCTCATGATGTAATGACCATATCTTCCCACTTGCTTACCTGTCTTTACTCTCTTAAAGCTACAAGTCAGAATAATCAATCAATCAATCAATCAATCAATCAATCAATCAATCTCCCTTTAGATATAATTTCTTAACTAATAATACTTTATGGTCAGTTTTTCTGGTGGTTTTTGGCTCTTGTGTTGTGAGTTCTAAGTTAAAAATAATATGAACCCTCCAAAAATCCAAGCTTCCAGGGCCACATGCCTCGAGTAACATCACATAAGGCATAAGGCAACTGACCACAGTTATTTTAAGTATGTCTGTTTGTACTCTCCTTGTTTTTTTCTCTTTTACTGAATGTTTCCTACCAAAATGATGGGTCATCTACCATAATGTTAACTAAGGTCAGTTGATGAACATGATTATTGTGCCTCTAGTGATGTCATCATCCCAAGGCAGAAATACTTTTTTTTTTTTCCCTCAGAGTGCTTCTTAAAAATATTGTATTTTGTAAAATCTTGAAGTGGAAATCTATAATTCAGTACTTGTATGAGTTTTTTTATTGTCTGTACATTTATAAGTGAAAAAAATGCACCACTGGATAGTATCTAACTATCCACGTATGGAAACTCTATCATTCTGTCACTGACTTGTATTTTTCTTCTTTCCAAATGTTCCTGGCCTTACATTACTGGGTCGTACCAGGCTGGACAGGTATTAAGGAATTTTTTAAACATGGAGATAATTATGTTTTTGAAACAAGTTTAGGTGGAAAAATCTCAGCATTGTGAAGATTTTGTGTATGTCCCATCAGTTAGGTTTGGAGTATGGCAATAAGACCTGAATCTCTATTGTATCTGCAAACCTCCAACAGACAGAAGTACACATGTGGGTGTCCTGACAGTTGACTTTCTATGTATGTTTGTGACCGACATTGTTTTTTTTTTTTCCTGTGAGCTCTGAAGAGGCTATTTTGGTTTAAAGTGGTCAACCTGTAGCCTCTGGTGGTCCAGAACTACAGCCAGGTGATACAGCTGACTGTCCTCAATCATCAATGAACGTGATCCCTTCAATCCTGCAGGACAAGACACATAAACTCATAGTCATAGCAGCACAGAGAAAAAACTGGCTGATCACAAGGAGGATTAGAAAAATAGTACACAAACAGTAAATCATCAAAAAAGCAGAAGATGACAGTGTGCTGCAGGATTATTTCCTCCAGGTAGGGATGAGGGAAAAACGAGGCCTTGCCTTTTTAGCAGCCAAAGGATGAATGTCCTTTTGATTGGAGTTGAGGGATTTCCACACAGTAGTTTTAGACATTTCATCAGATATGTTAATATCAGAGGGATCACACCTGAGGAGCAGGAGGACGAAAAGGGTAAGATTGAGGAGAGGTATTAGAACAATTTATAAGACTCACAGGGAAGACATGAAGACAGAGCACCACACACCAGGCAATAAAAAACACAGCCATGCAAGAAGATGGATGGGAATGTGACAGATCTCTCAAATAATCCTATTAATCAAGTCCATATTCATAGTATGTGTGTGTGTGTGTCTCACTTGGGATCATGTGCTTTTTGAACAACTCTGCTGCCATCCATGGGAATACGAACAGTAGCTGAATCGTCTTTTTTCAAGCTGAGCATTTCTTGCGATTCCTGCATGACTCAAACACGCACATGGCCATAAATGAGAAGAATTAAGTTTAGATGCCTTTAGGTGAACAACACATTTCAAGATTTTTCCTTAGATTACCTCTTCCAACTTTTTGGAAGCATCATCCAGATTTTTCTTCTTCCACTCAGGCATCAAGTCATCGAGGTAGCTCAGCTCTCGTTTAGAGAAGCACAAATCCAGCAGCTTTCGGATAAAAACCAGAGCCAGGACCTGCAGGAGCAGGAGTAAAACAGATCTCAACTAAACAGAAACTGAAAGAACAAATGAAGACAATGTTTTTGTTTAATGAAGATTATTACCATCATGGGGAAGATGATCGCAGCAGGGGAGGTCTTGATGACCCAGAGTAGCACCAGACAGGTGAGCTGAGTGAGAGTGAACAGGTGCACTTTTCTCAAGGGGACGTGTCTCAGGTAGATGAAGTCTGGCTGGTGCTTTCCTGGCATGCCAAAAAGCTTCAGGCGGTCAAAGAACTGAGACAAAAAGAAGCAGAACACAGTTCAAGTAGATGTTAAAAAGTTATAAGTAAATAAATCAGTGTATAGGAAGAATACTGCAGAACGATTAGCACTGGTAAAACAAGGTGTTTGTGTACTGTATGAGAGTTGTGAGTCTAGTCATGTACATGCTAGTTATTTCCTTTTAAAACAAATAAAACACCCACAAATCTCAAAGTGAAAAATCAAAGTCATGAAAGACCTGTGATATCCAAAACTGCCAAACTTCATGGACACACAGTGCCGTTTACACTTCTCAATTTGTTACGTTATAACCAAAATCTTGGATAGATTTTGTTGAATTTTAATGTGACAGATCAGCATAAAGTAGCACATAATTATGAAGTGTAAGGAAAATGATACAAGGTTTTCTAAATCTTTTACAAATAAAAATCTTAAAAGTATAGTATATATTTGTATTCAGTTTCCTTTAGTCTGATACTAAATAAAATCTAGTGCAACTAACTGCACCTTATTAGTAAACAGAGTCCACCGGTGTGTAATTACAGCAAACCTAGAAAGACATGGTCGTTCACCTACACTGACAAGATGGACAAGGAAAGCATTAATCAGAGAGGCAGCCAAGAGGCCTATGGTAACTCTGAAGGAGCTGCAGAGAGCCACAGCTCTAGTGGCAGAATCTGTATAAAGGACAGATATTAGTCATGGTCTCCAATCTAGTTTTTATTTTAAGAGTGGTAGGAAGAAAGTCATTGTTGAAAGATGCCAAAGCTGAACCTGTTCACCAACATGCCAAACTGTTTGCATAGTGGTATACTACCACGGCACACTGCCCTCAACAAAAACATCCCTATGGTGAAACATGGTGGAGGCAGCATCATGCTGTGGGGTTGATTTTCTTAAACAGAGACAGGGACATTGTCCGTTTATGAGAAGATGGGTGGAACTAAAGAGGGAAGAATTGTGGAAGAAACCTACAAAAGACTTGAGACTGAGGTCGATGTTCATCTTCCAGCAAAACAAGGACCCTAAACACACAGCCAGAGCTACAATGGAATGGTTCAGAAAAGAAACAATAAACTGTGGTAATACACAAAAACTGAAGAGATAAAATATGAAAGAGCTTGAAGGCAATTACTAATTTTGCAAAGTATTATTGTTAAAAACAAAACATGAAATCAAGAATGCCTCAGTTTTGGACAAATGGGATGTTTCTGATCATGGAAAACCCACAACTAAAGAAAGACTGGTAGAAGAAAATTTGGAGCACTACTCAAAACAAACAGAGCCAGCCTTCATTCCACTAGTCACACTCACAGTCTTTCTGAAATCCTAATGCAAGCAGTGTGGTACTTGCATAAATTAAAAAGAAATTCACAAGTGCGTTAGGCTTGGCATGAGGTTTATTAGTGGGAATCACAGTGTCTGTGACAGCTCAAAGCGAGAAACAGACCACATAATGTCAGTGGATGATGTCCAAGGAAAAAAAAAACCCAAAAACCTTGCTCATCCTGAAAATAATCATCATAAAAATATAAAGATGAAGCAGAGACCGTTTAAGCATAGACCATAAATATTCAGTAGGGTTGAGGTTTGAGCTGTGGGAAGACTATCCAGAAGATTTATCTTGCATGCTCCAAATTAATAATTTAAAGCTTGACTAAAATCCAGTTAAACAAGCCAACAGGCTTCAGAAGAAACTTTTATGTTCATATTGGGCAGAGGGTGAGCCCCTTTGGCCACAATGTCAAGAAGAATGTGACACTGAATCAAGGAAAGGCTTTTAATCCTAAGAACACTGTACCAACTATCAAACATGGTGGTGGCCACATCGTGCTGTGGGAGTGTTTTCCTTCCAGTGGTATTGGTGCATTGCACAAAGCGGTTGGGGGGGAGGTGAATAAGGAGGACATCTTCTAAATTCTTCAACTTCCTCTGAAATCAACAACTAGGTAGTTAAAACATGGAAACTGTCGAGTGTTTCAACAAGACAAGGATCCTAAACACACAGCAAAACCAGTTTTGCACTAGTTAACAATAACATTTTGGATTGGCCTTCACAAAATCCTGACCTAAATTTTATTGAAAATTTGTAGGAGAGAGGTGGTCTGTGAGGCAGAAGCTCAGAAGCTTAGAAACTGCAGCTCCAAGGAGGAGCTGCGCCACGAAGGTGAAGCTGTATTCACCTCGGCATTTTGCACAGCTGAATGGCTGCCACAGGAGATTAAAGGATTTCTCAAACATGCATAAAATAATCAAGGCAACACTGCAGCTATGTTTTTGATGAGGGAATAACATTATAACATGATGTAGAGCTCAAAAAAGTCAATTTTACATAATACTGCCCCTTTAAAAGAAGTTGAGAAGATGGAAGTCGTCAAAAGCTGAAAATAGACGTTTTTGCAGTTCCTTGTCCTTAAACAAATTTTGGGAAATTATTTGATGTTGTAATTTAACTTTGTAGAGCAAAAAGAAGCTCTTATAGATGTGGCACTTCTAAAGAAATTGAGTTTTACCTGAATGCCTTTCAATGAAGATGCTCCCATGTAAAGAAAAACTCCATACAATACAGGCATAGGAATAAACTGAAATAGGAAGAACATTAGAGTTACATGTTATCAGGTGTGTGACATTATTAGTGGAACTGGAAATGCCATAAAACTTTGTCAGAACAGAAATTGTTGATAAATAACTTTGGGACATAAAAGACATTTTTTCTAGTCTGGCACATAAAATAAATTTGTTCTAGTCACAATCAAAGTAAGGCCAAATGTTGCCACTTTTCCATGCTTTCATATTTTTTTTTTTTTTTTAACTAATCAGACATCATCCCTGCATTGTGATTATGACCCACCTGTAGGGCTCCGGTCATAAACACAGAGCAGCCCATGAGCAGGAAGATAACCAGGCCTGTAAGCCTCTGCTCTCTGATGCCCAGGAAGCGTGGCTGTTCTCCCGGAGCTGCGCTTTCTGACTCCAGTTTCAGGCTGTTAACATGAGAGATGGACAGCACGGTGGCTGCCACGAACCATGGCAACCCCATGATGGAGCACACAGCCAGCATCACCCCCACCATCAGCAGATCTAGATGGTACCCACAGCCTTTCTGTAAAACAGAGCGGGTCAGATACAGTTTCAGAATCCAAGCGTAAAGTAGTATTTTCATTTTCTTTCATTTTTTTTCTTGCCAGTAGTTTGTGCTCTTTGCGGTTAATGATGACAGCAGTTATCTGTTGGTCCATGAAGATGAGGATGGTGCAGAGAAGAGCAGGTATAGATGCAACCAGGGCTGTCCACCAGGGGTTGCGCCCAATCGGGTTGATCAACCAACCGCGATCATCTCTGGTAGGCTGCAGGAACAGAGCAGAGATGTGTTTTATTGCTTCTGATGCCTTTGCAGCATGCACCTTAACATTTTTATTGCTATTTCCCTGCAACAAGTAATTGTCCTTATTTAGCCCACAAATATGTATTAAAAACTGGACAGATATGTTGGAAGTAAGGCTTTTTTTTCTTGCTGAACTGGCCCTTTTAGACATATATTTCTTGAATATTTCTCTTTGTATTTACCTGAAATTTGCTTGGCACCTTCAGCTTTTGGGATGGCACTCCAACAGCAAAGTCAAGCAGGACCATGACAACAATTGTAAGAAACACAGCAAAGTCACTGATCATAGACCGCACCTAGGAGCAAAAGATTGCTGAAATTAGACATCTATTGCTACTAACTCAACTCAGGTTGCAAGTAAACAAACAAACTAGTGTCTTCTCAAAATATTCATTACCCTTGAACCTTTATACAGTTTGTCAAACACAAGCTTTAATGTATTTTTGAGGATTTTATGTGATAATCTACATGGAGTAGTACAAGATTATGAAAGGGAAGCAAAATGATACATGATTTTCACCATTTTTTACTAGCACAAATCTCAACAACTTGACATGTGTTTATATTTAGTCCCCTTTACTCTAATACCCTGAAATGAAATTCAGTTCTACCAACTGCATGATTTTCTATTCAGCCCTCGTGCAAATATTTTGTAAAACTACCTTTCAGTGCAATTACAATTACAGATAATTTGAGGTATGCCTCTACCAGCTTTGAACATCTAGAGAATTCTTCCTTGCAAAAAGTAAACAACAATTTTCAAGTCCAGAACTTGGTCTGGACTTTGACTGGGCCATTCTAACTCATGAATATGCTTTCATCAGAGCCCTTTCATTTTAGCTCTGGCTGTATATTTTAGGTCACTGTCCTGCTGGAAGGTAAATCCACAACCTAATCTCAACTAACAGGTTTTCTTTTGTTATTGTCCTGTATTTACCTCCATCCATCTTCCCATCAACTTTCACCAGTTTCTCCTGTCCCTGCTGAATAAAACGCATCCCCAAACCATGATCCTGCCACCACCATGCATCAATGTGGGGGTTGTCTGTTCAAAGTGATGTCCAGTGTGATTTTTCTGCCACAGCAAGTTTTGCATGTAGGTCAAAAAAACTTTAATTTTATTCCTGTCTGATCAGAGCATCTTTTTCCACATGCTTGCTGTGGCCCCACATAGCTTGTGGAAAACTCTTAACGGGACTTCCTATGGCTTAAAGTCAACAATGGTTTTCTCTTGCCATTTTTCCATAACTGCTAAATTTGTGTTGTGCACAAATAAAGCGAAAGCCTGGGAGCAAGTGCATCCAATCAACTCAAGCTGTGCTGCTGCTTTACACGTGATCTTTCACACACTCTACAGAACATCATCATCATTGCTTCTCACCAGTCTGGGCAGTCAAATCTGCTAGCTTTGTGGATCACACTGCATGTCACAACCCTCTGCAGCTGTATTGCTGATACCTGCTTGCACTCATTTGCCTGCTGCTTTCCAGGATCTCCACCTCCCAAGCATTCACTTATGGGCTCTGAGGTCAGAGATCATCTTCAAACAAGTGGACTGTTACTAATTAGGTAAATCCCTAAAGCAGTTGGCTGCCCTGGATTTTATTTAAGGGTATTCAAATATTTCATTTTGTTCAAATCATGTGTTATTCATTCCACTTTGCAATTTTGCTCCAAGTGTGAAAGGATGAAAAAGTCCAAAGTGTATGAACACATTTGCAAGGCACTGTGTTGGTTGGGTTAAATTGGCAGGGTACCTTGGTGGGGAAATAACGACTTGTCTTAAATTGTTTGAGGAAGGCAGACATGAAGAATGTTGAAAAAAACAAGATGATGGACCAGAAGAGAACATCTGGGGTAAAGGGGCCATGGTGCCCACATGCTGTCCCAACAAAGTGTCCATGCAGGCTGATACACTCCTGTAGAAGCACAAAGAGATTAGTTACCTCAGCCTCAAGTATAAATCAGCAGCGAGTACTCTTTGTGAGCTGTGAAAAAGAAGCAATTACATGTTACACAATAAATAACAAACACCTTTGTGTCGTCCAGGTGAAATACTAAAAATATCAACCTTACAAATGTCCTTCAGAGAGATTAATTGCTAATAGAAAGGTGAGGTTTTGTTGCATGTTAACCAAAAACAAACAACATTCTGAAGCAAAGGAATGTTCATAAAGTGAGGATACAGCCCCAGGCTCTGAACAGTGAAACCCATGAAGGACAGGTCTTTAAGGAAAAAGCTGGGCACGTTTTTGGCAAGCCAGTAATTTACTGAGGAGTTAATGACATGCCTTGGTAAGAAATGTGACAGGGCTGTGTTTTTTTTTTTTTACCTTTTCCAAGTATTTTTTAGGGGATGCACTGAGTTATGTATCTTCCCACATGCATTATAGTCTTATTTACATTTACATTTTCTCTTCTTTGGTTATAGATTGCTGTTGATGATGTAATTATTTTTCATCAAGGCTAATATTTCTGATTGGCCCATGTTACTTTAAAACCTAGGCACCGGATGGTGCTCCATTGCGTTGAAATAGAGTTCAACATAACAAACCATAACTTATTTCTCTTTGCTTATTTTAGCTGTTCAATAAAACATCAAAGTGAAGTTAGAATATTACATGGTCAGTTCTTTTTAAAGTCAAATGAAAAATAGCACATAACTTCAAGTGATAACGTGCAGAAATCATAACCAAAAAAAAAGATGTTCCTATTGACGATACTCACTGAATGCAAAATGATTTGAAAGTAAAGTTGGTATCTGATGAAGACCTAGAGGCTGTAAATCTACCCTCAGCTGAAAAACTTACAAACTTTTTCTCTTTAAATGTTAATTATTTATTAAATAAGGTATTTTCTATAAATATACACAAATATAAACAAATTAGTGACAGGACTGTGTGTGTTTGATTGTTAATTTTGGACAACTAAAGGTATGCTATAAATATGTATAAATCAAAGCATGCATGCATAGTTGAATGGAAAGCAGGGATTGATGGATGTTGTCGCCTTTAAAAGATGGATGGATAGATGGATGGATGGTGTCCCCTTTAAAGCATAATGAAATGAAATTACCTTGACAGTCAGGTTATCCCAGGGTACAGCAGAGGCTGTGATGTTTCTCTCGCTCCACATCTTTAAGGTTTTATTGCTGGGGTTATCAGGCTCTGAACACCTGCAGCTGCAAAGAGAGATGGACAAAAAAACAGAGCAATCAACATGTGCTGGCTGACTAAACAAATACGTTTAAAATGTGCTTTGTTTATTCATAAAAGGTGAAGACACAGATTCTATTTTTCTTTTGTTCCTTCAATGCTTTAGAAAATAGATGAAAGAAAATAGATGAAAGAAAGAAAGAAAGATACTGAGGAAAAAACAGAACCAATAAATATTCTGTTACTCACTATGCTAGTGTGAGTTTATCCAGCTCACTGTTTGTATTGAAGGGGTACAGTTCTCCCAAGTGGAACAGTTTTTCCAAGGCCTCATAGATGAAAATGAGGCAGATGAGGGCAGCGAACGCCTCTTCTGTGAACCGAGTGATGTAGCAAACCAAAGAACTAGCATCTGTGGCCACTAACATCAAACACAGCAGGGCTGTCCACAGGCCAATGCAAGCCCGGAGTGACAAATATGAAAGATCATAGTCCCTAAGAAAAAAAGTAGAGACAAAGGTCAGAGGAGGACAGGGGATGCTTGATCAGTCAGCAAAGGAGTTGTTCAAATTCTGACATACTTGCAGAATTTGAAGAGTATCTTCTCAAAAACCAGTACAGGACCTGTGCTGCCCAGAATGGTGAGAGGCTGACCAGCAAACAGAGAGTAGGCTACTCCAGTCATCGATGCACCAAATAACGACTCTATGGCGCTCTAAACAGGTGGTGGTATTGCATTGTGCTTGAATCTACTTTAGTCACACGTTATAAAAACATGAGATACTGTATAGTGATGTAAATGTGTTTTTACTCTTACAATGCGTCCTTCAGTCGCCTCCCCCAGCAGTCCACCAAAAGTGATGACAGGTGACATGCAGGCGCAGTAGAGGAAGAGGAAGGAGGCCACACACTGGAGGTTAAGGCCATCCTTGAAGTCACTCACATAGAAAGGAGCTTTCCTCTTAATATCCAGTATTAGGCCGCCGAACAACCTGACAACAGTGCACAAAAAGAATATTCAGAGAGAAGACATATTTATGGGATGTACTGTACAAAAACTGGACGAGTATGGTAAACGTATTGCCACTTTTAAAAAAACACAAGGTCAATAATCATCTCCTTCAGAAAGTATATAATAGGGCACCACATGGCTCAGTGGTAGAACAGGCACAGCATGGACAATTGTCCTCAACACAGCTGCTCTGGGTTCAATTCCTGACACCAGGCCATTTACTACATGTCTTCCTCCTCTCTCTGCCCTTCAAGTTACTAATGACTAAAGGTTACTAGTACCACAAAATCTTGAAAAAAAAAAAAAAAACATTTCTTGAGAAGCTAATCTCTGACATACAGTGCCTTGTAAACATATTTATATCCTCCTAAGAATTGTACATTGCAGCCATAAACTTCATTGTATTTTGTTGGGTTTTTATGTGACAGATCTATATAAAGTGGTGCATCATTGTGAAGCAGAAGGAAAATAATGTAAGTTTTCCATAGATTTTTACAAATAAAAACATGAAACGTGTGTCACATATTTGTATTCAGTTCCCCAGAGTCAATACTTTGTAGATCTTTCAGGGTATGTCTCCATCAACTTTGCACATCTGGAGATGGACATTTTTGATAATTCTTCTTTGCAATGCAAAAAATCTCAAAGTCAGTCACCTTGGATAGAGAACATCTATGAATGTAGATATTAAGTTATGTCAAAGATTCTAATTTAGATTTACATCTGTACTTTCTGCCACGTTGACTTGGAAGATGGCGATCAGAGCCTCAAGTCTTTTGCAGCCTCTAACAGGTCTTCTTCCAGGATTTCCTCTGTTTAGCTCCATCCATCTTCTCATTAACTGTAAAAGCTTCCCGTTCCTGCTAACTAAAAGCATCCCCACACCCTGATGCTGCCACCGTCATTCTTCACCATGAATATAGTTTGTGGATGTGCAGGGTTTTGTTTATTTCCACACATTCACTTTGTATGTAGCCCAAAAAAATTCATTTTGGCCTGATTTGACCAGAGCACTGCATTTTATTTATGGGTATCACAATTAAGGGACATGAATAAAAATGCATAGCACAATTTTCAGATGTTTATCTGCAAAAATGTTGAAATAATAATAAAATAATAATAATAATAAATTGATGTATGATTTCACAATCATACACCAATTTGCAAAGATCAAGCCCCATAAAAATACACTGAAGTCTGGGGTTATCATGTGTCATATATCATGTGTCTCCTGGGTTGTATGATGTGAAAAGTTCAAGGGGTATGAATACTTTTAGGAGGCAGTGTATGTGTCTTTCTGGCATTCTAAAAGTTCCTGTTGTTCCTCTAAAAGGAAAGTCAAAAACTTTTTGCTGTAATTCTCTTTTGGGCCTGAATGTTGTCCCACCTCATTTCCTCACAAACTCAAATTACTTTTTTTGTCCACAGCAGCAACTAAAAACAAGAGGCAGAGTGCTAAAATCATCCTCAGGTTTACACATCGCTGACAGAATCTTTTATATTAATCATAATAAACTTCCTACATCAAGCATTAAGCCTCTATAGCAAACCTGACTGGTGAACTGCTTACCTTCCTGTCCTCTGCAGCTCTGGTCCGTGGTGTTCTGCAGGTTGCGGTTCCTCTACCTGCAAGGCTGTACCATTAGGGACTCCTGGCATTTTCCTCTTCTCCTACAGGTCAGGAGCAAGCAAAAATCAACAAGGAGCACATAGATAAACAAATCTATGTGTATCTGACATAGGTAAAATTTGAGGCTGAAAAATAAAATGACTATTGTTGTATTACCTGAGAAGGGACATTCTTTGGGGGCTCTATTCGAATGGAAGGGTCCCACTCTCCTGGTGGCAGGACAGTCACCTGGTCCAGGAATTCATCTATCCCTGCTAGCAGGTCACTTCTGTCCTTTGCCTTGTATGCTACATTGTGGAAGATCTGAT
The DNA here is from genome assembly GCA_014839685.1 of Anableps anableps. Lineage (NCBI taxonomy): Eukaryota > Metazoa > Chordata > Actinopteri > Cyprinodontiformes > Anablepidae > Anableps > Anableps anableps. Next base: position 22,726,499 of record CM026069.1, read on the forward strand.
CCAAAGAGAAATAAATTTATTAGTAAAAAAAATACTTTTCGAGAAAGATGTTAAATATTTCTTTCAGTAATGGTTCAGAAGCTGCAATATCTTGCAAATGTATTCACATCTGTTGAACTTTTTAATTTTCTTTTGTCATAGACCAACACAAAGTGCATTATAGGGATGTGGAAGGAAAATAAAGATTTGACATGCATTTGTATTTAGTCTATTTAGGCCCTTTTGCTCTGATACCCAAAAATAAAATCTGTTGCAACCTTGTTCCTTCAAAAAAAAAAAAAAAAAAAAAAAAAAAAAAATGTCTACAGATTGTGGTTGCGCCGCAAAAAAGTGAAAAAGGTCATTGGTATGAATAGTTTTGTAAGGCACTGTAGATCTGAAAGGTCTCCTACCTCATCCGTCATGATGGTTGCCATCGAGCGTCCAATTTCATGGTACTGCTGAGCTTTTCCGTCGGGGCCCAGAAGGATAAAGAGGAATCTGATTTGGGCCAACAGATACTGTCAGAAACTGTCCTTTGAAAGCTGAATTTACATGAATTGCCACCAGGGCTTGGTGGAGCTCTTGCCTTCTACCTGGTGGGGATGGGAACCTCAGTGAGTCCAGTGAGTAGGACAGCAGGGGAAAGACGTACAAATGCAACAACGGGCCTCTCCAGGAAGTCCAAAACACCGACCAGAACATTTGAAGCCTCGGCACCCTCTGGAATCTTCTTCATGAAGTGCAGATCAACCTGTTGGAAGAACAAAGTAAAATGTAACAACCAGAGTAAAGTTTTAGTAGATTTTCCTTAAAGTCATAAATATCCACCTCCTGCAATAGAAGTAAAAGGTTCAAACATAATTTGCAGCTCATCAAAATACTAAGCAGAGGATGTAATAACATGAACATATGAATATTCATGAATAACAAACTGTATATTTTCCATTATTCATCCATATTAATGAAATAAATGAGAAATCCACAGCCAGTTTGTTTACCTTACTGAGGTCCACTTGACTGCTGTCCTGTCCAGCACCATTCTTGGCTGGTTCAGTCGGCAGAGGAGGCTGGGGAGATGTGGCTGACCCTAATGGATGCGGGTGTGGGTGTGCATGTATGTGATTAAGAGAGGAAGCAATTGAATCAGATAAAATATATTTCCAAGAACAAAGTGTGAAATAAATCTTTAAAAGTTATATTCCTGTGACAGCACATTGCCAATTTCAAATTCTTGGAAGCAATGAAGTACTAGAGTGTTCCTGTTTGATGATTATCCTGGCGTGCCTTGCAAAGTATTCACACTTTTTTGATAAACTAACACAAAACTTGCTAGAGAATGCAATGTAATGGTTAAGATCAAAGCATATTCTTGTGCTAGAATGGTCTACTCAAAGTCCAGCCCTAAACAAAACTAAGTCTGTAGTAAGACTTAAAAATTGTTGTCCATAGACACTCTCCATACAATCTGACTGAACTTGGACTATTTTGCAAAAAAAAAAAAAAAAAAAAAAAAAAAAAAAGACAAATTGGCTTGGCACATTGGTGTCTAGAAATATGGTACACACATATTCCAAAAGACATGCAGATGAAACCGCAGTCAAAAGTGGTTCTACAAACTAATGGCTGCTGGGTGGCAAGCTACATTTTAGTTATAAAATTTTGTCAAGCCCTTTCTTATTTTCTCTCTACTTCATAAAAACTCACTTCTTTGTGTTAGTCTGTCACATCTAATTCCAAAAAAAATACATTAAAGTTTATGGTTGTGATGTGACAAAATGTGAAAAAGTTCAACACATGTGAACTCTTCTGCAAAACAATAACTAATTTGTGTTTGTTGCTTTAGTCTCCACTGATGAGTGTTTGTGTGTTATGTGCAGTATCAGCCATACCTACTACTTGAGGCTCTGACGGTTTGCGTGCTCCCTCAGTGATGGAGCGTACAATTGGAATCAGGTTCTTCTTCTTCTCGTTTTGGTGATGGTGTCTCTTCAGCAGGGCCTCACGCACCCTAACTCTGACTGTGTCATCCAGCTCATGCGAGGCCTCCTGGTGGTCCAGAACCATGTCTGCAACACAATGGTAGACTCAACCTACCAGTTTTACTGTGCTTGTAAGCAGAAGCTACTAGAACTTGTTTAAATAATATCTATGTATTTTGCTTAACATGACTGGAGGTTTAGTTTCCTTAGAGTCTTTAACCTCTTATGAATGAGAATACTGTCTAAAGGCTTAACATCATCATATTTTAGACCTAAAATTCTTCAACGATATGAAACATGAATAAGTCACGATCAGCCTTTTCATTGTTTTCAAAGAGAAAAAGGTTATTTTTAAAATGTAGCTTTCTCACACAAGAGGAGACTTTTGAGCTACAGCTTTAGAACCAAATATGTAATTCTATATATGGATGATTACATAGCATCTGTTACTGCACTTTCTAAATGCCCACAATTGACTATGGCTGTAAACAGAGAACAGGCTGATAATAAGTCTTTTTTAGTATCAGTTAAATGGATGGTCAGATGGATGTGTTGTCACATGTTTGCAGCACAGAAAAAGGATGCACTGTGCAGTTTTGCTAAAACAATCATCTATGCAGGAAATGTGAGTGAGTGCTGTGGAAGTCAATGCAGATAATAAGGATGAATTTCTCTTCATCCAAAACATTTTCTTTGTTAGAAACACTTTTTGCACAGCCCAACACTCAGTGATGAAGAAACAACACAGTTCATGCAATGACCAGGGCCAGACCACCGAAGCAACTTGGAATGTTGTTTGTGAGAATAAAGTTGGTCAGCTGAGGAAATGCATTCTTTTTACTTTTTAGGAGTCCTCTGTCAATACAAAACCCTCTGCTGATGTCCACTTATTGTGTTAAATGAATTGATAAATTAATAAGTCCACTCTTCCAAAGTTCCAATTATATGTTTACCTGTAAACAGTCAGATGCAGCTGTAATTTGATTAATTATTTAATCTGTCTAAATGAGCCCAATGAAGGTGGAAACATTTTACTCAGGTGGAATCTGAGTATGTTCACCTTCCTTTCATCTATGGCGTGTAGCATTCGCCTGAAGAGGCTTTTCATGGTCAAACATGTTTTTGAGGGAAAACTAATTGCAGATGAATATAGAGTTTGTGCCCTTGGAATAACATTTTGACAGATACATTACAGTAACGCTGACAAAACCTTATGTAGACTAATTATGTGGTTTTAAATGTCTGGGTACGATACTAGTTGGTTAGTTCTCCAATCTACAGTGAGAGAAAGTTCTCCTCCTCACTTGATAAATCACCATATAAATATTCACTTTAGGAGCTTTAATTTAAGATGGAGATTATGTTCCAAAAAAAAGATGACCACACTTCTTCAACTTTCACTGCGTTTAGATATTTATATATTTTATATCTTTACATTTTTCTCGGCTCCAGAAATTAACATGAATTATAACTGTCATGAGCTTTAAACCCATAAACAATTGAACAGTAAAAGCTGCAAAGATAAAAAATATGCCCTTTAACACAAACTGTTACAATAATGTAATAACTTCATTAATTTTTTTCCAATTGCTATGTTAAACCAGTCTCATACATCTGTCGTTAGTTCTGTGCTGAGAAAAGTCAATGTGCTGTTGAAAGCTGAATCAATGCTGCTGACATATGAGATAATATGGACCTGAAGAACAACAACTTCTCCCCTAAGTCGACTTGTCCTTACAAGCTGACTTGTTTAGTCACCAAAAGCCTATGCCTTGGTTTGCTTCTTTTCTTTATACACAGCCACCAAAAGGTTATCTCACACAAATTTTGTCTGCAGTAACTGAATTTATTCTGAGCGCACTTTAAGATTAGCGATAATAAGCTGACCTCAGTTATACTTTATCACCCTTGTTAATGAGGACAGTGACAACAGAGCAACACAATAAAGCCTGCAGTGAAGGCAAAACCTGCACATAGTAAGCTCAGGAAGCTTTAAGTGCTGCAGGCTTATGTGTTTAAATGTTAGCGAATTTAAAAAAAAACAACTAAAATGGGCTTGCCTTGCCATATGTTTTGAAGAAGTCTCTTGGCTTCTTGCTCTTTGTTTCCCAATTTCTATGTGTAGCTTTAAGCATTATGATGAAAAAATAAACTTTAAAAAACTGTTATCTGTTTAGAAATTAGATAACAAATCATAATAAATATAAATGCATGAATATTAATGCTTTTATCCGTGGCAAGGCTATCCTCAGCGTGGTGCAAAGATGCATTTAAATGAACATTTTCATGAGCGGTAACACAACTCTCGAAGAACTTTAACTTAACAATGCTTTTCTTAACATGACAGACTTTAAATCACTCCCTGCCCAACAGTGAATAAAATCTATAACCTGAGAAACTTTTCAGAAAAACTTATTTAAACAAGAAAAAGTTGTGAAGAACTGCAGTGTGTGTGTCTACATACTTGCAAGGTTTATGTTGTTTCACATATATATCTGCCTCTGTAGGAACTCATTATTGATATTTTGTGCCTCCTTCTTTTGCTTTAAACTTAAGGTTGATGGCCTAACCGTGAAAATGATAGATTATGCTCATTTATTTCTGCAGCCCATTTCTGCTTGTACTCTGCAGTGAGTACAGGTTGTGGGTTTGCAGGTACAGCAGAGAAAGACAAAGGAATAAAGCTGCATCCTAATGGATTCTGTCACTTCTAACAGTGCTATCTGGTCATTTTACACGTTAAGTAAAGCCAAAATAACAACACAAATTTATTTTTTCTTTGTACATGATGATTTTGTATGACTTTTTTAAACAGAATTTATTCAAAGACGAACATTAACTTCATAGTAACTTCATAGTACAATGAAAGTGTGGGTTTTGTGTCAAAAATTATGCCTCATTTTGGTGTCTGGCATTTAAAGCAGGAGAATATGTAAACCAAAGTAAAAAAAAACTGATTTATGTGAGTAAATAAAACAGTAGAGAAGGAAATAGAGGGAAATGAGCTTTCAAATGCTACATGATGCCATGATTGATATGTTAATTAGCACAACAATTTTTTTAAAACTATATTTCATAAAAAAGTTGAATTAATACCAAATAGTTCATGTTTTGTGTAAATTCAGTTCAAATGTTTAGGTACTGAGAAATGAAAATGTATCAGCTCAGTTTTAACCTGTATGAACAGAATTTAGAGCATTAACTTTGGCAATGTCAATTTTATACAAAACTTTAAAGTTGGCTTTCTGTATGAACTATTTTGATCTTGAGCGAAACAGCTTGTTGAATCAGTTGCCTGGTTTATATCAGTAACTCTTATTTCTATGCAAGGAAAGTGCCAGCAAAGCACGTAAGAACGGATGTTGTCCAATAGTAGAATAAAAACGGACTAATCTCCCTAATACAAAAATGTTTAGCAGAAGCATTCCACCTTTCATGGGTTTTATAGCATTCTGATATTGAGATACTGATTTACATATGACAGGAAATTTCTCACCTGCTATCTCCTCAATGGAGTCCGCCTGCATGTCCAGCAGCACGCTGCCATTGATAATGCAGCTGCGAAGCTCAAACAAGCTGTGGAGGGAAAGTGTAGCAACGTAAGGCTTGCTCCACCTCTCTCCACCATCCTCCACATCTTCCTCAAATTTCAGCCACCTGCAGCATAAAAACAAACCACAGATCAGGAACCTTACCTTATAAAAGTCTAATTAAAATGTTTCTATTTTAACTCTTGAATGTCTTTAACATTTTATTTATGACATTAGTTGTATAGTGATGTCATGTAAACAAACTGAACTGAATACTGAATTGAATCAAGATTACAGAAAGATGGTGCAAAACATCAAGGAACTTGTTTGACTGTTTTTTCAGGACCAGAGCCTCTGAAAAACAAACTACTTAGTCACTTGGCCTCCAGTAACAAAGTAAAGGATCTTGGGGTTATCTTTGACCGGGACATGTCATTTAAATCCAACAGGTTTCAAGGACTTCTTTCTTTCATGTGATGCAGAACAACAAGCACATATATTTGGTCATTTAAGGCAGGACTACTGTAATTCTTTACTATCAGCAAGTCGAAAAAATGCAGTTAAAATCCTTTAAAGCACTGCAGCAGGAGTTCTGATAAAAATTAAAAGTAGAGATCATATTTCTCAAATTTTAGCTTTCCTGCTTTTAGCTTCCCTAGATTTACTGCTATCATCAGCTCTATTTTTTATTTAACATAGAAAGTACCTCTAGTTAAGTGTTTCTGTGTTTCTTTTTATTTGTGTGTATGATCTGTTCTCTTAAACCCCCAGTTGCTTGTGGCAGATGGCTGCTCATCCTGAGCCAGGTTCTGCTGGAGGTTTCTTCCTGGTAGAGCTACATGCATGCTCAGTATGAGGGATTTCTGTAAAGTTACTTGCACCATGGAAGTTACTGTCCACTGTCACTAAGTGCTCATTCAGGACAAGTGAATGCTGCAAGTCAGTGACTGTATGCAATCAGCTGGGTTTCCTTGGATATAAAATGTTTTACCGATTTGAAAAATAAACTTGCACTGTTTAACAACTAAGACTAAATTAGAATGTATGTAACTAACTTTGAATCTGTCTGTGTGATTGGAAAAAATTGACTTCATTCATGTAAAATGGATTTGTTGTGAATTGGCGCTTAATAAATAAACTGAAGTCAACAGAAGTGATCAGTCATTTATCATTTATTAGTCATAACTGTTTTTCTTAAGAGAAAAACCTGACAATCAAGCTAGCAACTCTGACATTAGAGTCATGATATATCATCATTTGGTTTTCTGTTTTGATCATTTCTTTATTGTTTATTCCCTTAGCTCTTGCCATTTTAGTTTATCCCTTTGAGTTAGTTTTATTATTCATCTGTCTTGCCCCTTTGTGCTCTCACAATGTTATTCTTTTCCTCTGTAGTTAGTTCCCGTGTTCCTTTCCTCTGTTTATCTGTCTCCTTCTGTCAGCCAATCAGCCTTCTCAGCACAGCTGTTGTCCATCTTCTCATTTTCCTCTGCCTGCACTTTCATTCAGCTGTTCCCACTTCTCTCTGATTAGCTCCTCTCCACTTTTTCCTCAGTAAATATATATCATTTTGGTTTCATTGTTCTCCATTGGCTCCTATTCTCTGTTATACCTCTGTTTCTTGCCCGTTCTCCAGTCTTTACCCATGTCCTGTGTCTTCTTGCTTTTTGCTTTAAGTCATCTTTTGTTTATTATCTGTCAAAAGTTTTCTGCTTGACTTGACTGTATTATGCCAAGCTTTCAGATTCAGAGGCTTTTCCTGAGCTCGAAGCTGGCTTGTTTTTATTTTATTTTTGAAAGTTTGATCAGTGCAGACCCAGATCAGCTCAGTACTAGCAGGAAACTGTAAGGAGAGATTACTTTCCCTGTTCCACTTTCAATATGTTGTGAGATAATTTGCACAATTATTTTAGAGGCTTGAAGGCCTGACATTAGCAAGTAAATCTGAGATTCTGCTTCACTGAAAGTATAGCAGTTTTTGTGTAATTCATCTTCTCACCTTGGGCAAGTCAAGCAATAAATGATTCCCTGAGCTCTAAATATAATAACCAGTTGTACATGTGTATATCTCATTCTACCAGCCCTGTAGCAGGGCTGGTAGAATGAGATGCCAGGTAGTGAGACACTTTATTGCCATGCTCTGTTTTAGTTGTTCCCAGTGGAAATATCCTGACCTGGCTGTTTCCTTCCACTCGGCATCTTTGCCATCCTTCACACAGATCTCATCCAGCTCTGTGAACAGCTCATGGGACACATGCTCGGCATCCTCTTCTGTGCCCAGGATGAACTGGACCCGCTGGGACGGTGTGTCTGACAGGATGTGAAGGAAGAAGGTAGAGGTGAAGTTTTGTTCTCAGAGTCCACAATTACAATCTCTTACATGTGTCATGCCTTTAGATGGCAGCACATTCCCTTTCACAAAAAAACTGTACACAAAAATCCATCCGGTAGACAAGTTCCTGTTCCTAATTGGGTCATTAGTGGTCTGTCAATTTTTGCCTGAAGTGCAGTGGTCATACAACCATGTGATGAAAATCAGCAGCATTGATCTCTGTGGGAGGAGCCTGTGCATACATGTTTACGTGTGACTGTATGAGTTATACAAAACAGTAAAAAGGTTAACAAGATCTTTATATTGATGGAGTGTGTGTTACCATGACTGCTGGCAGCTGCTTCACTTTCCACGCTTTGTTGTGTAGTGATACTTCCTGCCCTCTTGTCTTTCTTGCGGTGGCGGGATCCGTGGGGTTTGTGGTGCCGATGGCTCTGCCTCGGCATCCGAACCCCGACAAACAGAGTCCTGTGTCCTAATGGGAGACATGAAGATTTTATAAATGTGAAGTAAGAGTTTTACCTGCTATCATTAGAAATAGACATGGCTGCCTTAAACTGACAGGCTGGGCAAGGAGATAATTAATCAGAGAACCAGTGTATAGGCTAAGGTTAACTTTGGCTGAGGTACAGAGATTCATCCCTAAGGTGGGAGAAGATATTTACAGATGTTTTTTCAAGCCTTACTATTAGTTGAGCTCTCCATACATCTGACCTTTATTGGCAAATGACAAGAAGAAAGCTATTGTTAATAGAAAGTCACATGAAGTCCCATTTAAAGTGTCCCACAAGCCATCTAGCAGACACAGCAAACAAGTGGAAGAAGGTTGCGCTAGTCAGATGAGACCAAAACTATTTGTGGCAGAAAACTAACACCGTATATCAACTAGAACACGCTGACCATACTGTGAAATATGGTGGTGGCAGCATTATGCTGTGGGGGTGTTTTTCTTTGGTGGGGACAGGAAGGCTGGTCAGTTGATAGGCAGATGAATGGATTTAAATTCAGGACAGCTCTGAGAGACTGCTCTGAGACTGATGCCACAGTTTTACCTTTGCCTGTCAGCTGTCCTGAGAGATTTAGAACATGAAGAAGACCCCTTTGGCTTCCACATTCCTACTTGACCCAAATGAGATTAGTAGATGGTGCTGCAGATAATATCTGACACTGTTATACAACACTGTCAATAAGTAACACTTATTGTGAATCAATTTCACCTGCTGCTGTGCAAATTGAACAGACAACAGGTGGAAATGAGAGGCAATTAGCAAGACAGCCCCTACAAAAGAGTGATTCTACAGGTGGTGACCACAAATCATTTCTCTGTTCTCATCCTTTCTGGTTGAACTTTTAGTCACTTTTTCATTTTGTCAGTGCCGTCACGCATAGAGGCATCATGAGGCATTTTTTACAGCCCATTAAAGTTGCTCAATTAGTGCAGCTAATCCAAGACAGAACATCAATGCAAGCGGTGGCAAAATTTGCTGTGTCTCTCAGCACAGTGTCCAGAGAATGGAATACATACCAGGGCACTACAAAATGACCTCCAGCAGGCCACTAATGTGCATGTTTCTACTCAAACTGTCAGAAACAGACTCTAAGAGGAGGGTGGTATGAGGGCCCGACGTCCATATATAGGGCCTGTGTTTACAATCCAACACCGTGCAGGACGATTGACATCTGCTAGGGAACACCAAAATTGACAGATTCGCCACTGGCACCTTGTGCTCTTCATGGATGAAAGCAGGTTCACACTGAGTACATGTGACAGACATGACAGAGTCTGGAGACACCGTGGAGAACGTTATGCTGCCTGTAACATCCTCCAACATGATCAGTTTGGTGGTGGGTCAGTCGTGGTGTGGGGAGGCATTTCTTTGGATGGCCGCACACCCCTCCATGTGCTAGCCAGAGGTGCCCTGACTGCCATAAGGTACCGGGATGAGATCCTCAGACTCATTGTGAGACCATATGCTGGTGCAGTGAGCCCTGGGTTCCTTCTTATGCATGACAATGCTCGGCCTGATGTGGCTGAAGTGTGTCAGCAGTTTCTGCATGATGAGGGCATTGATGTTATGGACTGGCCTGCCCGTTCCCCAGACCTGAATCCAATTGAGTATATCTGGGACATCATGTTTCGGTCAATCCCCCAACACCATGTAGCACCACAGACTGTTCAGGAGCTAACTGATGCTCTAATCCAGGTCTGGGAAGAGATCTCTCAGGAGAACATCAGCCATCTCATCGGGAGCATTGTCAGGAGGTTCTACAGGCACATGGAGGCCACACACACTACTGAGCCTCATTCAGACTTGTCTTCACTAATGTTGAATCAGCCTGTCATGTTATTTTCCACTTTCATATTGAGTATGAATCCAGATCTCCATGATGTAATAATTTTGATTTACATTGATGATTTTTGTGTTATTTTCTTCTCAATCAATTCCACTGTGTTAATAATGAAGTTTTTCAATGGGAAATTTAATTAACTGAGATCTAGGATTTGTTATTTTAGTGTTTAGTGTATAAATAAAGTTAAATGAAGCTGAATGAGAGTGGAAAAAAGGAACATAAACAAGACATGAGGAGGATGAGAGGAATCAAGAGCATGAGACAAAGTGTGCTGCTTTAGTGAGTCAGCTTTACATGGACTTGGAAGATTAGAGATGTGGCTGAGTCAACAAATTAATTTAATAAGATGTAGCCGAACTGCTGTCTGTGTATGAAATGTATCTCTCTGCTGTTAGGTTTACATAAATGTATTTAGCTTAGCCTTGGTTGTTTAAACCATAGCTGAGATCTGTAAATGTGTGTAACAAAAAAAAACCACAGAAGAACAGAGCAGGACTGGTTAGAGAGGAAACGGATTAGAAAGACAATGTGTACAACAGTCACTGACAGTTTGAGGGACTGAAAGTGACAGGCATCCAGTTGAGGTTTAGGGTTCAACCTGAAGCTCCACAGAGAGCAGATCCTCACCTTTCCTGCTGCTTTTATTCATGCATTACTCTCAGTCACTGCCAACTGTAATTATCAGTGGATTTAGTTTTGGATGCAATTTGACACTGAGTTTCATTCCAGTGTCAAAGAAAATCTCTAAAAACAGAAATACCAGAAAAATAGAAAAATAAATACATTGTTTTTCTTCATTGTAAGATTTTTAATATATAATTTACAACTATGAAAGATGGTGATAATTTAATAATACAAATATTTATTGACATTATCTGAACTTTTATAACTTTTACACTAAACTTTAACGTCTGATTTCTGTATCAATTATCCAAATTCAAAAGGTCAATTGGAAATTCGTCAAAAAACAAATAATTAAAGCTGTACATTAAATAATTTTGATCTCCTGAAGAAAGTCAAATTTCACTGATTTGTAAACAAAAACACACAAGTGACCTTATTCTCAGTATTTTGTCAATGGAATGTTAATTTTCTCATTAAAAAGCATATAGACAGTCCAGTGAAGCTAAAAACTTGAATAAGTCAAATTTGTACCCTCTTTCCAACAGGCATATAGATTAAGATGCTTCACACAACCAGGATTCAACAACAAAGTAATGTGTACATTGAATGTGCTTAAAAAGTAAAACACTTTAATTTGAAAAATAACAAAAGCGGCACAAAATGGGCAAAATTGGAACCAACCAGAAAGAAAGTATAGCAACTGTGTTAAAAACCCAGTAAACCAAAGGGCAGATATAAAGCTAAAGACAGAAAAAAACATAGTGATTTAGTTAGGCTTGTAGTACCACCACAGAATACTACTGCAAAAGCAGGCACAAGAATCGGTTTGGGATGATCGGGGTTTACTTTTTGTTATGTGCATGGTACAGCATGCCTTATATTCTTGTTCTTTTCATTTTATTACTTATGTGATATATGAATAAACAATTTTGGGGTTATGTGCAAACATAAGGATTACTAATAAACAAACTGGACCTGACTGGGCATAGGCTGAGGTGGCAGATGGCTCTGGCTCAACTGCTTTCAGCTGAGTCCTAATAGGAAAAGAGGACCGGAAATCCTCCCTTCTGTTCTACAGAAAATTACACATTATATGTATCTCTGAATTCCAGTAACACAAAGCACAAAGTGGTACTGTCGTTCTCCAGAGAGTGAAGAAAATAAGAAATGCAGTTTATAAACTAAAATCAGACTCACAATGTTTTGGGTTTTTTTTTTCTTGTAACAAATGGATCCTCAGGAAGAGATCCATTGTATCTCAGACATATACAGTCAATGCAATTTTCCAAATGTGAATAGTTCTCACCTTCTAGCTCCTCTTTCTCATAGTGAATGTTCATCACTGAGCTGGTCCCTCCCTGGTCGACCACCACCTCCTCATCAGGTCTCTGATAGACACACACAGACACAACACATGAAGCATAAAGTCAAAGTTCATATTTGTCCATTTTGGAGCAAACAACACATTCCTTCAATGTAGAATAATGTGAAGCAACATTATTGTTACTTAAAAAACAACAACAACGTAACCATCTTTTTGTCCACATCAGTTCTTGAAAGATGCCCTGAAAGGTTAATAGTTGATCAAAGAAGTTCCCTGCAGCCCGTGGGTGCATGTTTAGGGTTGTTGTTCTGCTGGAAGGTGAACGAACCTCCACCACAGTTTCACATCTTTTGCAGACTTTAACATGATTTCCCTGTATTTAGCTTCATCCATCTTTCCAATAAGTATGACCAGCTTCTTTGTCCCTTTGAAGAAAAGCATCCCCACAGCACTATGCGTCCACCACCATGTGTCACAGTAGTGATGATGAGTCCAGGGTGATGTACAGTGTTTAGTTTTCCATCTCACATAATGTTTTGCATGCAGGCCAAAAAGTTAAAGGTTTCATTTCACTTGCTTCCACGTTTGCTGTGCCCCCTTGTGACTTGTAGAAAACAAACAAAAAAGGCTTTCTTTCAATAATTTCTCTTATTGTGACTCTTCCATAAAGGCCATATTTGGGTTCCCCCTGAGCTATAGTTACCAGTTAGTATGAGTAATGCTCTCTGTGCACAGCTTGTATGTTTGGGTGGGCAGTCATATCTTGGTAGGTTTACAGTGTCATACTATTTCAATTTTCAGATGATGTGCTGAACAGTGCTTGGTGAGATGTTGAAGGCTTGGGATATTGTTTTATAAGTTAACTCTGCTTTAAACTTCACCAAAACTTTTTCCCTGATCAGTCTGCTCTGTTCCTTGGTTCAGCATCTTGGTCTCCATGATGCTGTTTCTTCACTAATGTTCTCTAGCAAACCTCTGAGGCCTTATGGATACTGAGATTCAATTACAAATGTGCAAACTTTATTTACCAATTTGATCATCTATGAAGTCAACTGGTTTACACAGAATTTTATTCAGAGTAAAGGGGACTGAATACAAATGTGGACCACAGTTTTGAAAACCTTGCATCATTTACCTTACACTTAGAAATTATGCCCTACAATTTTGTGGTTGTAAAGTGTTTTTGCAAGTCACTGTATGTCCAGAAGTTTCCTGACATTATTTGACGCAAGCCTTTCAAATAGAAGAATCATTTCCAGTCTATGCTCTGAGTGTCTTATATGGATACATATTAAAGGCCTGGCAGTAATTAGCAACAAACTACACACAAATAGATGTCATTTGTAACCACAAGACGAGTCATTTAGAAAATGGGCAGGGCTCTGTTATCCAGGGTCAAACAAATCAAATTACCAGAGCGCCACATCTATCAGTTGGACTGCTGTTGGCAAACTGCTGCAGGATGTTACTGCAGATGGTTTAACTATCTGGTGAAGAGGATTTCTCAGAAATGCTGCAGTCTGCTTTTGATCAGTGGTGTCCCATCGTAATGTCACAGGTCTTTTGATAATGAGGGAAGGGTGATATAAAAACTTCATAGTGCCTATGGAGTTTCTTTGTGACTGCGGTGACTGTGTTTTCTAATTTCATGTAATAATTTGTAATTACTGCATGCAAGCAGTAAACGTTTAATTTCTAATCTGCACTGCCTTCATGTATGATGTTAAAGAGTGTGTTTAAGCCAACTGTTAAAAGTGGTTGGAGTAGTTACCAGTTGAGTTAATCGATATAGGAAAATAAGTGATTATAGACCTACATTTATGAATGGTTACAGCATCCAGTGGTCTTAGACTACTCTTTAACTGCACCAGATCATTGAATTAATGCCTAAAAGCTGCTCAGCTCCAGAAAGTAAACCTTGCACTGTAGCCTCACACTCTTGCATCTCCAGCTCAGCGCTTTAGGTTTATCTCCTAAAACAGATTCCTGTGGTCTTTGCTTTCTCCATTTGTCTCACATGCCCTGAAATCTCATCTTTGACTACGTGTCTATGATCAAACTGAAACTTTGTTCTGAGGTCTCCTCAGGGAGCAAACCCTTCTCATCTTTGCATGTCAGCTTATGAGAACAATCTTGCTCTTTATAAGTCAAGTTTAAGTGAGTTGCTAGCAATGCTGCTTTTTCAGTTTGAGACTACTTCACTATAATAAAAGATTTCATCAGTTAAATTGTTTATTACATTTTCAGCATGGGTGTGTGTCTACAGTCAGCTGATATAAGAGTGTCAAAACCATATGACTCAGGATACAAGGTTAATTATGTTTAGTGCATATTTTTCAGCAATGGTACAGATAATTTTAGTTTGGGTGACTGTGGCTCAACAGGAGGAGTAATCCTCTTGCAGTCAGAAAGTTGTAGGTTAATTCCTTCTTCCTCTTATTATACCACTACATTTGGTTAAAAATTGTACTTTTTTCTACAATGTGTAGGTATTTGTTTTCTAATATTGGTGCACACATTATTAGCAATGTTGTTGGCACTGTTTCCCATAACTCTACAAGGTTAGGTGGGTATAGCCAACACATGGATGGGTGGATGGGTTAGCATTGTTGCCTTGCAGCAAGAAGGTCCTGGGTTTGAATCCCAACCTGGGGTCTTTCTGCATGGATTGGAATGTACTTCCTATGCATGTGAGAGTTCTTTCTGGGTACTCTGGCTTCCTCCCACAGTCCAAAAACATGCCTGTTAGGTCAATTGGTCTCTCGAACTTGCTCTTAGCTATGAGTGTGTGTATGCACAGTTGTTTGTCCTGTGTCTCTGAATTGCCCAATGACAGATGGACATAGGCACCACCCTATAGATACAGATAATGGATGCATGGATGTAAGGATTAGTTATTTTGTTCAGTCTGAATGTTGTTTGTAATTATGGTTTGTTGGCTTAAACTAGTTCCATAGGTTTATTCATTGCGACCTCATTTACTTTTGGCCCCTTTTTATATAGCTTGTATATTTTTGGGCAAATTGCTTTTCTGTGGATCTTTTTTTTAACTATTAATGACAAAATTGAAGAGAGACTATTTTCTCCACACCTATGTCCTTGTACCTTACTGTTTAGTCACTGACCTTTTCAATGTGCCCCTGGGCAAGGCACTTAACTTCAAGTTGCCAACCGATCGGTGTACGGGTAAATGAATATGTGCTTGTTTGTGTGTGACTGGGTGAGTCTCGCTCTAGAGTAAAATGCTTTGAATGAGACTGACCAGAAAAGCTCTAAATTATATGGCCACCAAAACATGAAAGGAACCAAGCGGTAAAGAATTTGTCTACAAGTATGTATGAATTCTCCGAAGGTACAAACTGGCTTTTGAGGGTCAAGACTTTGGTTTAAGGTTTTAGAGAAAGTGCTGGAGACTATCTCTATATGTAGTAATTAAAAGATTTTTGTTCTGCTTTTGGACATCCCCCTCTATTATGAGCACATAATATTTGTAAAATTTTCAAAACCAGCTTCAAAGTCCCAAGAGCTCCACCTAATTCACAGACTTGTTCTATTTGGAGCTGCTTTCCTGCTTTCTTTCCCATTCACAAAGCACCATATAAAGCACTGGGATTTCATTTTCTTTCCATGACTGAGCACTTCATTATCCCAAGAGAGTTCTGCCTTTTAAAAAATAAAGCTTCTTAATTAGAAGGGCATACATTGGCAAAAGACTGACTCTGATTTGTGGTTTTGTGCAGAAGATGAAAGTGTGGCAGCAGAAAAAGTGTTACAGCTCTGCACAGTGTAAATTTTAACAAACTCTACTTCCACGTGGTATGCATGCATCAGAATAACAGGCAGTATTGCAGTTAATCCTTAGCAGAAATGGTACCACACAAACACAAGCACTGTTTCTTAAATTTAAAGTCTCTTTGAAATGTAATACAATAAAGTCTTAGTTATTTCAGTTTTCACATCTTTTTCATGATCTGAGTCTTGCGCAGTGTTTTGGCTTTAGCTTTTGTGTCTGTTTAGTTATTCTTGAGTATTTCTGCTAGAGTTCTTGGTTCATTTTACCTTGGGCTTGGACTACAAAGCAGGATTAGTGATTCACTGAAGTTAAACAGTGTCTGCAATAACTTTCCATGAGCCATGTGCATCATGGTGGATGAATTTTGGCTCAGTCTAATTAGCAAAATTGTTTTAATTCACCCCCATTGGAGGGTTTTTGAGCATGGACGACTGGTTTGAGGTCATGCCATAAGGATCAGACATTCTCTTTCAGTGATTTCTGCAGGAGAGCAGAATTCAGGGTTCCATCATCTATAGCAGGTCGTCCAGGTCTTGAAACAGATAAGCAGCCCAAGACCATCACCATGTCTGACTGTCTGCATCATGTTCTTATTTTGAAATGTTGTTAGTTTTATGTCAGATGAACCAGGATGTATCTTCCAGAGTTCTACTTTTTTCTTGCCAGTGCGCAGAATATTTTCCCCACTGTGTATTCCAACCCCCAGTCTTGGAGATCATCAAGATGTTTTTTTGGCAAATTTGAGTCTTGCAGTAATTTGGCAGGCTGGCCACTTCTGGGAAGGTTTTCCACTGTACAAGTGTCCCTTTTATTATTCACAAATGAAGAAAACATTGAAATGTTTTTGTGACCAGCTTCTTCCTGCCTCCTAATTGTGATCAGTCCTCTTATTGAGCATTCACAATCCAGGGTCTGTAACCAGATGAGATGTCCTGCTTTGTTTAAAGAGTTAACCAAAGCATGATCTTCAATGTTGAGCTACTGTGCCACTGTTTGGCATCTCTCCTTGTGTGTGGACGTATTGAAAAGTCCACATACATTATTATCAACAGTGTATTCATAGTGTTCTGCAGCACCAGGCCTTGGTAATTTACTTTCGTCATAATGTCACGGTCTCTTTTTCCATATTAAGGATCAGCTGATCATCTGAGAATTAAATTTCAATCCCGTCAAGTTGTCAAATATAAGCAAAATTATAGTAAATTATAGTAAATCACAGCTTCACTTTCACTATTAAGCTTTCAGGATCCCAGAGTGAGTGAAGCATCTGCAAAACATAGCCTGAGACTAGATAATGCTGTTGTTGGCTCACTGCATCGATTCTGAAACTCCAATATGGTAAACCTTCCTCATGGTCTTATGATTTAATGTTGCTTTCAGATGAGTTATGTCTTTGAACTGCCCTTTTACCTTGAGGTCACTTCCCTATAACTGAACTTATCATAGGTAATTTGGAAAGGAATACATCTGTCTCTCAGGTGTCACGGTGTAAGAAATCTCTGATAACTGAATTGTGACAAGACAGCTCTTCATTTGAATGTGCAAAGAAATACAGTATCTTGCAATAACTCTTTCCTTACATACTACCTACAAAAGTAACGAATTAGCCTTAGATTAAGTGAAAGAATCACATTTCTGATTCTGACCAGTTTTACCTACCAGTCAAATGTCTCTGTAGTCTTAAAATTGTAATTCAGATTTCAAATGCGCCATGTGTTATTAATATCTGCGGCTGTGCTGGTGAACCTGGCCTTCTGTGTATTGTATTTCAAATCAAGCTGGAGGCATTAGAATCAGAGCTTTACCAAATTATACAGATACTCTGCAGGAGGGAGCAGATGGAAAAAAAGCAACTCTAAAAGCTTTCTGTCCCAGAGTGGGTGGTAGACTATCACGTCAGATCAATTTGGATCGATTTGGTCTAAATAAAAGAAAGAAAGAAGCAGAGGAGAAAGAAGGCTACATTCTTGCTATAAAATTTAGTGTAACTACATTGTAATGGAAAAGAAAATAAGCGTATCAAACTCGTTATCACAGAATAGCTAGTACAGGAGAGGACTTTGGCCATTTTAAAATATGTAAAGAGTAGAATTTTGAAATGGAAAATGTATAGGAGCCCTGTGGACTGTTGTACTTTTTTTTTTTTTTTTACATATTAGTTATAGGGCCAACGGTTATACTGGTCACAGTTCAGTAACAGCACCTTCTTAATGGCATGTTCATGCAAGTCAGTGTTTGTTTTTGTTTTTTTTAACAGGTTAATGGTTCCCTGTCATTAACATCTCACCTCCCCTTGTGTCACATTAAGTACTTTAGCTAATTAAAAGCTCATGATGCACTTCTAAGCTTTTTTTGGTCTCTGCTGCTGAACACATCTGTGACTCTCAAAGCATGTACGTTCGCAGGGAAAATAATCTGTGTTGCCACCAGATTCTATCACCTGGCAACCGTCCTTTTTGTCTTCCCTCTTGTCCTCCAGCTGGGTATCAGTAACAGCTTTTGGATAAGGTTTATGACTCATGCAGATTAGTGCCTCCGTGCCACAGAACTCACCCAGTGCTGGACCCAAAATGGCTGCATGTCCTTGAGATTCTGCAATTTATGGGCATACTGGAGATAACCAGCTGAGGCACATAAACACAGGGGTAGCCTTGTTACCAGAGAAAATCATATGATACACAGAAGAATTAAAGACAAACTGTGATGTGGTTTCAAGGAGTTTAAGCTTAAGAAAACTACATTCTCGACAAAGGCTCGGCCTATTTTTACCAGTATTTCACATGCAGGTTTTCATACTCAGTTTTGCCCTTCAGATTTTTTAACCCACTAGCTCCATAACTTTCAACAATCTTTGAAGATTATTGAACTTTTGATTGGTCTGAATTTAGCTAAATTAAAGGTTTTCAACACTAATATTTTAACAATTTTAAGCAAGCAGGATGAAAGAAATTAGTTTTTAACAAAAACTACTTAAAAAGGAAATCAATGCTTTTCTGCCTGAAGCTTTATTAATATTTTTTTAATATGCTGTAGTTTGGAGGGTTGATCATAACAAACCTTAAATATTCATACAAACATCATTAAATACATAACCTTTAAAATATTTCTTTAATCATACTTCATTTTATTCTTTATTCTGTTTTTTAAAATATATATTTTATATTCTTTGTGTAAGTCTGTTTTATTACTGCCTGTCACTGCCACTATGCTGCTGTTGCACAGAAATTTCTCCATTGTGGGACAACAAAGGATATTTCAATTTATTCATATCTCAGTTGATTGTTGGTGATCTAATTTACTATGCATTGCAAAAATTGTCACATTACAAACAGACGCTTTAATGTATTTCATTGGGATGTGATAGCCCAACACAAAGTGGTGCATTTTAAAGTGGAAGTAAAATGCTACATGATTTCCAAATTTTTGTAGAAATAAATATCTGAAATGTGTGGTGTGCATTTGTATTTATCCAACCTTTACTCTGTGAAGCCTAAATAAAAACTAACTGCTTTCAGAAGTCTCTTAATTGGAGGAGAAGAAGCAAAAGAAACCCATAAGAAGTCGCAAGCCATGTAGCGGACACAGCAAACATGCGGAAGACAGTGATCTGGTTAGATGAGACCAAAAGCAATTGCAAACCACTACAGGTGTGTGTGTGTGGGGGGGGATTAAATGTCACCTTGAACACTCCATGTTAGCATCATGCAGTGGGCATTCTTTTCCTCAGCAGAAACAGTCAGAGCTGATAGAAAGATGGATAAAGCTAAATACAGGACAACCCTTTAAGAAAACCTATTAGCTGTTGCAAAAGACTTTAGACTGGGGATTGAGGTTTAGATTCCAGCAGGACAATGGCCCAAAACATACAGACAGTGCTACATTGGAATGGTTTCGACCAAACAATATGTGGGTGTTTGAATGGCCTAGTCAAAGTAGAGACCTGAATTGTAATGAGATTCTATGAAAAGATGTCACAGCTGATGTTCAGAGATCTCTTCATCCAATCTGACTGAGCTTGAGTCTATTCAACAAATAATGGGTATCAATTTCAGTCTGTAGCTGTGCAGAACTGGCAGTAACATACCTCAAAGACCTGCAGCTTCAACTGCAGAAAAACTGTTGATATAGTTGGGAGGTGGGTGGGGGTGCTTGCAACCCTTTTTTTTTTTTTTAGATTTTTGATTTTAAACAAATTAAACATATTTCCTTCAACTCCACAGCTAAATTCCAATAAAAACATTGGTAGTTTGTGATTGTAACACGACAGTGTTAAAAGGATACAGCTAATTTTGCAGGGCACAGAGACATAACCAACACAAAGGCATCTTTTGTTTGTATGATGCATCTTTGGGCCCACAACACTGACTCCTAGGATGACTTTAGATGGCCTTATCTGAAGTCTCAGCGTGTGAGAGCCAAAAATAGAGCAATGCCATCAGTCGCCAAGAGAATCAAGATGTACAGTATTTTCCAGTAAGGCACAACGCCATAAAAATATGCTGGATTCCCAGAACGGTAATGAAAAGTAAAGTTACATAGTGTCCTATTTCTGATGCTGAAAAATCTCCTTTTTATGCAGAAAAACCATATATAATATTCATACAAGGATTTTGACAAGAACTGAATTACTGATACACAGTAAGAAAAAGAGCAGTTGTTACATAATCCAAAAATCCTTCCTTGTGACCTTATCTTTAATTGTAAAAATATTTTCCGCTTAATTCCCTTCCTTCAGCTTCACTTCTTGGAATCTCATATTTGTTGAAAAACAATATTGTCGACAATGCAAACGTAGAATCTGGCAGCATTAAAGTAAAACACATTCAACTGGTTAAGCAACAATGATTTGCATCTCTGTGTCCCAACTAAGTGGGACAATCGATATGTTGCACCAAAACGTCCTCTCACTCTATATGCACTGTGTGGGAGACATGATGAGAGGCACCGAGCTGCAGACACTTTTACACTGAATAATTATTTACATTCACAATGTCAAACAGCAGGTAAAAAGAACTGAGATCAATATTTGTTTCAAGTGTTGAGACATTCTGTCTCCTCTAACACTGCAGAAATACTGAAGCATATT